>JARQOC010000005.1:182795977-183210587 GCA_033576535.1 Allobates femoralis
GCAGCCGCGCAGCAGTGCCCTCCCCACCAAAAGCCGGGAGAAGCAGAGCAGGTAATTGTGCGCTTCCCACCGGCCGGCACCACCAGCACCCCCCCTCCCCGCTTCTCACCCAGCCGGCACCAGTAGCACCCGCCACCCACACCGCTTCTTACCCGGCCGGCGCCCACCACTAGCACGTTCCCCCCCCCCCTGCTTCTCACCCGGCCGGCACCACTAGCACCTCCCCCCCGCTTCACCGGGGCACGAGGGACACAGGCCGCCTGTATATACCACGACTAGGGGCCCTGTATACCACCACCAGGGGCTTGTATATACACCACCAGGCCCTTATATAACACACAGGGGCCCTGTATATAACACCACCAGGGGCCCTGTATATAACACCACCAGGGGCCTGTATATAACACCACCAGGGGCCTGTATATACCACCACCAGGGGCCTGTATATACCACCACCAGGGGCCTGTATATACCACCACCAGGGGCCCTGTATACCACCACCAGGGGCCCTGTATATACCACCACCAGGGGCCCTGTATATACCACCACCAGGGGCCTGTATATACCACTGTGGAGGCTGCTGTATACCACTGGGCTGCTGAATACTGCTGGGCCTGTGTATACCACTAGGGGCTGCTGTATACCACTGGGGCTGCTGTAATACTGCTGGGGCCTGTAATACCACTGGGGCTGCTGTAATACTGCTGGGGCCTGTATATACCACTGGGAGGCTGACTGTAATACTGGCTGGGTGGGCCTGTATATACCACTGGGGAGGCTGCTGTATACCACTGGGGCTGCTGTAATACTGCTGGGGCCTGTATATACCACTGGGGAGGCTGCTATAATACTGCTGGGGCCTGTATATACCACTGGGGAGGCTGCTGTAATACTGCTGGGCCCTGAATATACCACTGGGGAGGCTGCTATAATACTCCTGGGGCCTGTATATACCACTGGGGAGACTGCTATAATACTGCTGGAGCCTGTATATACCACTGGGGCTGCTGTAATACTGCTGGGGCCTGTATATACCACTGGGGAGGCTGCTGTATACCACTGGGGCTGCTGTATATACTGCTGGGGCCTGTAAGGGAGTGTGTCTTGAAGGGGCGTGTCATTGAGGGCGTGTCTTGGAGGGGCGTGTCATTGGGGGGGTGTCTTGGAGGGGGCCCCGTTCAAAAGTTTGCTATGGGGCCCTGCCAGTTCTAGTTACGCCCCTGGACTCACCAATGCAAGTCTATGGGTCTGACAAAATTACATACCGCACACTGACAGCACACGAACCATCCGAGAGGCATCAGTTTTTTTCACTGATACATTATCATTCTGTATCTGAGAACACCGTAAAATGTTCCTGTAAATGATTCTACACTAATAGCTGCTGAGGAAAGAACAGATTGCACACGGATGTAATCTGAGAGAAATGTCGGAGACTCGCACAGCAGTTGGATGCCAAATGGAACAAAAAACCGATGACACTCATCCGACTCTCCCGGATGAGAAACGGACCAATTTTAAGACGGCGGGAGACAGTGTACCACCGTGTCCTCAGCTCCGTGCTGTGCACAGACAGTGTACCACCATGTCCTCAGCTCTGTGCTGTATACAGTGTACCACTATGTCCTCAGCTCCGTGCTTTGCACAGACAGTGTACCACCATGTCCTCAGCTCCGTGCTGTGAACAGACAGTGTACCACCATCTCCCCAGTTCTGTGCTGTGCACAGACGGTGTACGGTACACTGTCTGTGCACAGCACGGAGCTGAGGACATAGTGGTACACTGTACACAGCACAGAGCTGAGGACATGGTGGTACACTGTCTGTGCACAGCACGGAGCTGAGGACACGGTGGTACACGGTGTGTGCACAGCACGGAGCTGAGGACATGGTGGTACACTGTGCACAGCACAGAGCTGGGGAGATGGTGGTACACCATCTGTGCACAATACGGAGCTGAGGACATGGTGGTACACTGTGCACAGCACGGAGCTGGGGAGATGGTGGTATACTATGTGCACAGCACAGAGCTGGGGAGATGGTGGTACACTATGTGCACAGCACAGAGCGGAGGACATCCGAGAAGAGACAGACAGGCCATAGACGGGTGGCGGGACAACACTGAGCCCACCTGGGAGAACAACAACTCACAGCACCCAACACACTGCCCAGAAATCATATAGGACAGGCAGGAGAACTACAACTCCCAGCATGCCACACCCTGCCAACACAGGAAGGTGGTGGCAGCTGCATGGAGGCAGACACACGGTACAGCCGCCATTATCACCACACACAGCGCCAGCCACAGCCCCAGTCCTCCTGCACCCCCTTCCTCCTCTCCACTGTCCATCCTGCTGCTCCTCTTGCACCCCCGTCCTCCTCTCCTTTGTCTCTCCTGCTGCTCCTGCACCCCTGTCCTCCTCTCCGCTGTCCCTCCTGCTGCTCCTCTGTCCTTCTGCACCCCAAAACTCACACACAGAGACACAAATAGAGACACAACTCACACACAGAGACACAACTCATAGAGACACAACTCACACACAGAGACACAACTCATAGAGACACAACTCACACACAGAGACACAACTCATAGAGACACAACTCTCACACAGACACATCACACACAACACACACACAACTCAGAGACACAACTCAGAGACACAACTCAGAGATACAACTCACACACAACTCACACACAGACACATCACACACAACACACACAGACAGAGACACAACTCACGCACAGACACAACTCACACACAGACACAACTCACACACAGACACAACACACAACATACACACAACTCACTCACAGAAGACACACAGGCACACACAGAAGGTACACATACAGACACAATTCACACACAGAAGACACAGGCACACAACTCACACACAGAAGACACACAGGCACACTCAGAAGGTACACATACAGACACAACTCGCACACAGAAGACACACATATGGACACGACTCACACATACAGACACAACTCACACACGGAAGACACAACTCACACACAAAAGGCACACAGACACAACTCACACATAGAAGACACAGGCACACAACTCACACATAGAAAACAAACAGACAACTCTCACAAGACGCAACTCACACAGAAGACACATACAACTCACACACAGAAGACACAACTCACACAGAAGACACACAACTCACTCAAACACACATACAGACACACAACTCACACACACATTTTACAGATACCTTACTGCTGCAGCTCAAGTCTGTGTGTGGGGGCCGCTGTCATCCCTCCCCCCACCCCCATATCACATATCATATGGGGGGTGAGGGGGTGGGAGCGGCCCACAAAGACCACTGGGCTGCAGCATTGCATATGGGGGTGGGGATGGGAGCAGTCCACAAAGACCACTGGGCTGCAGCATTGCATATGGGGGTGGGGATGGGAGCGGCCCACACAGACCTGGGCTGCAGCAGGCCCATATGCAATGCTGCAGTGCCTGCTGCAGCCCAGGTCTGGGTTTCAGACCCCACTGTGTCCCTCCTTGCTGCTGCATGATGGCATGACTCTGACCATCAGGTTGTTCTGCACTGTCACTGAGTCACAAACTAGTCAGACTCCTCAGAGTCTGAGACTAGTCAGAGACTCAGAGGCAGTCTGGGCTCTTCTCAGGCTGAGGCTGGCACTGCTGCCTGCTGGCTGTACTGTCTGTGCACAGCACAGAACACACAGTACCGCCGGCGCAGCCTAAACTATGATCTCGCCGCCCGCCTGCACCATGCTGCAGACTGCAGTGCAATCTGCAGACTGACACCAGCAGCGGCGGTAGCTGAAGCTCCAGACCTCAAGCAGCCACCACATGGTCACGGAGCGGCACCACGGGCGGCACTGTCTGTCTGTGTCGGGCGCATAATCATTTACACAACATCACACATAATTACTGTAGTCGCCGCCGGCGATTTGCTTCCCGGGGGTGCTCTGCAGGAACTCCAAGTCCCCGACTCCTCCTTTGCGGGCTCCTTTCTGGAATGAGGTGAGGCGGGTGGGCCGTGGGCGGGAGGGCGCCGATGAACAAGGGGGGGGGGGGGGGGGTGGCAGGGGGCGGGGCCTCCCAGTCAGCTCGGTGCCGGGCAAAAAAAGCAAAAAAAAACAAACACACTTAGATGCCGCCCTGCCCGAATTCCTCCAGAGGGACCCGTTCAGGCCCGTTGGGGGGCGGGGCTAGGGGGGCGGGGCCACAATGCCTGGGGGCCCACCCTGACTTTTAACCGGTTACCCGGCGGCCCAGTCCGAACCTGTGCGGCTGCCACAATACATTTTTCCTAAAAAATGTGTGTGAAGGCAATTGTGTTCACCGCATCGGATCTGGATGCAGTGAGGGCAATTGCCTGCCCAAATGTGACCCCAGCCTAAGTAATCTACCCCACATGTAATGTGTCCATTAAGACATCACTGCCTCATTATGTATATGTACATTGCATATCAAGGCGCATGGATAATTTATCAAACACTTAATAGAAAGTAAGTGCTTGGTGAACCTTGTGCATTCGCACTTCTAGAAATGCTGGTAAAAGTGACAGGGCTGTGCAGTACGATAATCCACACATTAACATCTACTTGTTAATGATATGCCTTTTAAATACACATTTCTTCAGGCACTTTACACCATTTCTGTTTACCTCACTGTCTCCTTTCCTATTCACTTTGTTATTTTTCTGCTAACCCCAAGAGCCTCAACTTCTAAAACTGCTTTTATCTTTTGCTCCTTGTAAAATGCCCTTTAAAAAGCTGAACATAATAATGTCAACTACATCTGATTGCCATCTTTCGTTATATTATTCTCAGGAAAGTCACATATATTAGTTAGACCGTGGCTGCCCTTTCCGATAGCTTTCATACCTAACTCTTTTCCCTTTACAACCCAGGGTACCCAGACCATTGATTCCTCCAGAAATAAAATCTTTGTGTAAACAAGAAAAAATCTTGGTAAATATCAAGCAATTTAATAGTCAAAACTGTGAAATTGTGATCCTGATTTATTCTTCCATTATGTAAGCAGGTTACTTTTACATCCTTATTGTGTTTATTTACATAGGAAATGTATAGAAATATCATCACTGATTTTTAATAATAGGATCTGAAAACATCTCATATCGCAATGAACACAGAAATAAGTGATTCTTTTTTTATGCTTTCGAAGTGTTTACTTTTTGCTATGAATTAAACATTTTTTTTATATACGACACATTCGATTACCGTATATACTCGCGTATAAGCCGAGTTTTTCAGCCCAAAAATTGGGCTGAAAAGTCCCCCCCTCGGCTTATACGCGAGTCACTGTATACTGTATACAATGTATACAGTATACAGTGCCCCATCTATATACAGCCCCCCGCCGCAATCCTGTAAAGGAATAGGTTAGTATACTTATCCATCCGCTGCAGCTGCCCCGCCGCCATCGCGATTCAGCATCTTCCGACTTCCAGCGTCTCGCGTCTCCTTCCGATGGTCGCAGGCAATGACGTCATTGCCTGTGCGACCGGGGAGGAAACCGGAAGAAGACGCGAGATGCTGAAGTCGGAAGATGCTGAATCGCGATGGCGGCGGGACAGCTGCAGCGGATGGATAAGTATACTAACCTATTCCTTTACAGGATTGCGGCGGGGGGCTGTATATAGATGACGGGGCACTGTATATACCTCTGGGGCATATACGGTATATGTGGGGCTGCTGTATACTACCACTGGGGCTGTATATACCTGTGGGGCTGCTGTATACTACCACTGGGGCTGTATATACCTGTGGGCCTGCTGTATACTACACTGGGGCTGTATATACCTGTGGGGCTGCTGTATACTACCACTGGGGCTGTATAATACCTGTGGGGCTGCTGTATACTACCACTGGGGCTGTATATACCTCTGGGGCTGCTGTATACCACACTGTTGAGGGCTGTATACCTGTGCTGGGGTCCACCCTCGGCTTATACACGAGTCAATAGGTTTTTCCAGATTTTTGGGGCAAAAGTAGGGGGGTCGGCTTATACACGGGTCGGCTTATACACGAGTATATACGGTAATTGTTCTATATCTTGTTTTTAATTATTGCATGAAGTTTGGGCATTATACTTTACACTCCTTGCGTTATTGACATAAATTATTTACTGCTGCCCAGTAATTCTTCTAGATGTACCGCTGCATCACAAAGAACTAGCATATCATCAAAAAGTTAATTTATTTACATAATTCAATACATAAAGTGAAAGGCCCCCTTCTATTCTCTCTCTCTACACGGCCCCAGTTGGACAGACCGTCAGCAGATCTGGCTTCCAGTACCATCTCTATGCTGATGACACACAACTATACACTTCTTCCCCTGACCTTACTCCCACTCTAATAAAGAACACCAATGACTGTCTAGCTGCAGTTTTCAACACCATATCCACTCTCTATTTGAAACTCAACTTTTCCAAAACTGAGCTTCTTCTGCTCCCGCCCCTCCACTAAACTCCCTAAATCTGACATCTCCCTCTCGGTGTACGGCACCACGATAACGCCTAGGCAGCAGGCTCGCTGTCTGGGTGTTATGTTTTACACCGATCTCTCCTTCATCTCCCATATACAATTTCTTGTCTGCTCTCGTTGCTTGTACCTGAAGAACATCTCTACAGTCCGCCCCTTTATCACTATGGAAACAACAAAAACCCTCACTGTGGCCCCGATCCATTCCCGCCTTGACTACCCTCACTGTGGCCCTGATCCATTCCCGGCTTGACTACTGCAATTCTCTATTAATCAGACTCCCCCTCACTAGACTTTCCCCTCTCCAGTCCACCCTTAATGCAGCAGCCAGGATCACCTATCTAGCTAACCGTTAGTCGGATGCCTCCACTCTGTGCGCCATTCACTGCACTGGCTGCCTATACACTTCAGAATCCAATTCAAATTGTTTGTTCTCACCCACAAAGCTCTTCACAGTGCAGTACCTCCCTACATCACCTCTCCCTCATCTCTATCTATCACCCTACTCATTCTCTACATTCCACAAATGATCTTCGACCAACATCTGCATTAATCCGAACCTCCCACTCCTGACTCCAAGACATCTCCCAAGCTGCACCAATTCTCTGGAATGCTCTACCCCAAGAAATTAGGACTATCCACAACTTAGACAGCTTCGGACACTCTCTAATAACACATCTTTTCAAGGCTGCCTATCATACTTCCTAATAAAAGTCCTTTATACTTTATATAGCCCATTCACTATCTCTCTGGATATAACTCTCCTTCAAACTACATCAAACCCAAAAACCCTACACAGATTGGCTGGTGACCATTCATGTAATTTTATTTCTATCCCCCACTTCCTCAAGATGCCTGGACCCTCATTGTAATAAGCCCCTGTACTTTGTGTAACCCCCATTTCGTAGATTGTAAGCTCTTTTGAGCAAGGTCATCCTTATTTTTGCTTTACTTATTGCATTGTAATTTTTTTACATTCCTTCTCTGCTTTAACTATTGTATTATATTTTTTACATCGATTCTCTACTTTAATTACTGTTTTGTATTGTTTTTATATAGTTGTTACCTATGAACGTTGGTATATGAACCACTGAATTGTAAAGCGCTGCGGAATATGTTGGCGCTATATAAATAAAGATTATTAAATATTATTATTACTGTATAGAGTCATTACATACAGAGTGATCTATTTCAAGTGTTTATTTATGTAAATATTGTTGATTATGGCTTACAGCCAATAAAAACCCAAAGGTCATTATCTCAGAATAAAGGGTGGATGAAGGGTCTGAGAGTTAAAATATAGCGTAAATAGGTATCAGAGACTCAACTTGTGTGGTTGTCAGAGTCACAACCACTATAAAAGTATATCACGGCTGCTGCAGTCTCCAGCGTGGTGCATATAGAGTAGGAGGATAAAGGATTAAAAACCATGCTGCTGTATTCCACAAGACATCAAAGGGTGAATATAATATTGATTTATTACACAACACATTTCAGGGCTCCCTGAAATGCCCTGACACATGGCAATATAATATTGATTTGTCCTGAGGAAGGAGTCAGGGAACCCTAATAGGTGTTGACTAATAAATTAATATTATATTCACCCTTTGATGTCTCGTGGAATATGGCAGTGTGGTAAGGTAATATTTTATCTGTCAAACCCTTCATCCTCCCTACTTTAATGATAATTAGCTCTGGATTTTCATTGGCTGTAAGCCATTATCATCAACATAAATAATAATTTATGTTAATTTATAGAGCACCATTGATTCCATGGTGCTTTACATGAGGAAGGGTTACATACAAAAAAAGTTAAAACTATAACGAGCAAACTAACAGTGACAGACTGATACAGAGAGGAGAGAGGACAGCGGGTTGGGTCTGCTCTGGTGGTGGTGGAGCGCCAGGTCTAATGGTGGTGGCGCACCAGGTCCATTGGAGGTGAAGTGGCACCATGGTCATTGCAGGTGGTAAGCTGTTCTGAAGAGATGGGTTTTCAGGTTCCATTTGAAGGTTCCGAGTGTAGGGGACAGTCGGATGTTTTGAGTTGCAGAGTTCCAGAGGATGGGGGATGCTCGGGTGAAGTCTTGCAGGTGGTTAGATGAGGAACATACAAGTGTGGAGGAATGGAGGAGGTCTTGGGAAGATCGGAGTTTACGAGTTGAACGATATCGGGAGATTAGTTCAGAGATATATGTGGGGGACAGATTGTGGACGGCTTTGTATGTCAATGTTAGGAGATTGAATTGGATACACTGGTGAATTGGAAGCCAGTGGAGGGATTTGCAGAGGTGAAAAGTGGAATAACAGCAAGGAGAGAGGTGGATTAGTCAGGCAGTAGAGTTAAGGACAGATTGGAGAGGTGCAAGAGTGTTGGCAGGGAGGCCACAGAAGAGGAGGTTGCAGTAGCTGAGAAGGGAGATGATGAGGGCATGCACTAGTAGTTTAGTAAATTGATGGTTGAGGAAGGGACGAATTCTGGAAATATTTTTGAGTTGAAGGCTGCATTAGGTGGCAAGGGCTTGGATATGCGGTTTGAAGGACAGGGCAGAGTCAAGGGTTACTCCGAGGCGGCGGACTTCAGGTACAGGGCAAAATGTGATGTCATTTATTGTGATAGATAGATCAGGTAAGGAATGTGTGTGAGATGGAGAAAATTTGAGTTTGGTGTTGTCTACATTGAGTTTTAGGAAGCGACAGAAGAAAAAGGAGGATATGGCTGATAGACACTCTTGGATTCTGCACAGCAGAGAGGTGACATCAGGGCCAGAGAGGTAGATCTGAGTGTCATCAGCGTACAGATGGTACTGGAAGCCATGGGACTTTATGAGTTATCCCAGACCAAGGGTATAGATGGAAAAAAGGAGGGGCCCCAGGACAAAGCCTTGAGGGACCCCAACAGAGAGGGGATTTGGTGAGAAGGTCATGTGGGAGTTGTAGACACTAAATGTGCGGTTGGAAAGGTAGTAGGAAATCCAGGAGAGGGCAAGGTTATTGATACCAATGAAGAGAGGATCTGTAATAGGAGGCAGTGGTCGAATGTGTCAAATGCAGAGGACAGGTCAAGAAGGAGGAGGATGGAGAACTGTTTGTTAGCTTTGGCCATGAGTAAGTCATTAATAATTTTGGTCAGGGTGTGGCGCCCCTCTGACTAGGCGCCACAGAGAGGTACTACACCTTTTAAATATATGTGGTATCTCTGTAAGTTGTGGGTTTAGGGTTTAACCTATGTAGTCTGTTTTCTCACACACACACACAGGACTAGGCCACCTTAGTATAGAGGGACTGATTATTCAGTAGGTCCAAAAGGGGGTGGAGCCTAGGTCAGTGCAGGAAGACTTGAGTGACAGTTAGTTCAGTTAGTGCTGGGAAGGCAGTCAGTGAGGACTCTGACAGCTCTGCAACAGGAGGGATCCCCATCTTTAAGAGGGGACCCAGGACAGAAGGGGACGGATCAGAACCGGTTGGAGCCGGCTGGTAATGTCTGGGGAACACCGGCGACACGGAAGCTGAGGTGGTCAGCAGTTTATCTCTGTCCACAAACCGACAAGCTGTGGGCCAATAATCACCGCATAGCCGTTAGCGCCACAAGAAGATACCTCGCCCCTCAGTACCAAAATAGGTCCAAGATCACAAGAGTATTGGTCTGGATTCCGGTTGCGGGAGGTTTTACTTACTTGGACCCCGTCCGTACCGGTAAAGGAAACCCGTACTCCACCGTAGGAGACCAGGGGACTGGTGGGAGAGCTCTGCAAGGGTGGTGAAAGAACAGAGAAGGACAGAAATAGACCCTTAAAGACTTAAGAAAGGAACATCTGGAGACTCCATAGGGGGACCCTGAACCGGCAACTTTCACCCATTAAACCAGACTGTAACGTGTTTCACCTTAACATCTGCCGGTACCCAGTAAAGTGGAGTTGGAGTTGAACTGGTCTCTGTCATCCTTCTCGCCGGTGCCCGGAGGGCTTCAGCATCATCAGCATCTCACCAGAGGGGTAAGAACAACCACTACTCCCCTCATCCTCCATCACTGCTGCCCTGAGGTAAAAGCTCCACCTGTGGGGAGCTGGACCACACTAAGCTGCACCCATCATCACCTCAGCGGCCGGCCTGTAGCGCCGGTACCCAAATTACCGGGATCCACAGGAGGCTTCACGTGCTCTCTTTATCCCCTGTAAATATTACCCCCCTCCAACAAATGACAGCCAGGGCACGGAATCGGGAACCCGATAACCCGTGATTCCCAAGTTAAAACCATCAGACCCAGGCCCGGTATCCGAGTACTCCTAGCCCTGGGCTTATCAAGGGCAGTTTTCATGGAGTGGTGAGGGCAGAAGTCAGATTGAAGGTTGTCAATGAGGGAATTAGATGAGAGGTGGGATGAGATTACAGTGTGGACATGATGTTTGAGAAGTTTGGAGGTGAACGGGAGCAGGGATATGGGCCGGCAGCTGGATGTAGAGGTGGGTTTGAGGGATGGTTTCTTTAAGATAGGTGTAATTGTTGCATGTTTGAAAGCAGAAGGAAAGGTACCAGAAGTTAGTGATAGGTTGAAGAGGTGGGTTATTGCTCGGATGAGTGTGGTGGTGAGGTTGGGATGGAAGTGAGATGGGATAGGGTCCAGTGCACAGGTGGTGAGGTGTTATCTGGAGAGGAGGTGTACGAGTTCTCCTTCAGTGATGGAGAGGAGGAGGGTTAGTGGGGGAGGGGAGTGGTCTGGTAAAAATATGGGTTGTGGTGGTTGGGTCGCAAAGACTTTTCTGATCTGTTCAATCTTGCTGGTGTGCTGCAAAGTCTTCTGCAGAAATACAAGAATTAGGAGGGGGCAGTGGGGGGCGAAGGAGGGAGTTAAACATGTTGAATAACTGCCTGGGGTTGTGAGACAAATAGGATATGAGGGTAAGGAAGTAATTCTATTTAGTGGTGTGAGTGCTGACTTGATTGTTAGAAGTGCTTGTTTGAATGCTGTGTAGTCCATAAACACTTGAGATAGAACACTCTGTTTGTAATGACTCTATATAATATATGCGTTTCACCAGTGGTGTCACAACCGCGTTGCAGGGGTCGCAAGTGTGACTGGGCCTAGGAGGTACAGGGGCTCGGTGCTCACAAACCCCTCTGACCCCTGTGCTGCGTCTGCTTTACATGGATGTGCATCTCTGAGGATGCACATTCATGTCAATGCGCGGCAGTCTGCCAGGCCGGTCCCCAGGTGGCTGATCACGGCCGCCGAAGGACTGACTGGCTCTATACCTTTAAACTCCCGTGGCGGCCTGGCGTGCTGCACTGTGATGAGGTCATCACCCTGCGACTTCATCACAGTCAGGAGTCAGACTCAGCGGTCGCTGGGAGCAGTGAGTGAAAGGCTCCATTAAAGAGCAGTTTCTGGAGAGTGAGAGGGAGGGAAAGGGGGAAGTGCGTGTGTCTGAGTGTGTGAGTGACTCGCCCAAGGTATGGGGGCTCGGGTATCTGGGCCCTCTACTTCAGTAGGGATGTCACTGGTGGCTTGCCCAGACCCGTGACCCTGAGGTCTTACTTAAAAAAGGGAGTAGTTGGTGTTGGAATGGAGATAAAAGTTTATAAAGTTTATCGTGATGCCACCTGTGGTATCTGGTCACTGCACCAGCGATGCATAGGGCCTCCAGGGATGATAGCTGAGCAGCTAGGTGGTGAAGCTCCCCACAGGCAGAGCTGGATCCCTGGGGTATTTGGTAATGATAATGAGGGATGGAAAAGGGATTTGGCCGGGCTGCTGGATAACGGGACAGTCTCTGTGGATGGCAGGGGCGCGGGTAAGGAACACATACACCACTGGTTGTCCTTTACCTTTTACTGATGTTGTTGCAGGTAAACGTCCAGAGCACTGCCGGGTATTCAGGATGCACTTCTGGATCTCCACAGTGAGTGGGTATAAGCCCTCCTTGTCTCTTTCCCCATGTGTGTGAAGCCCCTGCCCTGTGTAAATCTTGGCTGGCCTCCTCTACTCCCTTCCTCTCCACCTGTGCTGTCTTCGGGTAACCCTCGATGGACTACCGCTACTCCTTCCTTTGCGGTGCCTGGCTCCCTGTGTGTGTCTACGCAGATGACCGGGAGACTGAAGTTTCCCCGGTATACCAGTATTCTCTACTGGGCCGGGTGCTCTCCAGTAGACTTGGACTCCGGTGTCCGGTGTGTGATTTGGGCGAACCCAACACTGGCTCCTCGGTTCCCACTTTGTCCTTTCTGTTCTCTTTGCCTTCCGACCCCACTCTTGGGCCTTGTAGGACTACTCGGAGGCTGTTCCATGTAACTGGCTAAGGCCTACCGCAGATCCGAACACCAGTACGTCTTCACAGCTCTTGCAGCGTCTGCACACTCTAACACCGCCTTCAGCACCAGTATTTATAGGGGTTCTTGCCTAAAGGCAGCAAGTTGGGCTTCCCCTACTGTGCTGGGGTGGAAGGTGTTGTCTGTGTTTGTGCACCCACTGTGTAAACCCATCCGTGCTGTAGGTGAGTTGGTGGTTACCTGTGTTAGCAGGGCGCCACATGTGGATGGGGAGAGCAGTAGAGTGAGAGGCTCCATTCAGGAGCAGGAGCAGCTTCTGGAGAGGCGGGGAGTGACTGTCTGTGGGGATAAGGGGAGCAGTGAGTGAGAGGCTCCATTCAGGATCAGCTTCTGGAGAGGGAGAGAGGGGAGGGGGAGTGTGTCTCTCTATGTGCGGGGGGAGGCCTGTACAGGGAGCAGTGTGTGTGTGTGTTATCTGGAAGACTGTGACGCTGCATTGTATTATCTGGAGGGCAATGACGCTGCATTATATTATATGGAGGGCTGTGACACTGCTTTATATAATCTGGAGGGCTGTGATGCTGCATCAAATTATCTAGAGGGCTATGACATTGCATTATATTATCTGTAGGGCTATGAATCTGCATCCTATTATATGGATGGCTATGAGGCTGCACTTTCTATGTGGATGGGTATGAGGCTGCATTTTTCTATGGAGGGCTGTTGAGGCTGCATTATACTATATGAGGTGTGATTATGTGTGAGGCTGCATTATACTCTATGGAGGGGTGTGAGGCTGCATTATACTATATGGACCGCTGTGAGGCTGCAGTATACTATATGGAGGGCTGTGAAGCTGCATTTTACTATAATGGAGGACCAAATATACCAGGATATAGGCATATTCCAGGAAGAGGAACATATATAGCAGGATGAGGGACATTAATACATTATGAAGGGAGAGGGGTCAATTTGCAAGTCTTTATAGGATTTAGAACATTACATGGGGCCCATACATCTGACCAATGTGGGAGCACTGGGGAAGGGCGGGGCCTAGGTCCAGATTTAGCACCGGGGCCCTTCGGACTCTAGTTATGCCACTGCGTTCCACTTTTTGTATGGAATTACTGAGATAAATTAACTTTTTGATGATATTCTAATTCATAGAGATGCATCTGTATTTCCGCTCATAATTGCTTTAGAATCTTTCATGTGGTTTTACTCATTATGCAGGTTTTTTGTGATACATTTCACCATATTCTTTTAGAAATTGCACTAAAATAACAAATTGATGCAGCTTCTAACACTTTTACATTGTAGACATTTGTACGGAGAATTGAGCTTGTAAAGTCACATAACGCTTTTCCTGTACGGAGTTAGTTGTAATGTGCCAATTAACACAACATCTTTATGTATTGAAGTTATGCTTGTATTCTCATATTCTACGCTCCTTTTTCTAAAGATAACTTTTGTTTAATTTTCCCTTGTGGACAGGAATGAATGTGCATTCATGCAGAGCTGCTATCGGTGGCAGGTTTTACTGCAGGGTATTTTTCATATCATGTAGGTGCACGCTACGTTCATTCCTTGCTATTTACAGCTGGGTGAATTTGTGAAAGCAAGAGAACACATTTCCTTGTTAAGGCTTATTGTGCACATAAACATTTGTATTATATGCTTATTTACTAAAGTAATTTTGAATAATTTCAAATATGTGTTAATTGTACAGATACAGAAGTGTTTAGTGTAGTGAATAGAGTGTGTATATAACAGATCATAGCATGTAATTAAATCCTATATTAAGCTCTATTAACTGGTAAATTAACTTGTGACAACATACCAGTGACAATGTTTGTCTTGTATCTTGTATCATTTTCTTTACTATTCACAAATTCATGCTACTTTGTGTTGGTACATGGGCATAAAAATAAAATAAAAATACATTTAAGTTTGTGAAGATATGTGAAAAGGTTTACGGGTATGAATACCTTTTCTATATTTACCAGGTAGGGGCCCATGACTGGAGACCTTCTTGTTTTCAAAACAGGTCAAGATCAATGAGATTAGATAGAGAAGATCTGTGAACAGCAAGTCTTGTCACATATTCTCATATTTTTCAAGAAGTGTTCAGGATGGGAGACATATGTGAAGTCCACCAGGGCTGTGGGGTACTCGATAACCAGGTTTGTCAGTTTGTTGGGAGATTACGGTGGTGGTGACCCAGCTCCGTGGCCCTGGGCATACAGTAAAAGAAAGGGTAAATTATTTACAAGAGGAAAGTTCGTGATGCCACCTGTGGTATTTGGCCAGAGATGGCCGACGCTGCAGGGTGTGACTGCTGGGGCAGATGGTAGTGCTGCCAGATGTTTAAGCTCCCCACAGGTGGAGTTGGGCCACAGGGATGGAGAACAGTCTATTGGGGTGCTGATAGTGATGGAGACTGCAGGATGAAGAAGGAGTTAAACACAGTTCATGCAGTTCTTTACCTTTACTTGATGATCAGTCAAGTGTGCTTCTGTGCTCCTCCAACGTGCAGCCAGGTCAGTTCTCAGATGATTAGGGTCACGCTGCCAAGACACCATTCAAAGCCTTTCCTAGTTGCTCTTTCTCTTTGCTGTACACTCTCCCTCTTTCCCAGCACCTTCGTGGACAGGGTTCCAGGCGGATGGCAATGGGCCTTCTTGGGTGACTGCTAAAGCATGTCCCCTGACCCTAGTCTAGACACCATCCCGGCGATTATCTACAGGTGGTAGCCACCACACATGCAGAAATCATCGCCTCCGGTTTTCCTGGCTGAGGCTTGCAGCTCTTCCACCAGATCAGGACCGGTCCCCTCAGGCAGCCTGTCCCTCTGCCCAACTTGGGTCTGGCAAGATTCGAGGCACACGGGTGGATTCGCTCACTCCCTGTGTCCCCTAAGACACCTTCAGTCTTGCATCCACCCTGGACGCCTTCCTCGTCATTCTCTCTCCTCTCTGTCTTCTGACATCTTTTGTGGCCTACTGCTAACCCCTCCTCCAGTCAGGAGATGTGGCCCTCCTTGAAAAGGGTTTGTCCAAACCCCCAGCCTGGATTCAGGATGGTGTTGTGTTCAATTCTGTGTCTTGGGTTTGTGACCCCTTCTCACCTGGTAACAGTGACAGCACACCTGTAGGGCAGGTGCAGCATCACTGTAGCAACCAGACCGCAGGGGCGCCACACATACATAATATAAACGTTTACCTGTAAGAATACCTCTTCGAGACTCTGTGTGTCTGTATATATATAAGCATCATAAAGCACCCACTGACCTTGTGGAGACCAGTGGAGGATAACACTGCGGGCACCAGTGAAAGCACTCAAACACAGTGAAACCCAAGGTGCATTGCTCCCTAGAATTTGAATATGCAGATGAAGTCCATGGAGCCTCAGATAAGAGTCTACAATATGGACACCAGCCAGTTATCCCACCAGGGAAGGACCCAGCCCAGGGTATTAGTAGCCCTTAAGTCACTATCCAGCCCTTGCGAGCTTGAAGATATGGCCAGGGGTTTACCATGGACTAGGTATCCAACCACAGACAGCTGTTTCGGGGTTGTTGCCCCCCATCAGTGTGGCGCAGGATGCTGGGTGGTGGGAGCAATGCTTGATAGACAGACATCACAAAGCACCCACTGAGCTTGTGGAGACCAGTGGAGGATAACACTGCGGGCACCAGTTAAAGCACTCAAACACAGTGAAACCCAAGGTGCATTGCTCCCTAGAATTTGAATATGCACTGTGTTTGAGTCTTTAACTGGTGCCCGCAGTGTTATCCTCCACTGGTCTCCACAAGGTCAGTGGGTGCTTTGTGATGTCTGTCTATCAAGCATTGCTCCCACCCAGCATGAATCCTGCGCCACACTGATGAGGGGCAACAACCCCGAAACAGCTGTCTGTGGTTGGATACCTAGTTCATGGTTAAACCTCTGGCCATATCTTCCAGCTCGCAAGGGCTGGATAGTGGACTTAAGGGCTACTAATACCCTGGGCTGGGTCCTTCCCTGGTGGGATAACTGGCTGGTGTTCCATGTTGTAGACTCTTAACGAGGCTCCATGGACTTCATCTGCATACTGTATATATATAAGGTAAAAAATGCTTGTGCCGTGTTAGCCAGTAGATAGAAAAATATTAGAATCTGAGAGTCCTCAGTGGTTGATACCTTTTAATGGTTAACACAAAAGATGGTAGGAAAATGCAAAGCAAGTTTTCAAGACACTATGACCACTTCATCAGGGTTGATGATACAACTTCTGGAGAAACATATATATACAGTACAGACCACAAGTCTGGACACACCTTCTCATTCAAAGAGTTTTCTTTATTTTCATGACTATGAAAATTGTAGATTCACTCTGAAGGCATCAAAACTATGAATTAACACATGTGGAATTATATACTTAACAAAAAAGTGTGAAACAACTGAAAATATGTCTTATATTCTAGGTTCTTCAAAGTAGCCACCTTTTCCTTTGATTACTGCTTTGCACACTCTTGGCATTCTCTTGATGAGCTTCAAGAGGTAGTCACCAGAAATGGTCTTCCAACAGTCTTGAAGGTGTTCCCATAGATGCTTAGAACTTGTTGGCCCTTTTGCCTTCACTCCAGCTAACCCCAAACCATCTCGATTGGGTTCAGGTCTGGTGACTGTGGAGGCCAGGTCATCTGGCGTAGCACCCCATCACTCTCCTTCTTGGTCAAATAGCCCTTACACAGCCTGGAGGTGTGTTTGGGGTCATTGTCCTGTTGAAAAATAAATGATGGTCCAACTAAACGCAAACCGTATGGAACAGCATGCCGCTGCAAGATGCTGTGGTAGCCATGCTGGTTTAGTATGCCTTCAATTTGAATAAATCCCCAAAAGTGTCACCAGCAAAGCACCCCAACACCCTCACACCTCCTTCTCAATGCTTCACGGTGGGAACCAGGCATGTAGAGTCCATCCGTTCACCTTTTCTGCGTCGCACAAAGACACGGTGGTTGGAACCAAAGATCTCAAATTTGGACTCATCAGACCAAAGCACAGATTTCCAGTGGTCTAATATCTATTCCTTGTGTTCTTGTCACGCTGGGAGTGGGGAAGACACCCAGCGTAGGATAACGACGGGGGGGGGGGGGGGAATCAGGAGTCCCTAATGCTAAGGGCACAAGAAGGAGACGGTGACCCCTAGACTTCCTAGAGCTGACCCTGTCTGCCCTAACGTCCCTATACAGTCTCCTCAACTGTCGCCGACCACGAACCTCGTCCCTCTCTGATCCTAGATCTATCCTATCTAAGGATCAGATGGAGAGGTTCACTAGACCCCTCCACTATCAACTAAAGACAAACACCAGGGAAGACAGACATTTGGGAAAAGGAAACACTTATCTGACAGCAGAACACAGCAACTTCCACAATCTCAGCTTCTGCTGGAGCAAGGATAAAGTGTGCACAAGGAACTATCACCTGCACCGAGGAAGGGTAATGAACCTCCTTATAAAGGTGGAAGGAGTCTGCTGGGTCCTAGTGACCTACAACATTGGTGGATAAAACCAGACCGAGCGCAAGACCTCCACAGCCGTCTCCCCATAATAGAGAGATCTCATCACACCTTCTCTCCATCAACACAGAAGGTAAATGCCCCTGAAAGAGACGGACCATCCTCCACCATTATGGCTGATGGGCCAAACGCTGGGATCGTCTGCGCGTGGCCTCCACCCTGTCATCCGTGCCACCCGTGACAGTTCTTTAGCCCAAACAAGTCTCTTCTGCTTGTTGCCTGTCCTTAACAGCGCTTTCCTAGCAGTTATTTTACCATGAAGGCCTGCTGCACAAAGTCTCCTCTTAACAGTTGTTGTAGAGATGTGTCTGCTGCTTGAACTCTGTGTGGCATTGACGTGGTTTCTAATTTGAGCAGTTGTTAATCTGCGATTTCTGAGGCTGGTGAATCAGATGAATTTATCCTCTGCAGCAGTGGTGACTCTTGGTCTTCCTTTCCTGGGGCGGTCCTCATGTGAGCCAGTTTCTTTGTAGCGCTTGATGGTTTTTGCAACTGCACTTGGGGACACTTTCAAAGTTTTAACAATTTTTCGGACTGACTGACCTTCATTTCTTAAAGTAATGATGGCCACTGTTTTTTTTTACTTAGCTGCTTTTTTCTTGCCATAATACAAATTCTAACAGTCTATTCAGTATGACTATCAGCTGTGTATCCACCAGACTTCTGCACAACACAACTGATGGTCCCAACCCCATTTATAAGGCAAGAAATGTACATGTATAGCAGCACTATAGTATATGGCGGTACATTACAGTACATGTATAGCAGCACTATAGTATATGGCGGTACATTACAGTACATGTATAGCAGCAGGATGGAGCGATCAGGGCAGGATGGAGCCGGGAGGATGCAGGATGGAACCGGCGGAGAATGATGGAGTGTGGGGGGGCAGAATGGAGCCGGGGGGGGGGGGGCAGAATGGAGCCGGGGGGCAGGATGGAGCGGGGGGGACAGAATGACAGGCGGCGGGGGGGGGGCATGATGAAGCCGGCGGGGTGGCAGGATGGAGCGGTGGGGCAGGATGGAGCAATCAGGAGGATGGAGGATGGAGGGATAGGATGGAGCCGGGGGGTGGCAGTATGAAGTGCTCCGTAACCGAGTGTCCTGCTAGGACCTTTGCATGATGTCAGAATGACATCGGCGTTCAGCACTGTGATTGGCCCACTCACGTTCTTGTGATATGTGACGCGCATATCACATGACCACGAGTGGGCCAATGACAGTGCCGAACGCCGATTTCATTCTCACATCATGCAAGGTCCTAGCAGAACACTGCCTGCTATCGCTCCCGGTTACTGAACACTTGGAGAAGAGGTAAGTATAACAATCTTTATTATTTTTAATACATATGTTTTTATTTTAAATTTGATTTTGCAGTGTATAATGCACTGCAAAATCAAATCACTAAAGAAGTAGCCCTAAGGAGCAGGGGGATGCAGGGGGCCGTGGGGAGCGAGTGCGCAGACAGAGCATAGGAGTGGGTATGGAGCGCGGGCAGGACAGGAGGAGTGGAGGGGAAGCGCAGGCAGGGCAGAGGAGCGGGGTATGGAGCGTGGGCAGGACAGGAGGAGCGGGAGGGGGGAAGCGCGGGCAGGGCAGAGGAGTGGGGCATGGGGCGCGGGCAGGCCACCGTCGGCCGGACCTGTGTATCCCAGCGACAGCCAATGAGCGACCTCTGTCTGGCACACGATTTCTGTGACGACAGATGCCTTAGACAATTATATAGTAGATATATATATATACACACACACACACACAAATACACAAATTCAGGGTGGGATAATGTAATACATAACACAGGTGATGTGAAGCATGTTCTGGTCAGTTGGGAGGGGGGAAGGAGCAGCTGGGAAGTAGAATCATAGATAAGAGTAATGGTACCTTTACACGCCGCTACAGAAGGTTAGAAACAACCGGTTGTCGGAGACAATTGTATCTTGCACCGTCAAAACACCGCGAGGTAGCGGCGTGTAAATCAGGTTGTTGCCACCGGTCACTGTCGACACCTGTTATTCAGCAGTGCTCAAAAACAGGTTGGTTTCAACCCGATGGTAGCGGCGTGTAATCGAGAAACAAGATGGTTTTTGCGACACCTAGTGAACTCCCTGGGGCGTGACACAGCCTCCGGGATACCGCACCCCATCAGCGATCATTGGTGGAAGCTCCTGCGTTACGATTGGTTGCCCCTGCATAGGGCGGCAAATTTAAGGAGCTGACCAGTCACAGTACACAATTGCAATAGCATCATGTATTAGCCAGCCTTCCTGCGCTGGCTGGCCAATCATGATGTTATTGCTTTGTCCAAACACCGTACGAGCGTCTCGTAATCCACAACTCTGGCACGCCTATGTGTTGTCCCTGCTGCCCCAGGTCCTCCCATATTGCCTTGTGGTAGCGGCGTGTAAATGAGGGAAGGTGCTCTACAGAAGGTAACCTGCAGCACCTGTCAGTGCATCCAGGGATAGAAAAAACCTACTGTGGAGCACCTTGTAGCGGCGTGTAAATGCGGTGTCAGGTACCGTTAGGAATCGTGTCTCACGTGCACACGCACGTGAGACATCCGGTGGTTTCTACCTCTCTGTAGGGGTGTGTAAAGGTACCATAACAGACAGTTTTATAGTCCTTTGATTAATGGTTGAGCCGCGAACAGGAATGGGGGGTGGGGGGGAGTGTAATGGTTGTGATAACAGTTCACATAAGAAGTGTCAAAGTTTACTGTTCTCTAATTGGGGTCTGTTCAGAGATATGATATCCCCAAATGCCCTTTCAATTGATGTAAAAAGACATGAATCCATGTGGAACATTCTTTCCTGCTTTGTATGTGTCAAAGATCATTATCAATTTGTATTCCTAAATTCTTCTCTCTCTCTATCTGAGATTTGAAGTTACTTTTTAAAATGAGCGGACTCATTTCTGTTTTGATATGGTCAGAGCTACAAAAGTGCTAGGTTACAGGTAGGTCCATACGTCTTTCTTTTATTGTGTGGTGATGAGAATTCATTCTTGTTCTGAATTTTTGTCCGATCTTCCCTACATACCACCTGTTGGACATTTGGAACATATAATTAAATACAACACATTGCTTGTGGTACAACTGAAGTTACCTGGAATCTTGTAGTCCTGATCTGTGCTGGGAATCTTTATCTTGTTTGTTGTCCTTATAAATGGACAAGTTTTGCATCTGTTCTGGTTGCAGGGAAAAATTCCTGTTGCTGTTGGAGAGGACAGGGCGCTTCTGACAACAATTCGTTTTAGATTCAGAGGTTGTCTAAAACACAAGAGTGGGGGGTCCAGAAATATTGATTTTAGTAGGGCAATTTTTTTTAGTAGTGGTTGCAGTTTCTGTGCAGCTCCTCTTAGCACCTCCAGACTTGGATTGTAGGTGACTACGAGAGGGACTCTGTTGTTCTCTTCTCTAGTTTTGTAATGTAGGAGATGATTCCTTGATATTCTGGTGGCTCTTGTTATCTGGTTCTCGATTGCTCTTGGATGGTAGCCCTGATTCAAAAAGGTCTTTCTGAGGTCCTCATGGTGATTGTCTCTATCTGTAGGGTTGGAACACATCCGATTGTATGTGATGGCCTGGCTGTACACAATAGAGTTTTTTATGTGTTTTGGATGAAAACGGACCCATCGAAGATATGTTGGATGGTCAATTGGCTTCTGGTACAGGGATGTCTCTACTTTATTGTTCCGTAGCTTGATGGTGTCCAGAAAGCTTATTTCAGTGCAGAAGTACTTGAATGTTAAATTGATGGTGAGATTAAACTGATTAAAGTATTCATGGAACGTCTGAACTGTGCAGTGACATAGAAGATTACTTCAGGAGACTACATCTGAGGGAATTTTACAGTAACAAAGAGGATTCTGAACCCAACTGGGCTGAAGGAAGAGGGATCCTGACAACCAAGAAAAGGTCAAACTGGACACCTGAACCTGGGCGCAACACTTATTTGGATAAATATATAGACACTTTCAGACATTTGGTAAAATCCATTGTTTTAGATACACACAAGAGGCAACCATTCAACACATCCCCCAATCCCAAATCCAAGTTACTTCATGTCTAGCACAGGATAACGGGAGAAGCTAAGTGGAGGGTTAGGAGGGTTAGGAGGCCCGGAAGGGAGCCCATGAAAAGCCTGTGACAGCTGGACTGTAGTTACAGTAGGTAGTTAGTGCACGGGACAGAGAGCAGAGGCCCGAAATGTACATGAACGGGGGTGCTGTTGACGAGCCGTCTCAGCTGCTAATCCGTGTATTGGAGCCGCAAGTGAACTGACTGTGTACTGTAACAACTGTGGAGCAGGAAGTAAGACCTGTTGACAGCTCAGAACTGAGTGTGACTCTTAAGTGCGTGTCTGGGAAGGGGCTGATTGCTGTGCTGAACGGGCAGCATAGGGCTGCTCGAGAATATTGATAACCGTCCTTTATCCCCAACTGCACTATCTACACGGTAGCCCTGGGGACCAGCCATACCCGTGGAAGGCGCATCATCCTGGCTGCAACCCCACCATCCTCAGAGGACCCGACGGCAGCGGCGGCTACACGGGTGGCGTCACGTCCATTTACTAAAAACTTTACTCCCTGTTCATAAAATCCCCTCCCCAACTAAATATTGCCTCACCCGGGAGCAGGGTCACGTCACTGAGACACCCCATGGCCCTAGATGATGAGAGGGCCCAGTTCCAAGTACCCCACTGCCCCAGTGGGCAAGACACATAAATCTGAATTGCAACTACTAAACGTAAGGTTCATTATTCATATTCTTGTCATGTCATTGGATTGTTAATGTTTTGCTTCTAAAAGTATGAATTTATATTCTTATTATTATGTTAGTATTTTGTAAATCCAAATTGGCTTTCAACACTGCCGGAGATCTTCTATGCATGCTCTCGATCAGATTCAAGCATGTGTTGACCAAAATCTGATCCCAGGTCTCTTCTACGTGTTCTGAATTTTGGGGCATACTGGTTGATTCACTTGGTTAAGTGTTTGATTGAGTTGAGGTTTGAGGGTTGTGGGAGCAAAACCTGTAGTTTTACTTCATTATATCCCTATTTAGAGAATTTCAAGAAGTTTTTTCTTTAATAAATGAAGAAGTGAGATGTTTTCCACAAGGTGTCTAAAAATATCCCTTTACTTAGGGAGCAAAAATAATTTTGCTAAGCAGTTTGAAATGTAAGCGATAATCACTTCTCAAATATTAGTTAAAATAAATAATGACATGTAGGCAAAGATGTCTGATAGTCTTGTGACAACAGTGGTTGACAGGGCAGAAACATTACACTAGTAGCACTATAAAACTTAGTGGACAGCCAGAGATGTGTGGCTGGCAAGGCTAAGCAGTGGTAGAGACAGAAGCCGCATGGTTGAGAAAAGAAGAAAGGCAAGCAAGTAGATGTGTGGTCAGCCATAGTAGTCCATGCTGCAGCATTATTATAGAATGGAGAGCATTAGGGATGGGCGAGTCTACTCGCTAGGACTCATTACTCGGCGAGTAGTAAGGGACTCGCAGGACTCGGTACTCTGCGAGTTTCCCAGCGAATTACTCGCACAGTAACGAGTCCAATGTCAAGTCAATGGCAATCCTAGTTTTGTCAGAGTTTACTTTTTCTCACTCGCTAGACTCCTATATCACATCGCTATGTAGCTTGAATCTCCTCAAATCGTTTAAAGAATCGCTTCACGGATACCCGCTGTCAGCAGCGAGTCTGAGCGAGTCTTGAGCGAGTTCTGAGCGAGTCTACGACTGCGAACGAG
Source organism: Allobates femoralis (assembly GCA_033576535.1). Taxonomy (NCBI): domain Eukaryota; kingdom Metazoa; phylum Chordata; class Amphibia; order Anura; family Aromobatidae; genus Allobates; species Allobates femoralis. The sequence goes on from JARQOC010000005.1 coordinate 182,820,065, forward strand.
TCCTGTATTCTGTATTCGGGACTCCGAATACAGAATCTGTTATGTTCCGACAAAGCTTCCGAGACAGCTAGCGTGTTAGGTCAGAAAACTTGTGAAGATGGACAAGCATGTTAGCCAATCATATTCAGTAATGCCACAGCCATGTTGGTTGTGGCAGGACTATGATTGGCTTCTGTCCGTCGTGATGCCTATGTCATGTATGACAGGCAAGGCTGTATATAAGCCTTGCCATCGCCATTTTGGGCACATTTCTGTGAAGATCTGAGCTAGAGCAGGGTGAGGTAGTTGCTGGAGCAGATCATAGGGATTGTTAGTCAGTGTAGGGAACCTTAAAAATTCCTTATATTTACCCCAAACAGCTCTTGTGAGAGCTACCAGGAGGACAGAGGAGTACTGTGTAGAGGACTGTAGGCAGGCAGGCAGGGAGGTGCAGCCTTACATTGCTCACAGGACCGACCTCATAGCTTAGCTTAATCACTCAGCTGTCCTAATAGCTGAAGTCAGAGGCTTAGCTGAGGTACTATTTACAATTTTTTTGCACCTGATAGATTTTGGGACCTAAAAACCCCTTCAGCTTTATTTTGTGTGTGGCAGATCAGTGCGTTGCTGTCTACCTGCAAATAGCACGTACGCCACCTACTTGTGCGACTGCTTGTGTGCACTTAATAATTTTTTCAGGGACTAGTGTGCTGCTTCACTGACAAGTGTTAGCGCACTTAACCCCCAGGAAGTTACGCCTACAGCAACACCTAACTCCATCTCGGTGGCTGTGCGCACTTAATCAATTTTTTCAGGGACTAGTGTGCTGCTTCACTGACAAGTGTTAGCACGCACTTAACCCGCCAGGAAGGTGACGCCTACAGCAACACCTAACTCCATCTCGGTGGCTGTGCCACTTAATAATTTTTGTCAGGGACTAGTGTGCTGCTTCACTGACATAGTGTTAAGCCACCGCACTTAACCCGCCAGCAGGTGACGCCTACAGCAACACCTAACTCCATCTCGGTGGCTGTGCGCACTTAATAATTTTTTCAGGGACTAGTGTGCTGCTTCACTGACAAGTGTTAGCACACACTTAACCCGCCAGCAGGTGAGCCTACAGCAACACCTAACTCCATCTCGGTGGCTGTGCGCACTTAATAATTTTTTCAGGGACTAGTGTGCTGCTTCACTGACAAGTGTTAGCACACACTTAACCCCCAGCAGGTGACGCCTGCAGGAACACCTAACTCCATCTCGTGACTGTGGCATTTTAATAATTTTGTCAAGACTAGTCGCTTCCAAACAAGTGTTAAAGGACACAGTTACCGCCAGCAGGTGCCCAAGAACACTGTAATCCATACGGGATTGATAATTCTTTTTCAGTAATATTCCAGTCTCACAAAAGTGTTAGCACCGAAGAGCAGTGACGACCTTGCAGCTGAACACCTCGACCACTGGTTCTTGCAGTACACAATAGTCTTTCCAAACAGTCTGTGCGCTACAGACAACGTAGGGCACATCCAACTCCTCAGAAGTACTTCCATTTTCCAACACCTAATCCATCCGGGGCTGTGCGACTTGTCACTTAATATTTATTTGGTCTTATTGCCCCCGTTGCACTGGACTTTGTTGTCACCTTAGCCACAGAGGATGACTCTAAGAAACCTAATCATCTATTCTGGCACTAAAGTTTTATTCGTACTGTAGATAGCTCACTTTACAAGAGCATACAGCACCAGGAGGTGGGGCTATGATGAACACCTACTCATCTGTGCGCCTGTCGCACTTTATTCAGAAGACTTTGAAAGTGTAAGGCGTGGATGATGAGCACAGCAACCAACTGGATCTCTGGCTGTAGCCACAGAATAAGCAGGGAGGGAGAAAGTGGCTATGTAACCGCCAAAGGACCGCCTTACTGCTTTTCCAGAACACAAAACTGTGAACCCTCATGTTGCCAAATTGTGTCAACTGTGTTGCCACGAAAGTGTTACCACACTTACTGCACAGTGACTACAGAAAACACAGTTGCCACAAAATTTGTTCAACAGTGTGTGTTGACAAGGTACACACTTCCCTCCAATAACCTAAGACAAACAAGCCATCTGTGTGTGGCATATTTTTTTAGGATGCCTTCATCTGACCAAATGGTTAACTTAACCGCCAGCAAGGTAACAGCCTAAAAGAAACATACTCCAACTGTTGGCGTGAGCACTAATAGTCTAGTTAGCTACGCAATTCCCCCTTCGGCCCCTCAGGGGTACAGCAACACTAACTCCATCTCGGTGGCTGTGCGCACTTATAATTTTTTCAGGGACTAGTGTGCTGCTTCACTGACAAGTGTTGGCACACACTTAACCCACCAGCAGGTGACGCCTACAGCAACACCTAACTCCATCTCGGTGGCTGTGCGCACTTAATAATTTTTTCAGGGACTAGTGTGCTGCTTCACTGACAAGTGTTAGCACACACTTAACCCACCAGCAGGTGACGCCTACAGCAACACCCAACTCCATCTTGGTGGCTGTGTGCACTTAATAATTTTTTCAGGGACTAGTGTGCTGCTTCACTGACAAGTGTTAGCACACACTTAGCCCACCAGCAGGTGACGCCTACAGCAACACCTAACTCCATCTCGGTGGCTGTGCGCACTTAATAATTTTTTCAGGGACTAATGTGCTGCTTCACTGACAAGTGTTAGCACACCTTAACCCGCCAGCAGGTGACGCCTACAGCAACACCTAACTCCATCTCGGTGGCTATGCGCACTTAATAATTTTTTCAGGGACTAGTGTGCTGCTTCGCTGACAAGTGTTAGCACACACTTAACCCGCCAGCAGGTGACGCCTACAGCAACACCTAACTCCATCTCGGTGACTGTGCATTTGTCAACAATGTCACAAAAACCACAATTTCCCAAAAAAGAGGTTGCAAAGGGACGGGGATGAGGTCGTGGCCGTAGCAGTCGTGCCCAAGAAGGCACTGGTACAGGTAGACAAACGAGGATTGATAGATCTCTCTTTCTCACGTCTAAAATTCTCAGTACTCAACAAAAACGTGTCTTGAGGTCGGAATAGCATGACCAGATAACATCTTGGATGGCTGATAACACCTCGACCACTGGTTCTTGCAGTACACAATCGTCCTTGCCAACACAGTCTAGTGTCGCTACAGACAACGCAGGGCCATCCAATCCTCAAAGTCTTCCTATTTCCTCAACCCATCGGCAGCCAGAGGAAAACTTGGAGTGCAACCTTGGTCACGCCGATGATTTATTTGGTTCTTATCAACCCTCGATTGCATCTGGCCTTTCTTTGTCACTGCCTAACGAGATACTTCAAGAAGACGTAATGTCTATTCATAGCCAAAGTTTGAAGCACCTCGTACTGAAGAAAGCCACTTTCAGCAAAGGCATACAGCATCTCAGGAGGTGGATGATGATGATGAGACACACATCTCATCTGGCCAGCCTGCTCAGTCACGTTATCCAGAAGACTTTGAAGAGGAAGGCGTGGATGATGAGCCCGCAGATACTACCTGGACTCTTGGCATGCATAGCCAACAGAGCAGCTAGGAGGAGGAAAGTGGCTATGTACCACCGCCAAAAGCACCAAGGCTTACTCCTTTCTCCAGAACACAAACTGTGACAACAGTTGCCCAAAATGTGTCAACTGTTGCACAAAGTGTACCAACTGTTGCACAAACTGTAAACACAGTTGCCCAAACTGTGTCAACAGTTGGTGTTGTACAGAGTCATCCTCCTCTGCCTCCAATTAAACATTAAGGACGAAAAGCCATTGTGTGGCAATTTTTTAAGGATGCCACATCTGTACCAAATATGGTTATCTGTAACATCTGCCATGCAAGGCTAAGCAGAGGCCTGGGAAAAGGAAACATGAGCACCAGCAGTATGCGTAAACATATGTCTGTTAAGCACCCAATTCAGTGGTCGGCCCATCAGGGTTCACAATCCGTGCCTTCTGATCCCAACACTTCCAGGCCACCTCAGATCCATCCTTCACCAGCTAGTGTTCAGGCATCAGCTCCTGCTCAAACATACTCCTCCAAAGCTGCGCTACAAGAGAGACATGACAGTAGTCAAGCCACTGGTCAGTGCGCGCCAAACGTCCAGTTGTCTGTGCCACAGCTGTATGAAAGGCAGTGGAAGTACCAATCGACACACCAATTTTCCCAAAAAGTGACTGCGCAAATTGCAAACCTGTTAGCTGTGGAAATGCTGCCGTTTAGGCTTGTGGGTACAGAGTCTTTTCGGGAGTTGTTGGCTGTGGCAGCACCACGATACTCTGTACCCAACCGCTACTTTTTCTCACGTAGTGCCGTCCCCGCGTTACACCAGCACGTTGTTAACAACTTAAAGCGTGCACTAACAAATGCTGTAACCGCCAAAGTCCACCTAACAACGGACACGTGGACAAGTAGTTGTGGACAGGGCAGATACATCTCAGTAACGGCTCACTGGATCAACCTGGTGGACAGTGTCCCAACTTCGCAAAGTGGACCATCTGAGATACTACCTACTCCACGAATAGCGGGCACAACATCATTCCGGGTGGCTGCCTCATCATATATGTCCAGTACACAATCTTCTTCTGCAACTTCCTTGTCCACTGCTGAGCTGCCCGCACCATCACGTCCAAGTTGGGAGCTTTGCAGTAGTGCTTCAGCAAGGCGACAACAGGCTCTTCTGAAGCTTATCTGTCTAGGTGACACACCTCACACTGCAACTGAGCTGTGAAAGGGTCTTAAGCAACAGACTGATGAGTGGCTGGCCCCACTGCAACTACAACCAGGTCTTGTTGTCAGTGATAATGGACGAAACCTTGTGGCGGCACTAAAGCACGGTAACCTTGTTCACGTACCTTGCCTGGCTCACGTGCTGAACCTAATAGTTCAAAAATTCCTGAAAATATACCCCGAGTTATCTTACCTACTCGAGAAGGTGAGGCGAATTTGCGCCCATTTTAGACATTCGTCTACAGCATTTGGCAGTCTTTCAGCCCTTCAAAACAAATTAAATTTGCCTAAACACCGGCTAATTTGCGACATGCCGATGAGAGGGAACTCAACATTCCATATGTTGGCAAGGTTTAATGAGCAGCAGAGGGCAATAGCGGAATATCAGCTGCAACATGCCCGTCACCACGGAAGTCAGACCAGACACATTAGTACTTTCGAGTGGGTCTGGATCGCTGATCTTTGCGAGTTGCTGGAGAACTTTGAATACTGCACCAAACTTGTCAGCGGTGATCAGTCCATTATCAGTCTCACCATCCCCATGCTCTGTTTGCTTAAAGAATTGCTCCTGAATCTGAAAACAGAATCTTTGAGGGCCCAGCGGATGGCTATGGAGCCAGAATTTAACATCGCTGATCCTAGCCAGCCAAGCCAATATCAGCAGGCTACATTGGGTCTGGAAGAAGAAGGTGATGAGGGTGATGATGAAGAAGATTCATTTTTCTGTGGTACTGATGTGAATCCTGATGGTACTCCCAACCCTACGTTTATGTCGGTACAGCATGGGTGGGCTGAAGAGGAGGAGGCGGAGACCGATTTAGAGGCCATGATGCGTAGTGATCCTCATTCTGTTGTAACCGAGGAGATGAGTCTTTGCAGCTTAGCACACATGGCTGACGTAATGTCTCAATATCTCTCCCAAGATCCACGCGTCATTCACATATATGCTAGCAACCTCTACTGTTTGTCAACCTTTTTGGACCCCAGATACAAAGACAAATTTCCGTCGCTGCTATTGCAGTCACCCAGGGGCTTAACGCTGGAATTTTTCAAGAGTGTTGTTGTTGACCATTTGTTGTCCATATCACCGTCTGACTCCGCTATACCCCGAAGAACCAGCTCTTTGCAACAGCAGCCTTTGGTTGGGACACAAACATCATCAATGTCAAGAAGAGGTGGGGGTAAGATGTCCACCAACTGGGCGATGTTCAACAGACCTTCCGATCAACAACGGATCATTCCTGCGGTCACCTTGACTAGGACACAACAATTTTCCAACATGGTGAACGAGTATGTCAGTGACAGTACCTGCTTCCTAACCGACCCTTCTGTACCCTTTAATTACTGGGTTTCCAAGCTTTACACTTGGACAGAGCTCGCTTTGTATGCCTTGGAGGTGCTGGCCTGCCCGGCTAGTGTGACATCAGAGCGTGTTTTCAGTGCCGCTGGGGGAATTGTCACTGATAGAAGGTCACGGCTTACTACAGAAAATGCCGACAGGCTGACTCTCATTAAGTTTAACAAGGACTGGATATCATCAAAGTTCTTAACCCCTCCAGACGACAGTACCCAAACCTAGAGGGACATAATCAAATTTGATATGTTTGGCTGACTGCAGTTTAAACATTATGTCCTTTTCTGACACGAAGGATAAACAATGTGCCTCTGCTAAGAAGCTTTGATAACTCATGTTCCTGCTACACTTGCTGCATGACAACAAAACTACACAATCAGTTTCAGTAATGGTACTTTACTACTGCATGCACTTGTGATGATTTTTGAACGTTGTTTTTTGTTAGACAATACAATACAGTCTCTTGGCTGAATTTTTCAAGGCAACAAGCCTATGCCTGCATAGTGGGCATTTTTCCAACTGCAAGAAAATATATTGTATGGCTCTAGTGCCTAGCATTAATTATAAACATTTTGATCCCTCCCCTTGGGCTAATTTTTTGAGGCAACAAGCATATGCCTGCATCGTGGGCGTTGCTTGTACTATAATCGCAGGACAAGCAAGTATATACTAGGGGCCACACGCCCTCCTCTATTTCAAAAAAGACTTTATTAAGCCCTTAGAGCTAATTTTTTGAGGCAACAAGCCTATGCCTGCATTGTGGGCGTTGCTTGTACTATGCTCGTAGGACAAGCAAGTATATACTAGGGGCCACGCGCCCTCCTCTATTTAAAAAAAGAGCTTTATTAAGCCCTTAGAGCTAATTTTTTGAGGCAACAAGCCTATGCCTGCATCGTGGACGTTGCTTGTACTATGCTGTCAGGACAAGCAAGAATATAGTATGGGCCACGCGCCCTCCTCTATTTCTAAAAAGAGTTTATTAAGCCCTTTGAGCTAATTTTTGGAGGCAACAAGCCTATGGCTGCATCGAGGACGCTGCTTGTACTATGATCCTGCTGGAGCCTGGCGAAGGGTCCCACTGTACGCTACGGAGATAACGTGTAGACGCGCTGTGTTGCAAGTAGACCTTCCGTGCCTCTCGCATCTGTGTTCTTAGTGTTGTTGCCATACCGAGTCATTAAGTAACCCCCCCCCCCAAACACAGGCACTATTTATTTGTCAGCAACATTTGTATGTGCAGTCATGATTTTACACATACTAACCAAGGTGCCTTCATGCGCCATGCAGGCCGTAAAGTACTTGCTAATGATGATGACTTTAAGCCCACCCACAAAACAACCTACACATCCATTCCCTGAAAAAAGACAGACACAAAGCAGTTTTTTAAAAATGTGTATTATTACGCCTTAATGGCAAAGATGTCAGATTCTTTTTTTTTTTTTTGCTTTCTAAAAGCTAACAAAACAGAAAAAAACAAAAAATAAATTGTGCAATGCACTTTTTGTATGACAAAACAAACAACAAAAAAAAGTGGGCCCTACAGCTGGTGGTAGGTTGGCTCATTGTGTGGGGTAGCCTCTACCGGATCACCATCACCCTGGTCGTGGAGGAGGTCCAGGGCCCCATGAATAGCCTCCCCCAATGTTTGTAACCCTGTAGGGTGTGTCATCTGGGCCGGTGTGTCGCAATGGCCTTGGTTTGGTAGGTCCATGTTTGGTGGACACCACCTCTGGGTCGCTACGTAGCTGTCCCGGGGTGTGGGCCTGTCCAGTCTGTTGGAGCTAGACTGCTGCCACCCCTCCAAATAAGAAAATATCTGGTCAGGGTGGTTTGGGGGCCGACAGGCATCAAGGACAATGTGGATTGCTGACCTTGCCCGCAGTTGTCCCTCCAATGGAATGAGAGCCAAGAAAGGTATGAGACTGCGGGCAAAGTCAGCATCACATTGTCCAAGGTGGTAATTTGGTGCCCCCGGGATCAGAGCATGGCTGCTGGGGTTCAGGTGACTCCCCACACTGCTGGCAGTCGGCAGTGGAGGAAGCTGGATGGCCAGAGGTTGGTTTTGGTGGGGAGACGGTTGTGGTGGCCCTTCAACCTCCTCTTCTTCCTGTGGCCGTCCATGCTCCAAAGGTGGTGGTGGTGGTACTCCCTCCTCCTCCACTCCAAGTCGGGGTGGTTCAGGGGCCTCCCTCGCCTCTTCAGGCAGCTGTGGTGGCAGGTTACGATGCCGCCTCTGGTAGTGAGCAGCTCTGTGGGTAGATATAAAAAAAATTTGGTGAATGGGTTGCGTTTGGAAACAAAACCATAGGCCAAACATAAAATGTGCACGCTTTTTTGACTCAGTGTATCTGTGTATTCTGTGTCTTTTCATTGTTGGCCTTAAGATGGATTTGCAGCAAATACATTAAGGGCATTTTGGCTCATGCCTCAACCAATATTCTATGTGGGGGTAGTGTTGGTCCACGATTTTTTGCCATTACATTAGAAATTAAAAAATTTGTCTGCACTATTACACTGTGCCCTGCCTTAGGCAGGACAGCTATTTAGGCACTTGAAGACATATTAGTGGCCACAACTATTGCTTTGACTTTTTGTGGAAACTTTATGTGGACAAAGCTATAGCCTGACACTGTGAGGCAAACACATTCTTCAGGGTTGTTTGCCATCAGATGGACACAAAAAGACGCAGTGTGGGCGGCCTTGGTCTCAATGCACATAACCCAGATCTATACGGCAGATGAGCAAGACAGGAAATGGAGTCCTGCAGCATAGGTGACACATGAGCATTCGGCGTTAGTGGCCTACACTCCTTTTTGCTGCCATGTATGCTAATCAGGAATGTCTTGGTAAATAAAACACACACAAAACAGATGGCTTGGCTTTTGAAATGACTGTAATGGACATAGAGTATGGGGTTGTTTTTGAGCAGCAGGTCACACATCGTTGGTGCCAAACAAGGTGGTATGCACAGATGGACAGTTTAACAGTTATTCCAACGGGGCCGACCAAAAAACAGGAGCAGCAAGGGCAAACTTCGGGTTTCCTAAAGGACCTTGGACATAAAAGCCTGTTGCACTTAAAATATGGCCCCCTTTAGTTTGATTTTATACAGCATTAATACACTATGGAGGATTCGTAATGTGGCAATGAGTTAACGACAAAAAAACTAAAATTCACATGTGGACCCTAATATCTACGCCATCACCTTCCAGCCCCAAACATACCCATGGGAAAACTGACCCACACGTATTTGTAGTGATAGAGGGTATGTCCTGAAATGTGTGTGACTGTGACAACAATCTGGGATGGTGTACAAAGAGTTTAGTGCAAAAGGGGTATATCCTTACAACGTTATTTAGCCGAAAAAAACACCCACAATTAACCGTGTAGGGATGTATGTGGCCCTTATGCAAGTCGAGGCCATTAGGAACTGATACAAATGAGGCTTATGACAGGCAAACCAGACAAGGCCACACACCTTAGAGGCCATTGCAGGGAAGAACATGGCTTTGTTCCACAAACATGCCAACAATAATAGCTAATTGTGAGGTCACGGAACATTGTGTCTGCCCACACTGCAGAACATTGCTTATTTGTCCCAACGTCACAATGTGGCTATAAATGTGTATGTCCTGGATCATTGCCAAAGGTAATAGAATTCTGCTGCACCATGGCAGAAACAAACCCCAGTGTGGGTATGTAAACCACCACACTCATTATAGAGCTTCATACGTAGACTGTGTGCCCTCGTGGACAGGGTCCTCTCCTCTTGTACCTGTATGACCTGATTGTCTTCATGTACTGTTTTTTGTCATTAAAGGGATCCTGTCACCCCCAAAATACCTCAAAAGCTATTAAAAGCTGTCCCTAGAGCATAGTAACACTTACCCTACACTCCTTTTAGCTCCAAGTGAAAATGAAGATAAATGTTATTACACTACCTCATTAAGTATGATAATTAGTGACTATGGTATTCATAGTCACCCTGGCAGGCTGTCCCTCTTCATGATATCACGCCTCAATAGGCGTGATCTTCAAATCACATTAAAATGCGCGCCTCCCCTCTCTCCTATGGCAGCCGGACCGCTGTATTGTGCGGCTGTATGACGCGAACCGCGTCATTTCCGGCGCCGGGTGACGTATGTACAACCATGCCGCTGTTAGCTTCAAGACCCGCACTGCGCATGCGCATGCGCAGTGCGCGTTTTGAAGCTAACAGAGCGGCGCGGGTGTACATACCGTCACCCGGCGCCGGAAATGACGCTATTCGCGTCACCCAGCCCCACTACAGGCCGGCCGACACAGGACACAGCGGGAGGCGGCGCATTTGAATCTGATTTGAAGATCACGCCTATTGAGGCTTGATATCATGAAGAGGGAGAGCCTGCTAGGATGACTATGAATACCATAGTCACTAATTATCATCCCTATTGAGGTAGTGTAATAACATTTATCTTCATTTTCACTTGCTGCATTTAGGAGCTAAAAGGAGTGTAGGGTAAGTGTTACTATGCTCTAGGGACAGCTTTTAATAGCTTTTGAGGTGTTTTGGGGGTGACAGGATCCCTTTAACCCTTATCCTCATGTAAAGTGCCATGGAACCTAATGGCGCTATATAAATAAATAATAATAACAATAATAGTACACAACAGTGCAGCAGACACATACTTGGCATATGGACAAGGAAGGACAACCGGTCGTAGTGGCGATAGATTGGCCCTGGATCAGCTTCCGTTCCCCCTCCATGATCTTGCAGTGTTGCCTTTTGTGTTGATCCCGACAGCTCCTCCACCGTTTGATAATCAGGTCAACTGTGAAATGATTTCAAACCGGGTTTAGACCTCTGTAGCATTTGAAACACTAAAAGTATGTGTACAAATCAACAATAACATTTTACTCATGTTGTGTGGGTAATGTGTATACAAGGCACAGTGACACGACAGTGTGGAACATCATCAACAGCATTACGGACATTGAGCTCACGTGGCCACAATCACAAATGGGGCAGGGCACATGTCAACGCATAGAGAATGTAATAGTGCGGGCACCAGAATCCGCTCATTAGTGGTATTTATATACACCCAACCCCCTGGCCTTCAGAGCCAGGAGGACCAGCCCTTAAACTAAGTGTACTATTGTGACCCCATCCAAATATAGGCAACCATGCGACGGCGCATGATAACACATTGAGGGCCCTGTATACCCTACTATGGGGGCCCTGTATACCCACGGGTGGGGGCCCTGTATACCCACTGCTGGGGCCCCTGTATACCCATGATGGGGCCCTGTATACCCACTGGGGCCTGTATACCACTGCTGGGGGCCTGTATACCCACTGCTGGGGGCCCTGTATACCCACTGGGGACCCTGTATACCCACTGGGGGCCCTGTATACCCACTGCTGGGGGGCCTGTATACCCACGGGGGGCTGTAAACCCACTGCAGGGGCCCTGTATACCACTGGGGGCCTGTATACCCACTGCAGGGGGGCCTGTATACCCACGGGGGGGCTGTATACCCTAATATGGGGGGCATGTATACCCACTGGGGGGCCTGTATACTCTGCAGGTGGAGCTGTATACTTTGCTGAGGGGCTGTCTACCAGTGATAGCCGCTGTATACCAGGATGGCGGTCAATATGTTTTCCCAGTTTTTTGGGGCAAAAGTAGGGGGGTCGGCTTATACACGGGTCGGCTTATACACGACTATATACGGTAAATGTAATATAACGTGTGAACACATTTAACTCACCCATATTGCTCTGTGCATCCTGGCCACTGCGATGGAATGCAGGGAACACGACTTGAGCAACCTCCCTCCAGGCTGTAGTCCGCTGGACGTTATCCCCATAGGCAGGGTCAGTGGGCAGCCAAAGCAGGGGCCGAGCCTCCACCAGGTCAATCAACTGCAGGGTGTTGACAGGGGCCATGCTTGGTCTGTGTGTGTGCGCGTCTGGGAGCTCGAGTCGGCTTATTTCCCTGTTTGCTAAAAGCATGGGGTTTGCTGGAGAAAATTGCTTGCCTCACCTCATCGGCGCCAAATAAGACAAACACATGCGAGTTTGGCCTCGGAGACAGCAGCAAAATACAGTTGTAGTGTGGTTTCCAACACGGCAATGCGAGCGCTTTCCGAGACACATCTGCGATTTTTAAATCACACATTACTCGCTATTACTCGCTTCCCCATTCATTAACATTGGACTCGCTAGACTCGCAACGAGTAGCGAGTCCCGGGCTCGGACTCGCTAGAGTCAAGCGATTCCGAGTAATTTAGGACTCGCCCATCACTAGAGAGCATGGTTTTCAGGGAGTAGAACCCACGTGAGCAAGGACCATCGGAAATGGTGGCAGTGTCACGCTTGGACTAAGGGGATGTCCAGCAACTGTACGAGACAGTGGTGAACGGACCAACAATGTCTGCAACAAAAAAAAACAACAGACAAGGAAACACCAAAGGGAATAAATACAATGGAGGGCCCTGCTCATAGGGAACGGGGGTGAGGTGACCTCCTGAACTCCCTACTGCAGCCCTGATCTCCCTACCGTCCCTATACAACTTCTTTCACCTCGTCGACAAGCAGAAAACCTAAGCCCTCCGCTGGCCCTGATGTTAACCCTCAATAGGAAAGACTGGCAGGAGCACTAGTCCCATCCACTACAATAAAGAGACATGAGGGAAGGGGAAGACAGACAAAGAACAACAGGACAGCTACTTCACATCTGCTGACACTTCACCAGAGAGCAGATGGCTTGACAGCAAGAGGTTCTCCACAGAGCTCCTTTCACCTAAGCACCTTGGCCAGAAATGAAGTTCAATCTCCAGCAAAGCATGCTGGAACCCTGTGATCCTATAAAGGCAAATGTAATCACAGAGTGGCTACAAGTGGACAAGGCCCAGCTAGCTTGCTGGCAATAGAGACTAACATTAACTCCTCCAGTGCCAAAGGAAAAGGACATTTTGACAAATGAAAAGGTTTTCAGTGTTAGTGGAGCATAACCTGGTCTAATTACTTACCTTCTCCATGCCCACCACTAACTCTCCATTATTACACTGGTTTCTGTTCTTTTGCTGCTGTAAATCAGAGCGCTCAGCAGTGCAGCCAAACAACAGGGAAGAACAATTAATTCTGATGTTGATTATTTTACAGCTACTATACCCTTTGAAAGAAAGTTTTTTAAAAGGGGACAACCCCTCTAAGTCATAAATTAATTTTAACCAAATATATATGCAGTTACGAAAAAAGCCCTCAAAGGCATCCATTTGGTCACTTAAGCAGGGAATCTAGTAAAAAAAACTGCACCTGCAAAAGGATAGCATTTTTATATTACATTTCTTTTCACATTATCCATAATATACCTTGTCATGTACATTTTCACATACTGAATAGATACTGCAATAAGAGTCAATGTAAATGTTATACAGATTGGTAAGTTTCAAGTCTCCAGAACTGTAATAGATGACCGATAGACATCTCTGTAGGAAGAATTTTTACATTATTCAAATCAATAACAAAAGAGTGTTTTATAGTCCAGAAAGAATGCTAAGAAAATCTAGAGACATGGAAAATTAAGAGAACTGGAATAGTTATTTTGTGAGTCTAGGTTAGCTTCTCTTATGGTACCGTCACCCACCGCAATCTCGCCTGGGAATCCTAAAGGCGATATGTCGCCCCAGATCAATCGCTGTGAAATTGCCTCACAGTTGCGGCGTGTGATTGGGGATAAATCGCCTCTCGCCTGATTCCTGAGCACTGCTCTGAAATCAGCCTCAACCATGAAGGCGATATTTCCGTGTTGTTGTGTGCGATAGGGCGATAGTGATGGAATCAGCGTCGCCTATGATTCACCCGTAGGCGTGCCACAGCGTGCTGTAGTGTGCTCCCCATCTGCAATGATTGGTGGTGGCTACTGTGTTCACATTGGCTATCAATTCACAGGGCGTCATATTTGAAGAGCTGTCCGTTCAGCAACACACACATCTTCAATGGCGTCATTTATTAGCCAGCCTACCAGAGCAGGCTGACCAATCGTAACGCTGTTGCATTGTCCAATGAGCGCATATGGGGTGCGGTGTAAACCACTGTGGCATGCCTATCTCCTTGCAGCGCTGACCATGTATACCCACATTGCCTTTGGGATTGCGGCGTGTGAAGCAGCGAGGGAATTCGACCGGATTGGTTACGCTGTGGGTGAGGCGATTTCTGGGGCGACATATCGCCTCTATTTCAAGGCGAGATTGCTGCGTGTAATACCGCCATCGGCGATCTGAGGCGAGCATGAAAAACGTGCACGCGCACGTTAGATCGTATCGCCAGCCGATATTGCAGCGTGTAAAGGTACCATTTGAGGTGATATTGTGCTTACTTTATTAGCATAGCTTGGAAGGTCATCAACTTTGTAATGAAACGGCCAAGCTGCTCAAATAGTGTAGCATGCCATGGCACTTAATGAATATTCATTTGTAGCAATGTTCATTTGGTGATTATTACATCTGTACTTGCTCTAGGCACTGAAGTTTTTTGTGACTTCTCATGGATAATCTTCCTTGCCATCACAGTATGAAAAGTGCAAAGTGCAGTGCAAAGATTGTTAGCATGTCTGCCTTGTTGTTCAACAGCTAAAAACTAAATATAGTACAGGGATCAGAGCGCTGAATGGATACTGCAGCTCTAATGAGAAAAAAATTTTCTTCCACAGTACAGTAAAAGGATATATACACAAATACAAAACGATTACATGGCTTATTGTTGCACTTAGTAACATAGCAATATATTTCTAAAACCCAAATGCCATTTCCAAATGCTATATAAACATTATTCACATTAAAATACAGACGTTGCAGTGTAAATACTATCCCATACACCACAATGTCATCTGTGTCCTTAGCAAATGCACATTCTTTTTAACATCTCCATTAAAGACAGTTTTCTTAAAGGTACACTGACAGGTCATTTTTCAGTATGATACTAATATTACCCTTGAATAGTGTCTGCGCAGACTTTTGAAAAACATGTAAAATCATTATTATACCGTTTGTAGTTTCCATGTTATCAGCATTATCAGACCCTGCAGGCAGCTCCTGGATTAGTCCTCTCCAATATAAGCAAACAGGAATAGTCCAGCTGCTGTATAAACTGTCATTTAATTATGTGCACTCTCTCAGAAGCTCTCTCCTCCCTCCTCCCTATGCTCTCAGTGCAGTGTAGATTCAGTTCCCATAGGAGCATCTCTTCTGATGAGGACAGGCAGGGAGAGAGCTATTGCAGATCTGACTTATCTAGACTCCATTTGTTTCTCTAAGCAGGAATCCCTGCTGTGACAGTTTCTGTGTTGTATTTCATCTCTTGTGATGCTGCAAACACAGAGAGCAGAGAGGAGAAAACAGCCCCCCCCCACACTGATGTCCTGTACAGTGATGGGGTGTGAATATGTGACATGCATATTCATCTTATGGGGAGGGGACAGCAGAGAACTAAGGCCAGTTTCACATCTAAGGGGAGTTGCGTTTGGCTTGCTTTGTGCTTGCATTGTGTTTGACCGCATTCGTCTGCTCTAGCGCATAGAAAACATGCCGGCAATGTTTTTTGTGCGCTACAGCAAACGCATGCATTCAAACGCAACCGCACTTTGCATGCATTCGCCCATAGGGAATAATGGGTGCATTAACGCATGCATTTGCAATTGCGCGTGAATTGCGTTTGCATGTGCTAACACAGCGCTAACGCAATACAGCCAAACATACCCAAGCACAGATGTGAAAAGGGTCTGAGTTGAGCATTCACTGTGACTGACAGATGGAATGAATCTCTTTATTTGAATTCAAATAAGAAAGGAGGGAAATATCAATAACAGAAATGCATAAATAGAGTTTAGAGTGAGGAATTAGAAAATGATAGCAGTTACATTTGGATTTTTGAACCGACACTTTTCTTTAAGAAAGATGATTGAAAAGTTCCATAATAATTGTCAAACAATAGCATCCTGCTTAATGCACCCTATTTTCACTCTACATTGTGTCATTAGCATGCACACACGATTTTCTCTGCAAATTATGACTCTGTGTTATAGTATAAGAAGCCCACTTTCTTCAGCTATGCCACTAACAGTGCCATTACAAGACAAATAGTTTTAAGGGAACCTTTCAAATGGTTTATGCCCCCCCAACTATCACTGTCTGTACCTGCAGCTTCATAATACCAGTCTAATCATCCCTGTCTGAGATCATAGTGTAATGTGAAAGGTGAAAGAAAAGCATTTACCGTATATACTCGTGTATAAGCCGACCCGTGTATAAGCCGACCCCCTACTTTTGCCCCAAAACCTGGGAAAACCTATTGACTTGTGTATAAGCCGAGGGTGGACCCCAGCACAGGTATACAGCCCCCAGCAGTGTGATATACAGGCCCCCCCAGTGGTAGTATACAGCAGCCTCCCCAGTGGCATATACAGGCCCCAGCAGTATATACAGCAGCCCCAGTGGTATACAGCAGCCTCCCCAGTGGTATATACAGACCCCACCAGTATATACAGCAGCCCCAGTGGTATATACAGACCCCGCCGGTATATACAGCAGCCCCAGTGGTATATACAGACCCCACCAGTATATACAGCAGCGCCAGTGGTATACAGGCCCCAGCAGTATATACAGCAGCCTCGGGGGTATACAGCAGCCTCCGGGGGTATACAGCAGCCCCAGCGGTATACAGCAGCCCCAGGGGTATACAGCAGCCCCAGGGGTATACAGCAGCCTCCCCAGTGGTATATACAGACCCCACCAGTATATACAGCAGCCCCAGTGGTATACAGGCCCCACCAGTATATACAGCAGCCCCCGGGGGTATACAGCAGCCACAGTGGTATACAGCAGCCCCCAGGGGTATACAGCAGCCCCCAGGGGAATACAGCAGCCCCAGCGGTATACAGCAGCCCCCAGGGGTACACAGCAGCCCCCAGGGGTATACAGCAGCCCCCAGGGGTACACAGCAGCTCCCAGGGGTTCACAGCAGCCCCCAGGTGTATACAGCAGCCCCCAGGGGTATACAGCAGCCCCCAGGGGTACACAGCAGCCCCCATGGGTATACAGCAGCCCCAGGGGTATACAGCAGCCCCCAAATGCTGGCACTCGCCCCCCCTGCTGCTTAACTTACCATCCCTGGTCTTCTGCACAGCGCCGGTCTTCTGTGCTCCTTTTCTCCATGCTCCTGTCCTCGCTGCATCCGGGATCCCCGGCCGTCGCACGATGACGTCATATGCCTGCGACGGCCAGGGATCCCGGATGTAGCCGGACGGGAGCATTGAGGACGGAGCACCGAGGACTGGCGCTGTGCAGAAGACTGGGGATGGTAAGATAAGCAGTGTGGGGGGGGCCCTTACACAGAGGGGGGGCGAGTGCCAGCATTTGGGGGCCAGATATGCACTGCTTCCCCCTGCCGCTGATTGACAGGGGGAAGCAGTGCATATATAATGAGCGGCCCCACGTGATGGGGCCGCTCATACAGCAGCTTCCCCCCTGCCTCCTCCAGCCTCCCCAGCTCCGGACACAGCCCCCACCACAGCAGCCTACCATATTGACCCGTGTATAAGCCGAGGGGGAGACTTTTCAGCCCAATGTTTGGGCTGAAAAACTCGGCTTATACACGAGTATATACGGTATACACTTACATTTCAGTCTCCACCTTGGAGGAGGGAGACTGTCTGGCAGGATTATAGTCAACTCACTATTAACTTGCATAGCTAAAGGACCTGTGTGATTTAATGATCATATGACTATAGTGGGCGGAGCTAAGCAAACAAACTCATATTATGTTATAAGGACTTAGCTCCGTCTGTTGTAGTCACATGGTTATGACATCACTTCAGGTCTTCCAACATGTCTAACATAAGGCGAAATGTTAACTATTAACCTGCCAAACAGTCCCCGTCCTCCAAGCTGGGGACTGACTGCCTTATTACATAAGGAAATGTAAGTGTATAAATGCTTTTTTCACCTTTAACATTACACAATGAGCTCAGACAGGGATGATTACTGGTATTATAAAGCTGCAGCTACAGACAGTAATAGCTAGGGGGACATAAACTAGCTGACAGGTTCCCTTTAAAGTAAAAATCTCTTCTCCCAACCAAATATGTGATGGATAATTTATAAATTAGTAAGCTCTACCATAGTTAGTTATTCTGGGGTCAGATACCAAGAATAGATTATTGTGGATGAAAGGAGCAAACAGAGTCAGGTAACAGTCCGGGGTCAGGATCCCAGTAGGACAAGTACTGAGACGAAATCAGGTCATGGTCCGGAGTCAGAATACCAGGTCAGAGTGTGTCACAGACAAAAGGGGCAATCTGAGAAAGTAATCAAAAGGCAATTCCAAAGTCAGGTTAGCAAAGGATCAGATCAGCAGACTAGAACTACACTCTCCATAGACTTAGCTAAGACTGACAAGGGCTGACAATAGCCAGCCCACTACATAGCTGGATAATTATCCCAAACAGGCGAAACCTTGATGAAAACTAGAAGACCTGGCCAGATTAGACAGCTAGGCTGTAGTTCATAATACTGGCACTCTAGCATACCCCTGCCACTGATTGGATGGCTAAACTGTCACTAACAATATTGACAGCCCAGCATGAATCAGAATTAAATACGAAGGCTGAGCTGTCACTTACTGCGTAACTAGAACACTGTGAGTGGTGAAATAATGACACATAGCCTATTGGCCTCTAGACTCTTCATATAGTACAAATTTAGCAATGTTTGATAGGTATATACTATATTATTTGCATAGCATGGTTGTTTTAATAGGAAGTGTGCAATGCATGCCAATTAGATCTATTTGGCTGTTACATTGGCATTACATCTTTAACCTTACTAAGGACAATATGGCAAAATGCTTTTGTCTTGGCACCAAAAAAACTTTTGAAGATACTCAGGCATACTTGCAGATTAAACATCGGAGGACACTATATTCTCACGGATAACATTGGGCCACTGCAGTGATTTGACTGAGTAAAAAAACTTTTCTTAAATGACTCAGTGGGAACGCCTCTTTAATGTATGCGCACATATAGAGGGGCACTGGCGGTAGTCATGGGCAAGAGATTGACACCGGACACCCCGGCGCGATACATGCAACTCATGGTTCTGGCTGGGTGTGTGGACATGTGTCATGTGGGCTGCACACATGCATAGGCCTCATGTTACCATTTGCTTCAGCTGGTCAGGACAGGATGACGATTCAAACTGATAAGGAGACCACCTGTAACAACTAGTGTGAATATTTCTGGAATCTAAAAGGCAAAGACAAGGCAGAGACAATCTTATAATATCATGCATGAAAAACAGTTAATAATTTACAAACAGTTCACACACTGCAGAGCCAAAAACAGAAATAGTCTATAATGTAAATCATACAGTGAAGAGCCAATAATGAAATAGCTTTTAAGTGTTGTTCACACAATGCATAGTCGAAAATGAAAAAATCTTAGAGCAAACCCAATCCCGGATATTAATACATTGTGATGCAGCTACACTAGAGTCCAGAAACAGTCCTGAGCATTGTACTTGTAAATAATAAGCAAACAGACTAAGTAGCAACAGCAGAGCCTTTTAGTATACCAGGGCTTACGTGCAGGAGAGCGAACTGAGGGTACTGTTAGCAGGAATAATCCTTACTGAGCACAACTTGTAGCTGGGAAACAAGCCAAGAACAAATGAAGCCAGCAAAGCAAATGACTGCAGAGTAGTGAGAAGAACTGACCCAGAGTAGCTGGAGAAGGAGCAAACTGAGTTGATGCACAGAGAAGCCAGAGTTGGATCAAAATACTCAAGAAAGGCCTTGAAGTCAGGCCAGATCTTAGATAAGCAGAAAAACAGGATCACATGTATAGGACAAAGTAGCAGACACTATCTTAGATAAGGGCGAGTGATATATAGAAGGTAAACAGGAAAAGACAGAGTCCTGACATTAATTCCACCTCAGAATTTGCCTCAGGACGATCCTGAACCAGGTTTCTCTGGATATCTCTGATTGAAGCAAGCAATCTTTTGAGGAGCACTGATGTTTTCCACTGGTTCCCAAGAGTCTTCCTCAGCAGATACCCCTGCCACTTTATTAGGTACTAAAGCTGATTCCTTTGGATCCTAGAGTCAAGCCTCTCCTACCCATGTACCACCATAGGTTGCATAGGGGGCAAAATGCATCCCTTGTAAGTATTAGGAGACACTGCTTTTAGTAAGGAGATGTGAAACACAGGATGTACCTTCAGAGTTCTTGGCAGCTTTTTAAATGGCAGGCAACTAAGCTCACAATATCACTGATCTTGAAAAGACCAATGAATTTCTGTTCCAGCTTCTATGAAGGAACATGCAACTTTAGATCAATAGTGGACAACCACACCGAGTCTCCTACCTTGGGGTGCTAGCTTCTGGAATCTATAAGCTGATCTTTTGTAACGTTTCTGTGCTGAGGTCAGTGATTCTTTTAGAACCTCTAGATTTTGTCTTAATGTCGTTAACATTTCCTCTACTGTCGGAACTGAATCATCAATCAGAGACCTAGGCAAAATACTCGAATGATAACTTAGGTTGGCAAAGAAAGGTGCTACAAGTTGTTGTAGGAGAATTTGGCTAAGGGAAGCAACTCTAACCAATTGTCCTGTAGAGGGCTGACAAAATATCCAAGACATCCCAGATATTGTTCCAGAAGCTCATTGGTCCACTCCGTCTGTCCATTCTTCTGAGGGTGGTATGCTGAAAATAAACAGACATTAATACTGAGTGCAGAGCAAAACCCCTTCTAGAATCTCAATGTAAACTGAGATGATCTCATCCGGAACCCTGTGCAGCCAAAAAAATGTTCTGTATGAAAAGATTCACTGTATCCTTAGCTGAGGATGGGCTAGTACATGGAATAAAGTGGACAGCTTTAGTCAGATGATCAACAACCACCGAAATAGTATTCTTGCAACCAGAGGTGGGCAGTTCCACAATAAAATCCAGATAAATTGAGATAGAGTCCGAAAGGCAAAATGGAACAGGTGGTGGTTGGAGTAGTCCAATTGGTAAAGCACGAAGGGTCTTGTAATGTGCAGATTCCTCACAATAGTGAACATAGTCCTTTACATCTTTCAGAGAGGTCAGCCACAAAAAGAAATGGCCTATGAACTCCTGTGTCTTCTGTACCCCCTATGACCAGCCAAATTGGAGTCATGGACCAACTTGAGAGTCTGCAATCTTACGGCCTCTGAGACATAGATTACTCAATCTGGGACCCACATACCATTCTTGAGGTGAAGATCTATATCATTAGGTGGGTTAGAAAGAAATACGTCACCCCTTTATTACCCAGCGTGCCACCGCCACCAGGGCCGCTGGAAGAGCGGGGTTCAGCGCCAGAGGATGGCGCTTCAATGAACGCGCCATCTTCTGGGGCGGCTGCGGACTGCAATTTGCAGCGGGGGTGCCCAGAAAGCTTGGGCATCCCTGCACTGCGGATTCCAGCCCCCAGCTGCTTAGCTGTACCTGGCTAGACGTAGAAATTGCGCGGAGCCCCACGCATTTTTTTTTTTATTATTTAATGAATTTCAGAGTCAGAGGCTCAGAGTCAGAGTCTCGGAGTCGGAGTCTCCTCAGAGTCGGAGTCTCAGAGTCGGAGTCTCAGAGTCGGAGTCGCCTCAGAGTCGGAGTCGCCTCGGAGTCGGAGTCGCCTCGGAGTCGGAGTCGCCTCGGAGTCGGAGTCGTCTCGGAGTCGGAGTCGTCTCGGAGTCGTCTGAGTCGGAGTCGTCTCGGAGTCGTCTGAGTCGGAGTCGTCTCGGAGTCGGAGTCGTCTCGGAGTCGGAGTCGTCTCAGAGTCGGAGTCGTCTCGGAGTCGGAGTCGTCTTGGAGTCGTCTCGGAGTCGGAGTCGTCTCGGAGTCGGAGTCGTCTCGGAGTCGTCTTGGAGTCGGAGTCGGAGTCGTCTCGGAGTTGGAGTCGGAGTCGTTTCAGAGTCGGAGTCGTCTCGGAGTCGGAGTCGTCTCGGAGTCGGAGTCGTCTCGGAGTCGAGTCGGAGTCGGAGTCGTCTCGGAGTCGGAGTCGTCTCGGAGTCGGAGTCAAAAAAATGCGTGGGGCTCCGCGCAATTTCTATGTCTAGTAAGGTACAGCTAAGCAGCTGGGGGCTGGAATCTGCAGCGCAGGGATGCCCAAGCTTTCTGGGCACCCCCGCTGCAAATTGCAGCCCGCAGCCGCCCCAGAAGATGGCGCGTTCATTGAAGCGCCATCCTCTGGCGCTGAACCCCGCTCTTCCAGCGGCCCTGGTGGCAGTGGCACGCTGGGTAATAGAGGTTAGGGCCAGCTTTGTATTATCAGCTGGCCCTAAGCCCGAAATTTATGGCGGTCACGCCAATATTAGACATGACCGCTATGAATTTCTATTAAATTGTTTTAAAAAAAACACAACACAGAGAAATTTTTTTATTAGAAATAAAAAAAAAAGCCATTAGGGACTCCATCTTTAATTAAAAAAATCCTCTTCCGTCCGACGCAGTCCAAAACGCGATGTCCTCTCTGCTACATCCCCTGTGTATAGATATAGATGTCTATGCACAGGGAATGAGCAGACTGAGAACAATCTCAGCACTGCTACATCATCTCTGTGCACAGACATTCATGTCTGTACACAGGGAATGAGCAGACTGAGAACAATCTCAGCTCTGCTACATCAGGCAGCAGGCGGGCTCTAGGACCCTGGAGCTGCACAGAGCAGACAGGACTCTTCTCTTATCTGTGCGAGTTTCCCAGCGATTACTTACAAAGTAAACGAGTCCAATGCAAATAAATGACAAAACTAGGATTGCTTCAGGCTGAAGCTTCCGAGACACATCTGCGATTTGTAAATCTCACACTACTCGCTATTACTCGCTTCCCCATTCATTAACATTGGACTCGCTAGACTCGCAACGAGTTGCGAGTCCTGGGCTCGGACTCGCTAGAGTCAAGCGATTCCGAGTAATTTAGGATTCGCCCATCACTATTGTGCAGCTCCTTACAGATGGTGCCTCCATTCTTTAAATGCAGCAATAATAGCCAGTAGTTCCTTATCTCCCACATCATAGTTTTTCTCATACGAAAGCCTATGAGAGTAAAAGGCAAACAGACCTTTTTCTCCTGTTCTTTGCTAGCAAATGGCCCCAATGCAAAATATGAAGCGTCCACTTCCACAATGAAAGGATGTGCCGGGTCCGGATGGATCAGGGCTGAAGCTAAGGTACAACAGGGGTTAAGGCATTCAAATACTTTCTGAGATTTTAAGGACCACTTAAAAGTCCTTTCCTTCTTGGTCAAAAGTGTGATAGGATGAAAAATCTCTGAAAAAGTTTTGATGAAACAACTATAAATATTGGCGAAACTGATGAAACCTTACACTTCTTTAATGAACCTTGATGCAAGACAATCTAGGATCACCTGAATTTTACTGGATTCCATGTTCAGACACTAAGGAGAGATGATATAACTTAAGAAATGAATCTCAGAACAATGGAACTCACATTTTTTCTGCTTGATGTCCTTCAGACATCTCAATACCATTCTGACATGCTCCTGATGCTCCTGTAGTAAGTCAGAGAAAATTAAAATATCAGTAGATCACTAAAAAAAATGGTCCAATAAGTCTCTAAAAATTTCATTGGCTAGATCCTTGAAAGTTGGAGAAGCATGACAAAGCTCAAAAGGCTTCACTAGATAGTCAAGGTGTCCATACCGGTATCAGAATGCTGTCTTCAACTCATCAACGGGATCGATGCGGATCAAAGTATATGCGACAAACGTCTAGAAAATATCTTGGCATTACATACTCTTTCCAATAATTGTGGGATCAAAGGTAAAGGATAATGTTTCCGGATTGACACCTTATTGAGATCTTGATAGTCGATACAGGTTCTAAGGGTCAAAGAGTCTAAGAGTGCCATCCTTCTTCTTTACAAAAAAGACGGGTACTCGCGCAGGTGAAGAAGAAGGTCATATGAACCCTTTGGTTAAGTTTACATCAATATATTGAGCCTGCAGCTCTGATGTCGCCAAAGGATAGACATAACCAAAAGGAATGGCGGCCCCTGGAAGCAGCTCAATAGGACAATCATAGTGTCTATGTGGAGGAAGCTGATTTACCTTCTTATCACAGATATCAGAAAATTTCTTGTAAACCGAGCGTAAGGGAGACACCTCCTCTGAAGATTCCTAATCCAGGGTTTCCGGGATTCACACTGCTTGATTTATTGCTAAACTGCACCTCAGTGGAAAAGAGATCTCCTTGGTCTCTCAGTTGATACTCAGGTTCTGCGAACATACCCAGGAAATGCCTAAAATCATAGGGAAATGAGGAGATGAAATCAGCTTGAAGGCAAGCACCTCCCAATGATCAGGCTCCTTCTGTACCCCCTATGACCAGCCAAATTGGAGTCATGGACCAACTTGAGAGTCTGCAATCTTACGGCCTCTGAGACATAGATTACTCAATCTGGGACCCACATACCATTCTTGAGGTGAAGATCTATATCATTAGGTGGGTTAGAAAGAAATACGTCACCTACACAGGCCTCCATAGCGTGGATTTGGGGCAAAACATCAGTCTTCTTATTACGAGAACCTGGATGGTACTGAATAACAAAATTAAATTGGTTCAAAAATAGGTTCCAATGAGCCTGAGGTGGATAGAGACACCTAGTAGATCTAAGAAACTCTAAATTGTGATGATCTGTGAGCACCATGACCTGTTGTGCAGTAGGGATGGGCGAATCTACTCGCTAGGACTCGTTACTCGGCGAGTAGTAAGGGACTCGCAGGACTCGGTACTCTGCGAGCTTCCCAGTGATTACTCGCACGAGTCCAATGCAAATCAATATCAATCCTAGTTTTGTCAGAAACGCTGACAAAACTAGGATTGCTATTGTTTGCATTAGACTCGGCTACTGTGCCAGTGATAGCAGGGAAACTCGCAAATAACTGCTGTTACATTGCGAGCGAGTCCAATGCAAATCATTGGCAAACGCTGACAAAACTAGGATTGCCATTGTTTGCATTAGACTCGGCTACTGTGCCAGTGATAGCAGGGAAACTCGCAAAGTAACTGCTGTTTCTTTGCGAGCCGAGTCCAGCTGTCTTCTCTGTGCAGCTCCAGGGTCCTAGAGCCCGCCTGCTGCCTGATGTAGCAGTGCTGAGATTGTTCTCAGTCTGCTCATTCCCTGTGCATAGACATCTATATTTATGCACAGGGGATGTAGCAGAGAGGACATCGCGTTTTGGACTGCGTCGGACGGAAGAGGATTTCTTTAATTAAAGATGGAGTCCCTAATGGCTTTTTTTTTTATTTCAAATAAAAATTTTTCTCTGTGTTGTGTTTTTTTAACCCTTTATTGGAGATTCTTAGTGGCTGGGTCAAACGTGGCCTGACATTAAGAATCTCGGGCTTAATACCAGCTTGTATAACAAAGCTGGTATTAACCCCTTTATTACCCAGCGTGCCACCGCCACCAGGGCCGCTGGAAGAGCGGGGTTCAGCGCCAGAGGATGGCGCTTCAATGAACGCGCCATCTTCTGGGGCGGCTGCGGGCTGCAATTTGCAGCGTGGGGTGCCCAGAAAGCTTGGGCATCCCTGCACTGCGGATTCCAGCCCCCAGCTGCTTAGCTGTACCTGGCTAGACGTAGAAATTGCGCGGAGCCCCACGCATTTTTTTTTTATTATTTAATGAATTTCAGAGTCAGAGGCTCAGAGTCAGAGTCTCGGAGTCGGAGTCTCCTCAGAGTCGGAGTCTCAGAGTCGGAGTCTCAGAGTCGGAGTCGCCTCAGAGTCGGAGTCGCCTCGGAGTCGGAGTCGCCTCGGAGTCGGAGTCGTCTCGGAGTCGGAGTCGTCTCGGAGTCGGAGTCGTCTCGGAGTCGTCTGAGTCGGAGTCGTCTCGGAGTCGTCTGAGTCGGAGTCGTCTCGGAGTCAGAGTCGTCTCGGAGTCGGAGTCGTCTCGGAGTCGGAGTCGTCTCGGAGTCGGAGTCATCTTGGAGTCGTCTCGGAGTCGGAGTCGTCTCGGAGTCGGAGTCGTCTCAGAGTCGGAGTCGTCTCGGAGACGTCTCGGAGTCGGAGTCGGAGCCGTCTCGGAGTCGGAGTCGTTTCAGAGTCGGAGTCAACTCGGAGTCGGAGTCGTCTCGGAGTCGGAGTCGTCTCGGAGTCGAGTCGGAGTCGGAGTCGAGTCGGAGTCGGAGTCGTCTCGGAGTCGGAGTCGTCTCGGAGTCGGAGTCAAAAAAATGCGTGGGGCTCCGCGCAATTTCTATGTCTAGTAAGGTACAGCTAAGCAGCTGGGGACTGGAATCCGCAGCGCAGGGATGCCCAAGCTTTCTGGGCACCCCACGCTGCAAATTGCAGCCCGCAGCCGCCCCAGAAGATGGCGCGTTCATTGAAGCGCCATCCTCTGGCGCTGAACCCCGCTCTTCCAGCGGCCCTGGTGGCAGTGGCACGCTGGGTAATAGAGGTTAGGGCCAGCTTTGTATTATCAGCTGGCCCTAAGCCCGAAATTTATGGCGGTCACGCCAATATTAGACATGACCGCCATGAATTTCTATTAAATTGTTTTAAAAAAAACACAACACAGAGAAATTTTTTTATTAGAAATAAAAAAAAAAGCCATTAGGGACTCCATCTTTAATTAAAAAAATCCTCTTCCGTCCGACGCAGTCCAAAACGCGATGTCCTCTCTGCTACATCCCCTGTGTATAAATATAGATGTCTATGCACAGGGAATGAGCAGACTGAGAACAATCTCAGCACTGCTACATCATCTCTGTGCACAGACATTCATGTCTGTACACAGGGAATGAGCAGACTGAGAACAATCTCAGCTCTGCTACATCAGGCAGCAGGCGGGCTCTAGGACCCTGGAGCTGCACAGAGCAGACAGGACTCTTCTCTTATCTGTGCGAGTTTCCCAGCGATTACTTACAAAGTAAACGAGTCCAATGCAAATAAATGACAAAACTAGGATTGCTTCAGGCTGAAGCTTCCGAGACACATCTGCGATTTGTAAATCTCACACTACTCGCTATTACTCGCTTCCCCATTCATTAACATTGGACTCGCTAGACTCGCAACGAGTTGCGAGTCCTGGGCTCGGACTCGCTAGAGTCAAGCGATTCCGAGTAATTTAGGATTCGCCCATCACTATTGTGCAGCTCCTTACAGATGGTGCCTCCATTCTTTAAATGCAGCAATAATAGCCAGTAGTTCCTTATCTCCCACATCATAGTTTTTCTCATACGAAAGCCTATGAGAGTAAAAGGCAAACAGACCTTTTTCTCCTGTTCTTTGCTAGCAAATGGCCCCAATGCAAAATATGAAGCGTCCACTTCCACAATGAAAGGATGTGCCGGGTCCGGATGGATCAGGGCTGAAGCTAAGGTACAACAGGGGTTAAGGCATTCAAATGCTTTCTGAGATTTTAAGGACCACTTAAAAGTCCTTTCCTTCTTAGTCAAAAGTGTGATAGGATGAAAAATCTCTGAAAAAGTTTTGATGAAACAACTATAAATATTGGCGAAACCGATGAAACCTTACACTTCTTTAATGATCCTTGATGCAAGACAATCTAGGATCACCTGAATTTTACTGGATTCCATGTTCAGACCCTAAGGAGAGATGATATAACTTAAGAAATGAATCTCAGAACAATGGAACTCACATTTTTTCTGCTTGATGTCCTTCAGACATCTCAATACCATTCTGACATGCTCCTGATGCTCCTGTAGTAAGTCAGAGAAAATTAAAATATCAGTAGATCACTAAAAAAAATGGTCCAATAAGTCTCTAAAAATTTCATTGGCTAGATCCTTGAAAGTTGGAGAAGCATGACAAAGCTCAAAAGGCTTCACTAGATATTCAAGGTGTCCATACCGGTATCAGAATGCTGTCTTCAACTCATCAACGGGATCGATGCGGATCAAAGTATATGCGACAAACGTCTAGAAAATATCTTGGCATTACATACTCTTTCCAATAATTGTGGGATCAAAGGTAAAGGATAATGTTTCCGGATTGACACCTTATTGAGATCTTGATAGTCGATACAGGTTCTAAGGGTCAAAGAGTCTAAGAGTGCCATCCTTCTTCTTTACAAAAAAGACGGGTACTCGCGCAGGTGAAGAAGAAGGTCATATGAACCCTTTGGTTAAGTTTACATCAATATATTGAGCCTGCAGCTCTGATGTCGCCAAAGGATAGACATAACCAAAAGGAATGGCGGCCCCTGGAAGCAGCTCAATAGGACAATCATAGTGTCTATGTGGAGGAAGCTGATTTACCTTCTTATCACAGATATCAGAAAATTTCTTATAAACCGAGGGTAAGGGAGACACCTCCTCTGAAGATTCCTAATCCAGGGTTTCCGGGATTCACACTGCTTGATTTATTGCTAAACTGCACCTCAGTGGAAAAGAGATCTCCTTGGTCTCTCAGTTGATACTCAGGTTCTGCGAACATACCCAGGAAATGCCTAAAATCATAGGGAAATGAGGAGATGAAATCAGCTTGAAGGCAAGCACCTCCCAATGATCAGGCTCCAACAAGATCTCAAGAGGCACTGTTTCCTGATTCACAGGTCCTGAAATTAAAGGAGAATCATTTCGATAGTAACCGGAGAAGCTCCCTGTTGTGTCTTAATACCATGTTCTTTAGCAAAACACAGGTCTATAAAGTTACTCCCTGCACCAGAGTTTATCATGGCCACACTAGAAATCCACTGTTCTGAACACAAGATCTTAATAGAGAATGAACAGTGGGAATTCTTTTCCTTTTGCTCTTTAGGAGTCACAGTCATCGATAGAGAGTGAAATTTTTCATTTAGCGTCAAACTAACCTCAAAGATATCAGATTCAGCATCAAAATTGAGAGAATCTCCTACTGCTGCTAAAACCTTGTGAGGCCACTTGGGACAGGTGATAAAGTAGTGGTCAGATTGGCCACAATAAAAGCATAATTAAAGAAAAAACAGATATTGCGCCACACTGCAGCTGGAGGAACTTAATTCACTGTTTTACTATGTTTGCACTAACCTTTACTGGTTGTGCAACACCCCGCACAACCAGACTAATGGCTTAATGTGGATCACTGTAGTGATAGGGGCCAATATTCCCTCCTCCTCAGATACTCCGGGCCTGGTGGTCGGCTCCTTAGTTCCTCCGGAGATGGAGATGGGCTCCTTCACTCCTCCACCCGAAGAGGCAGACTCGCTGCACTGGCTTCCGTCCCAGCTCCACACTGTGTATCAGTTGATCATTCAAGGGTGGGTCTTTATGATGTCCTGCCAGGTACTGTGGATCTTAGAGCAGCTCACACTGCACTCCCAACAAGGGAGAAAGAGATTAGCAGATAGAAAACAAGCGGTGTCAGAGGTTTGGAGCGCTAAAGAAACCACGGGTTGGTGATTAAATTACTAATAATTTATTGCACGAACAGCAGGGGTCCAGTAAGCCACAACGCGTTTCGACGCACAGATGCGTCTTTCTCAAGTGGATGATCCACTTGAGAAAGACGCATCTGTGCGTCGAAACGCGTTGTGGCTTACTGGACCCCTGCTGTTCGTGCAATAAATTATTGATAATTTAATCACCAACCCGTGGTTTCTTTAGCGCTCCAAACCTCTGACACCGCTTGTTTTCTATCTGCTAACAATAAAAGCATAGGCTCTCTCGGAAACAATGCTCCAGGAGCTCATTACTTTCACGCTTCTGCAAGGAGTCGACCTGCATGGGAACCACTTCTGACTCCTGACATGTTTTACCTGTACTTTCTTTGGAATAAAGATAAAAATTATTAATGCGATTCAAGGCTGCCTAATTTTCCTGTCTATGCTCAGCAAGGTGAATATCTACGTAGAGAATGCTGATTAAATGTTTATAGTTCATGTGAAGACTCAGCACGGGCCAACTCATTTTTGATTGTACTAAAAAGCCTTTCCTGAAAATGGGCAAGCAATTGGGCATAACTGTCACAGTTGGTGTCAACTGCTAATCATCTAAATTCTGTAGCATAATCAATCCCAGAATGTTTACCCTGGCTTAACCCCTTCACCACCAGGCAATTTTTCATTTTCCGTTTTCGTTTTTTGCTCCCCTGCTTCCAAGAGCCATAACATTTTTATTTTTCTGTCAAAATAGACATATGAGGCCTTGTATTTTGCAGAACAAATTGTACTTTTAGATGCAATCATTTATTTTACCATATAGTGTACAGGAAAATGGGAAATAAAATCCATGTGCAGTCAAATTGCAAAAAATGTGCACTTATACGTTTGTTTTTTGGATTATTTAGTCGCCATGTTCACTATATGGTAAAACCAGTGGCGTAACGATCGCGGTCGCCGCAGTCGCGGCTGAGACTGGCCCGAACATGTAGGGGGGACCGCGTCTCCAGCCGCCCCCCGCGATTGCAGCTCCAGCTTCACATGGATGTGCATCCCCGAGGACACACATCCATGTGACAGCGCTTTTCCGACATTCCTTATTAATCCATATCACGTGTGTCAGAGGAGAGGAGGTGAAGGGAGGGAAGCCTCCTGCTTCCTGCTGCTGCTCCCGCCCCTCCTCTCCTCTCCTCTGATATGCCGGCCTCCTGCCCTGCGCTGTGCACTCAACTGGGGAGCGCATACAGCAGGCGGCACCTCCTCCATGGTCATGGGAGAAAGCAGGTGAGAGGGGGGCCTGGGACACAGCAGGTGAGAGGGGGGGCCTGGGACACAGCAGTTGAGAGGGGGGACTGGGACACAGCAGGTGAGAGGGGGGGCCTGGGACACAGCAGGTGAGAGGGAGGCCTGGGACACAGCAGGTGAGAGGGGGGCCTGGGAAGACAGCAGTTGAGAGAGGGGTCTGGGACACCGGAGGTGAGAGGGGAGCCCGGGACACAGAAGGTGAGAGGGGGCCTGGGACACAGCAGGAGAGAGGGGGGCCTGAGACACAGAAGGTGAGAGGGGGCCTGGGACACAGAAGGTGAGATGGGGCCTGAGAAACAGCAGGTGAGAGGGGGGCCTTGGACACAGCAAGTGAGAGGGAGGCCTGGGACACAGCAGGTGAGAGGGAGGCCTGGGAGACGGCAGGTGAGAGGGGGGCCTGGGACACAGCAGGTGAGAGGGGGGCCTGGGACACAGCAGGTGAGAGGGGGGCCTGGGACACAGCAGGTGAGAGGGGGGCATGGGAGACAGCAGGTGAGAGGGGGCCTGGGTGTTTCATATATAAGGCTGCATATATAATACTGCACTATATGGAGAGGCTATGAGGCTGTATTATGCCATATGGAGAGGCTATGAGGCTGTATTATACTATATGGAGAGACTATGAGGCTGTATTATACCATATGGAGAGAATATGAGGCTGCATTATGCTATAAGGAGAGGCTATGAGGCTGCATTATGCTATAAGGAGAGGCAATGAGGCTGCATTATACTATATTGAGAGGCTATGAGGCTGCATTATACTATATGGAGAGGCTATGAGGCTGCATTATACTATATGGAGAGGATATGAGGCTGTAGTACACTATATGGAGAGAATATGAAGCTGTATTAAACTATATGGAGAGGTCATGAGGCTGTATTATACTATATGGAGAGGCTATGAGGCTGTATTATACTATATCGAGAGGTTATGAGGCTGTATTATACCATATGGAGAGGCTATGAGGCTGTATTATACCATGTGGAGAGGAAATGAGGCTGTATTATGCTATATGGAGGGATGTGAGGCTGCATTATATTATATAGAGGATATTGGGGGTTTATTATAATAATTGACTGACTATGGGGGCTAACTTATAAATCGAGGACTATGGGATGCATTATAATACATAGAGGACTATGGGGGTACATTGTAATATATGGAGAAATATGGGCATGCATTATAATACTTGGACGACTATGGTGTCGGGAGGGAAGGACCATATAAACCAGGATGGGGGACATATGTACCAGGATAAGGGTCATATTCCAGGAGGAGAACCATATATAACATGATGAGGAACATTAATGCATAATTAAGGGGAGAGGGGTCAATTTGTGAGTATTTAGAGGATTTAAAATGTTAAATGAGGCCCATTCATCTTATCAACGTGTGCGTGGGGGGGTGGAGAAGGGGGTCCGGGTCTAAATTTTGCACCGGGGTCCGCCAGGTTACACCACTGGGTAAAACTGACATGACGGTGTGATGCCTCAGGTCGGTACGAGTTTTAGATACCAAACATGTCTACTTTTACTGTTGCCTAAGTGGTGAAAAAAAATTCTGAACTTTAAAAAGAAAAAAGAATTACACTTTTTGCGCCATGTTCTCCACCCCGTAGCTTTCTCATTTTTTGGGATGTGGGGCTATGTGATGGTTTATTTTTTTGCATCTTGAGGTGATGTTTCTTATGATACTACTTTTGTAATTGCATTTTATAACAATGTTGTGGTGACCAAAAAAAATTTGGTGTTTGATGAACCTTTTTTTCCATTACGCAGTTCACAGCTCTAATTAATTACTTTTATATCTTGATAGATCGGGCATTTATGAATGTGGAAATACCAAATATGTGTATTTTTTATATTTTTTTTTAAATACTTTTATTTTGAATGTAGGAAAAGGGGGGTGATTTGAACTTTTGTGTTTTTTTTCAGATTTTTAAAAACTTTATTTTTTATTTCATTTTTGATTTTACACTGCCTCATAGGGCACCACAGTGCTGCTGCATCCGATCGCTTATGACAGGTCCAGATGGGCTGCAGCACAACAGGACCTGTCACAAATTATCACTGTGAGTGCTTGGCAGGGCTTGCCGATCATGGAGAGGAACGTAGCGTTCCCAACCACAGCATCTTTAGATCATGCTGTCATTCAATGACAGCGCAATCTAAAGGGTTAACAGCACCAATCAGATCGCAGATCCGATCAGTGCTGTAAGCCCGACATTCCAGCTGATGAGATTCGTGCCGGAGCTCACATCAAAGGCGGGCACCCGACCCATGATGTACATTTGTGTCATAGGTCGGGGTTAAAGTCAGTAAGGTGGTCTAAGCTGAGGAGCTGTAATTAGAATCATCACACATTAGTGCGATAGCAGCCAAAAAATTATCCAGATCATTTAAATGAGGTTCACGGGTCTCGATCATTGGATTCGCCAAGGCGAATGTTCATAACGTAAGCAACATAATTTAACATAAGACCTTAAATCAGTGGTTCTTAACCGGGGTTTCATCGAACCCTAGGGGTCATACACGGTTCATTTTGTGTACCAGTAAAAAAACATATACCTATGTCTTGAATTTGGAAAAACATCATATTTGATTTATCACTAAAGAAGGGTTCGGTGAATATGCATATGAAACTGGTGGATTCGGTACCTCAAACAAGGTTAAGAACCACTGCCTTAAATCTATCAGTACCAAAATGATCAGCACAGAATTTATCCTGGTTGGCATTAAATCTTAATGGTTCCAACATAGACGGGCTAGCAAGCACCAGTTGCCCGGGTGGTAATACCTCTTTAGCAGCTACTTGCACAAGTCCTGAAGTGCATGTCCAAACACCTGCTCGTTATGATTGTTTTGAGACTCCATGCCACCAAGTTTGTTTTGCATAGTCTCTTCATCTTCTTTTAAGCAGTTAATCATGGCAAACAATTTTTCTACCAGAGTCTGCATAGCCATTGCCCCAGCAGATTCCATAAATGTCTTGAGTATCCTCTAACAACCAGTGTGGATATCTCAGGAATCTAATGGCATAGGGCAAAGATAAGGCAGATACAAAGGCTTGAGTCCAATCTTCTAATTTCACACATGAAAAAAAAATCATAATCAAAGTTCACACACTGCAGAGCCAATACAGAAATAGTCACCTAAGTACAGTTTACGCACTGCAAAGCCAAATACGAAAATAATCTTTAATCCTTAAGTGCAGCTTACATGTAGGAGAGTGGACTGAGGGTACTGGTAGCAGGATTAATCCTTACAGAGCACAACCTGTAGCTGGGGGCAAGCAAAGGTGAAGCCACCAAAGCAGATGACTGCAGAGTAGTTAGGACTGACCTGAAGTAACTGGAGATGGAGCTAGCTGAGATGATGCACAGAGAAGCATAATACTCAAGCAAGATCTGAAAGTTGGACTGTAGCTTAAATAAGCAGGAAAACAGGAACATATGAACAGAATAAAGTAGCAGACACCATCTTGGTGAGAAGACACAGAAGGTAATAACCAGGAAAAGCTGGAGTCCTGACAGTACCAGTTCACAGTAGATAACAGTTTACTTAATTATTTTAATTTCCCACTTACACATGAGATAGCTGTAACGGAGTGGGTAGCCCTGACTGTATTATTATTGAAATGGACACTGAAGTGGACATTACACAGTCTGATACTGCCCCCTTGTGGACAAATGCTGAAATTGCTGCAGAGATAAAAACACTGACTGCTGATCCCCTCCCACAACAGCCGTGTGCTCAGGAGAAAAAAGTGCGGGAAAGACAGAAGGAGACGGAGCTCGACCAGGGCAGACCTGCCTGTGGGTGTTCCTCGAGAGAGGGCTTCCTTGCGACACCTTTCTGGAAAGATCACGCTGCGGAAGCCGTTGTGACAACCCCCAGGCTGCAGAACATTGTTACCATGAGCCTAACCTGACTGCAGAGCATCGCACTCCTACAGCATATTCAGAGACTGTGACAGACACAAGGGAGCCACCTTCGAAATCTATATATTTTTTTCTTCTTCCCTGGACTGAGAGACTATAAATCGGTACCTGTGGAGAGGACTGAGGAAACCCCTTCATCGCTTCCCCTGGAATCGCCACCGTTAGACCCCAGGCCTGCGACGTGGAAGCTACGCCTTCTGTTATAGACTGGTAACGTACATTGAGGGAAACCTAGCATCTTACGTACAGACTGGTAACGTACATTGAGGGAAACCTTGCATCAAACAGCCCCACTCTGGAAGTATTGCTGGAAGGGATTGCCGTGCAAGGACTAATGGACACTGGGTCTCAGGTATCCACCATCTCCGAGCAGTTTTATGAAGAATATCTGAAGCCGCTGGTTGCCTATGACCCTGATACTGCCATCAAGATCAAAGCAGCCAATAATCTACCCATTCCGGTGACGGGAGTGGCCTGGATGAACACCGAAATCTGTGGGCAGGACCTCGGGAAGAAGGGGATAATTGTGGTCAAGGAAGGCTTTGGATCAGAAACGCCCATGATTATTGGGATGAACATCCTGAAAGATCTGGATCTGGTGCTGTTTACCAAGAGGGGACCCAAATACTGGCAGGAGGTGACCGCACACAGGGCCACTCGCCGAGCCTTCCAACGAGTGGTCCGGACCTGCAGCCTCCAGCGAATGGCAGAGGAACAACTGCCGCTGGCCACGATCACCGTACCCCGCCATACTAGGATAACCTTACCGGCTGAGAAGGAGACAGTTATCTCACTACCCCTTAGCACCACAAGACAGCTTGAAGGCGTGGAAGTGCTGATTGAGCCGCGGACCCTGAAGGAAGGGAAGTTGAATCCACTAGTTGCTCGAACGCTAGCTGTTGTGAGAAAGGGAAGGATTCCTGTTAGGCTGGGCAACACTGCTAACATGGGCGTCGACCTAGAGGCTGGGACACAGCTCGCCCAAGTTTATGCCCTACCCGAAGAGGTGAATCCTATGAGCCCCCTCCAGTTTGCACCGTCTACAGAGGGAGAGTGGACAGTGACTGTCTCCGCCATGGCCACTGCCACAGATGACACCAAAGCGGGGCAAGAACTGCGAGAAAAGTGTCAGTTGGACACATCCCAATACTCCAAACAGGAGGTGTCCCAGATAGAGGAACTACTACAAGAACACCAGGCGTCCTTTGCCCGGCATGACACCGACTTTGGATGCACCACCAGTTTCAAACACGAGATCCCCACGGGTGACGCCGCTCCTATCCGCGAGAGGTACCGCCAAATACCTCCCCAACAATATCAAGAAGTGAAAAACCTCCTGAATTCCATGTTACATACCGGAGTGGTACGAGAAAGCCAGAGCCCCTGGGCTGCACCGGTGGTGATAGTTAAGAAGAAAGACGGGTCCGTGAGGTTCTGTGTGGACTACCGCCGCTTGAATGCTTGCACCATCAGGGACTCGTACCCGTTGCCAAGGATCGAAGAATCCCTGACAGCCCTGAAGAAAGCAAAGTACTTTTCTTCCTTGGATCTGGCCAGCGGCTATTGGCAAGTACCCATGCACGAGAAGGATAGAGAAAAGACTGCCTTCATCCTACCCATGGGCCTGTACGAGTTTGACCGGATGCCCTTTGGCCTGAACAACGCGCCGGGGACTTTCCAGAGGCTGATGGAGCGCTGCTTGGGGGACTTCAATTTCGACTTCACCCTCATCTACCTGAACGACATTGTAGTCTATTCGGCCACATTTGAAGAACACCTACAGCAGCTGGGCCGTGTGTTCCGTAGGTTGAAACAACATGGCCTGAAGTTGAAACCCAGCAAGTGCCATCTTCTGCAGCCAGAGATCGATTACCTGGGTCACCGGATCTCGGCCGAAGGTGTTCAACCGTCTCCAGAGAAAATAGCCGCAGTACGGGACTGGCCACAACCTGCAAATGTTAAGGAGGTCAGGGCTTTCCTGGGGCTGGCCGGCTACTACCGCCGGTTCATCAAAAACTTCGCCCGGCTTGCTGCACCACTGCACGACCTGCTTCGAGGGACCACCTACCCAGACTAGTTCTTCCCCCGGGGGACCGACTGAAGTGGAGCGTACAAAAGGTGACGAGGTGAGGAACAGCCGACCCTTGCGGCGCACCGGCCGCACCACTGCTGGGGTCCCTCCCGGACGGTTCTACAGGGACCAGTATGTATGGCCCACTTTTCAACCAACCCCTGTGACATTTACAGCCATCACTGCCTTGGAACCGGCGGTTGTTGACAGGGACTGCCAACCTTTAAGTGGGGGGGTATGTAACGGAGTGGGTAGCCCTGACTGTATTATTATTGAAATGGACACTGAAGTGGACATTACACAGTCCGATACTGCCGCCTTGTGGACAAATGCTGAAATTGCTGCAGAGATTAAAACACTGACTGCTGATCCCCTCCCACAACAGCCGTGTGCTCAGGAGAAAAAAGTGCGGGAAAGACAGAAGGAGACGGAGCTCGACCAGGGCAGACCTGCCTGTGGGTGTTCCTCGAGAGAGGGCTTCCTTGCGACACCTTTCTGGAAAGATCACGCTGCGGAAGTCGTTGTGACAACCCCCAGGCTGCAGAACATTGTTACCATGAGCCTAACCTGACTGCAGAGCATCACACTCCTAGAGCATATTCAGAGACTGTGACAGACACAAGGGAGCCACCTTCGAAATCTATATATTTTTTTTCTTCTTCCCCGGACTGAGAGACTATAAATCGGTACCTGTGGAGAGGACTGAGGAAACCCCCTTCATCGCTTCCCCTGGAATCGCCACTGTTAGACCCCAGGCCTGCGACGTGGGAGCTACGCCTTCTGTTATAGACTGGTAACATACATTGAGGGAAAGCTAGGGAAAGAGATTGCCAGTACTGTTTTGTTTCTTGCCGTGCATCCGGAACTGAATATCAGGGTATTCAACCTTCCCTATGTGTGAAGCCAAACCGGTTGAATGTGTTATCACCATGTTTAATAGTAAAGAAATGTTTCCTCCCGTTAAATCTGAGTATGGGGATTTTGTTGAAGCAGATCATAGACACACACCCGCGGCCTTACTGCCGGTCACTTCATAGCAATCATATAACTTCCACCATGCTCCAGTTTTCCACTAAGACACAGTTCCAGCTTTCTCTGGGTTTTTCCCGATCTTACTGGTCTTGTGAATCCCAGCACAACCCAGCCCAGATCAACAGTCCAATTCATGATAATCACTTTCCCCTTTGTGCCTCCACTTCTCTTCTCCTCATAGATGAAGGGGTTATGGGGACTTTGATCACTATGCCTAGTCTTCCCATCAGATAAGTAGCCGCATCATTTTCTGGGCTTGGATCATCAATTGCGATGCTGGTCACAAGTAATAACTAGTCTCAGAGAAGCAGAAGACAAACAGAAATGAAAAGTAAATATAACAATAATACTACTTACTGGTTGTAAAAAGAGGTCAACACAATCCAAGGTCAGGTTCAGTAAATGGCACAGTACAACAAGGGGTGGTCAAAAGCAAAATCCTATTCAACCCGAAGTCAGGAAACCAGAGAGACAAAAACAAAATACAAAGGTACACATGGAAAAAGAAGTCAGGTCACAAGCAGAGAGTCAAGTCCAGGCACGATAACTAAGTCAGGCAGGGTCTGTTTCAGAGCACAGGGAGATCAAGTCCTACACAGGCCAGAAGCAAGTGTACAGTTGACACTGAGCATACTGTAGCTGCAAGCTTGATTAAATAGAGGCCTAAAAAATTCAGCTGAATTAAGGTGATCGAGACACAGAGACAACCCAGGCTGACAGTCTCCACAAGCCTAGAACAAACACAGGCAATGTGGAGATCATGACATCAATGATATCTTTCTGATCTAGCCACGTAGCACTTTTGAGCTACATAAGTTGATGGCATTCCTAAACTGTAACAATTTGAATATATATCTAACTTACCAACTTGATTGTACTAACATTGACTTCTTGGACATTAAGATAAAGAATCACTTTAGGAATATGCTAAAGACTAACATCTATAGAAAACCTACTTCTGTCAATGCATTGTTACTGGTGATGATTGAATACCAAAATATTCAGGTTCATATTATCGGTTCCAAATATTTCTTAATATTCGTTCCAACTAATGAACACAATGCAACTCAATGGGAAACGTTAGTAAATTTCTGCCGGCCCCAGCAAGGAGGTTTGGGAGGGCTGTAAAAAGGCATATCTGATGCACAGCTGTCTCCTGTGGTAGACAGGCTTGGTGAAAGTAAAAAAGTGTGGTCTCTCGGCTATTGTGCAAACCAACGAAGGTAGTGTAAACCTGTGAGCCCCAGACCCAGCTGTTGGCTTTATCTGAATTGGTTATTGCAAATAGAGGCTCCCCCACACCATTTTTTTAACTTACATAAATAAGTAACTTTAAAAAAATGGTGTGTGGTCCCTCCGTTTTTTTTGCTAACCAGCACAAATTTTGCAGACAGCTGGGGACTAGTATTCTATGACTGAGGAGGCCTCCAGCCTTAAAATACTATTCCACAGCTGCCCCACAATTGTCACATCCTTTAGAAGTGACAACCGTGGAGCTTACCGGGGTCATGTCGATTGTCCTGGTGCGGTAGCAATTGGGGTAACATAAGGGGTTAATGACAAATGTGATTTGTCAAAAAGCACAGCTGTCACCAAGCCCTGGGTTGGTAATGGAGGGGGGGTCTATGTGTGTGTGTCATGGCTGCAACACACTTTGACAGTCTAATATAGAAAGGTTAATATTTTTCTGTTTATTTATATATCTTTATATTTCTCTCGCTCAATAATTTGGCTGGAATTGTTAGTGTCTTAGAACACTTTGTACATACTTAGCTTGTCTTACAATCTGTAGTCAAGGTTTATACATTTTGTTATCTCAAACACAATGTACCGTGATCTAGACAAATATGTATTAAGGGTGCCTCTCCATATCTCCGTATCTCTGTTTCTTGTTTCCTAAGGTCAAAATGACCAACATTATCATAACATTTATACGTAGAGGAGGGGGGAGTACAAATGAAGGTTTCCAATTAAATTCTGTAGAATGAAAATGGTATATCTAGACTGAAATGTCAATGATAAATGAGATCTGATTTTGTACAGACTAGTTGCAACTTCTTTTCTTCAAGCTCGTATATTTGGTATTTCTACTCAATTTGGAACACTGGTGATCTCATTATCTGTCTTTGGGTCAGAAAATGAAACAGCTACAACAGTTTTTGGTGCCCAACTTGGAGCCATGGATTAACCAACCTATTCAGAAGAAGAGCATGAGGAATTCTTGAGAAAGTGAAGTTAGCTGCAGCAATGGTAATAGTTTCATTCTTACAAAATTAATTATTTCACTATCTCTGGAGTTCCCTGGAATTCTAAATAAGGTTGTAACCATAGATTCAAGAACTCTGGCATCACCAGTGAGTGTTATATGTTTATGTGTCAAGTGTAATAATTTTTATGTGTATACAATGTGTACAAATGTAAAGTGTTTGTCCATATGAGAGACTGAAAATAAGGTATTCTGTCTATCTATCAGCTAACTACTGTTGGTGCGGAGCTGAAAAAGTTGTTTGTATTGTGTGTCTATGAGAATGGAACCTTTAACTGCTAAATAAGTTCATGATTGAGATAACAAACCTTTAGAATCACAGGGAATAGATCCCTGAGTTTGTTCCCATTGATGAAGTAGTCATCAGCTTCCATCACATTGTTGTAAGGACTGAAGAGGTGTCTTGGGTGTTAAAAGTCAAGGTGCTAAGTAGAGATGAGCAAACAGCAATATTGCTAGGCAATTTCACTGGCAATTTTCTGATTGCAGTGAAATCATGGACACATTGTTCTATTTTGTTACCGTGTACAAATGGAACAATGTGTCCATGATTTCACTACAATCAGCAAATTGCCAGTGAAATTGCATAGCAATATTGCTGTGTGTGAAAGTACCTTTAGGGTATGTGCGCACTGGTCGGGTTAGGGCCGGATTAGGTGTGTAAACCGCCGGTCGGTTTACATAAATTTCATGCAAATTTTTGTTAATCCAAACCGGCGTTTGGATTAACATAGAAACCTATGTAAACCGACACCCGCTGTGCACACAGCGGCGGTTTACACATGCTCATCCGTTGATAACCCGCTGGGTTCCCAGCGGGTTAGCAAAGAATGAGCTTGCTCTATATTCCGGCCGGTTCTGCAGCGGCTGCAAGCAGAATCATGTGCTGCTTCCAGCCGCCGCAACACCGCCGCCGCTAACCCGCCCGTCACCCGCCCGTCTCCCGCCGCACATACCCGACAGGAAGCCGGTGGACGGCTCCGGAGCTTCCTGTCGGGTCCCGCCCAGCCGCCGCCGCCACTAACCCGCCCCCGTGTGCACATACCCCTAGTGTTCCAATTCAATTTGGTTCGCCAAATGCAAAGTGCTCGACGAATTGTTCGACGAATAGTTCGCCGAACCTTATGAATCCCATTGAAATCAATGGCAGGCAACATAAACACATAGAAAACACATTCAAGGGTGTCCAAATGCTGCCAAACACAAACTGACAGACACAGATCATCTTACAAGTCTCTCACTGCTTGCTCTCTTCTAGGTCCGCTCTCCCTCTCACTTACTTCTGGCTTCGCCCATGAAGCTTCGTGCATATTCAGTTCACTGACCAGCAACAGCCAATCACAGATGCTCATGCTCTGTGAGACCATCTGTGATTGTTACAATCACATTGCATTTCCACAATATGGATGGTGTTGTGCTTGGTTGTCATACAACAGGGGTGGGGCACTCCGGGCCTCAAGAGCTGCCAAAAGGTCATGTTTTCATGATTTCCTTAGTTTTGCACAGGGGTTGGAATCATCACCAGTGCAGGTGATTCAATTATCACCTGTGCAATACTAAGGAGATCCTAAAAACATGACCTGTTGGTGTACCTTGAGGCCTGGAGTTCCTCACCCCTGTCATACACATTAGTGTATGGCAACCAACAAGGTGTCATAGTGTGTCAAAAAAAAAAGTAATGAAAAAAATTTTGCGTAGGGCTTTGCACTATTTTTAATTGCCAGCCAAGGAAAAACTAGGCAGCTGAGGGCTGGTATTCTCAGTGGGGTGAGTGTCCATCGTTATTAGCCCCACCCACGCTATAAATAGCAGCCGGCAGTCAACCCAGAGATTGGTGCATTCATAAGAAGTGCCAAATTCTAGCGCTCTAAATGGCTCTTCCAGTTGCCATGTAGCGGTGTCAAACTGGGTAATAAGGGGTTAATGCCAGCTTTGTATTATCAGCTGGCATTAAGCTTGAAACTCTCAATGTTGAGCCAATGTTAGACCCGGCCATTAAGAATTTCTGACCTGCCAAAGGAATGTTGCCTGTAGACAAGGTATAGGAACACTGAGAGGGCATTTGCAGAGGGAGGTGGGCTACGGAGAATAAGGTTGAAACTATTGGCAACTTGTCCTATGTGCAATCCAGACTCCCAGCAAGAGCCTAACTATTTCTGCAGATAGTAATATAAATGGAAGGTAATGAAGCAGGAATAAATGTGAAACAGGGATTGCAGTTCTGTAGATGTGGTGACACTTGCAGTTGAGAGCCTGAAAGGAAGACCATGACAAACACAACCCCACCTACCCGGGAGCAAAGGTTCAGACTAGACAGATAGGCTTGCACACATGGACAGACTCAGACTGGGTAGATTTATATGTGTAAAATGTGATGTCTTCCATCCTGATGTTGAGCAAACATTGAAGAGCACTGAGACAGGCATTCGTTGGAAAGTCACATCGGTACCAAGGGTGGTGACTGGGGTGGGACAGATATGGAAATATTACCCCTGGAGCCCCTCTGACCAGTTAGCTATGTTAAGAAAGTTGTCTGACCCTGAGAACCAACCTTTTACTTTTTGTAAACAAATACAAACAAGTGATGTACAAGTGCATTTGGGCAGACCTTGAAAGGTTGGTGACTTTAAAGGCAGGTGACATACTAAAACACATAATTAAGGTGTATACAGACATGGTAAAGAATCAATGAAGACGTATGGATAATCAGTCTGCATGTTCTGGAGAAATGTATTGTGATACATTGAGAGAATGAGCTATGATGAAACAAACAGAGCAGTGTGAACTAATGATAGACCTGACACAGCAAAAAGATGAGAGTATAGAGACATACTTTGGATGGTGTGAGGTACTAGTTAGGCGTATCGTGAGAGACGGGTATGTATTGCACAGACAGAGGTGTGCTGCCATCTAAATCCAGGACAGTTTGCTGGGTTGTTTTGTCCCATAAACCTGTATATTTGTTTAGGGCTGAGTGTAGGGATGGCCAGATATGTGGAAGGGGCTGGCCATCCACATACCCCTCCTTCTCCAGGAGTGTGGTCAGGGCTGATATCTATCATGTGATTTCTGCCTGGTCACAGGATGTGATGTCATCATGCTGCATACTTCCTGTTTGTAGCACATGGGAGTAAAACCATGCATGGGAATGGAGCCTGCCAGAAGTCCTGACAGTCAAGGAAGGCAGAATCTTCAGAGGGTCTGGACCAGCGACAGGTGCCGATAACAGAGCAAGTACAATGGCCCTGGTTGGTCATCTCAGTGACGGAGCAGTGCGAAGCCTGCAGGGCTGTGGGGAGAAGATAACTCCAGAGAATGGGGACTGATGCATATTGACTGGCTCAGTGTATAAACAGTGTGGACATATCCACAGGAGTAACAGATGTTACAGTATATGGTGTTTGTGTAACAGTAAAATATAATGAATAGACTGTACTAAAAGAGGGTTATGCTGTTTTTAAATAAACCAGAAATGGTCTTATTTAAATGAAGAGACTATTGCTGAATATGTGAATAATGCTGCCAAGCGAGTGTATCCTCAGCCCGCTTAGTGATCGCTACGTCACAATGGTTACAGCTGAAGTGGGCAAATATGGGGTACACTTGAACATTAAAATACTGATGCAAGTATTTATTGATGGTATGAATAAGTCCTTACAAAATGCAGCCCAGACATCCAGACTGGAATGGACAAGGAAGCTCCATTGTTAGTAGCTAAGGCAATTGAAAAGACGAATATCAGGTGACAAGGGAAACGATGGATACAAACAAAGAGAAGTCCAGGCGACCTCACAACTGCCCAGTGCTGGAATTGTGTGAAAAATCGACATTTGTCCAGACACTGCAAAAATAAAAAAAATATAGGGCAAAGGAGGAGGCATATTAACCTCCTGAGTGCCCTTCCTTTCCTGATGTCTCTCCTTTTCTCTTATCATAGGAATCTGGCAATCCAGTGACAAGTTTTTGTTCCCTCAGAAACTGGTCCCACGTAAATTACGATTATAACAATGACAAGGTGGAAAATTAAGTAGAATTTTATTTTTTTTAAATTTGACATAATTGTTCATGATTTGTATGCTCGTACATAAACTGTCACCTGTCATGTTTCTGTAGGACCAGAGGTGTCAGCAGCTCCTGTGTACTTTTGCCTGCAAAAGCATGGACACTGGAGCTCTGTCCTTCACTTATAATAACTGATCATTGCCCCCTCCGGTCACAAGAGAAAACCCTGACACCAAACACCATACAGTGCCCCTTATTGGCCACACTGAGGAGGGCGACAGTGCGATCACCATCATCAACACACTAATATGATATGTGGCTGCTTCTTCCCTGGCTCTAAAACCATGTATCATACTTCATACCCATCGAATGCATATTCAAATGTGTCTGTCTAGCTGTACTGGTGTGTGGCTGCCTCTTCCCTGCCTGTAAAACCATGTATCATACTTCATATCCACTGAATGCATAATTAAATCTGTCTGTGCTTGTTCAAACCTACCTTAACCTGTCCATCCTTTTCTGTTTCCTTCTTCTGCTTTGAAGCAGTCCAAGTGTTCCTTATTAACTTCAATCCATTAATTTCTGTGAGCTGTCTTCTTGTAACTCCTCCTTCTGCTCACACCAGTTTTGATGTGATATCATTTAAGTGTGATTTCTTTAAGTGCAATAGCAGAAATATACCAGAAGTACTCCCAAGAGTGTGTGGAGCCCCACTGATCATGACGTCACGAGGGGGTACTGAACCCAAGCCAGGGTGTGGTTCTCCAGTGGTCAGGAGATGGTGGATGGTAGGTGTAAAGATCCTCCTCAAA
Organism: Allobates femoralis; assembly: GCA_033576535.1. Lineage (NCBI taxonomy): Eukaryota > Metazoa > Chordata > Amphibia > Anura > Aromobatidae > Allobates > Allobates femoralis. The sequence continues at coordinate 182,864,988 of JARQOC010000005.1, forward strand.
CACAAACACACACTTAGGACCCAGGGGACCTCAAATAAAACCCCAGGGGGAGAGACTGACTCACCCCAGGGCAGGGTACTCAGCTCTCAAGCTCGGTCTGGGATGTCACGGGTGGCTGCCCGAGGCTGTGGCCCTCGTGGTCAATGAATAAGGGTAGTGAAAATAAAATAAATTGTTTGTTTCTTGACGCCACCTGCAGTACGTGGCGATGCTCACCAGCACCGCTACAGTCCTCCGGTGGTCGTTGGTATGGTGGCAATGATGGTGTAGGCAGGACTGGACCGCCGGGGCAGCGATTCTGTGGGAGAAACAGTTCATGCAGGAAAGAATGCTGCAGAGGCGATAACTCACTTCACCGGGTACTTTACTGGAAAACTTTCAGGCATCATTACAGTCTTTCAGTGCAGTAGATGTTACAACGACAAATGCTACGGGTGCTGCAAGTGGAATTTCTGGCTGATAGATGGATCCCTCATTGTATGCCGTTCCTGTTCCTTTCTTTCCCTTGCCTCCCAGTGGCGGTGAAGTCTGACTTCTTAAAGACTAGTCCGACCTCCTGCTGTTCTTCGTTCTCTCCTCCCTTATACCCGTCGGGTGAAACGTCTCTGGTCTCTGCAGCGTCCTGCTGTGCCTGATCCCCCTCTTTCTGGGCTCTTTGGGAGTCGGGGCTGTATCAGTAGACCTCCCCGGTCATCGGATTTCTGTGAGCCTTATAGAAACTCACAGGTGCGGGCTCCGGTACCCGGGTCCTTTCCTGGGGCAAACTCTCTGGTTACTCTGCTCCCCATTTAGCGTGAACTCCCATCTTGAGTTACTTTCTCTCTTCCCTTTTCTTCTGGGATCTGTACTTTTCTCGGTTCCGTGGGTCCCTCAGCCGAGGAGACCCTCCTCTCCCTCCAGGTTGGCTGCCTGGCTCCCACCAGCTCCAACACCTCTCTCTTACTCACTCTAACTACTCACTAGTTCCCCCTGGAGGTCACTATGTTCCCTCCCGGGTCCCCTCCACCTGCCGACTAGTGTGGGATGCGAGTCCTAGGGTTCCACCTACTGGCCATAGTTCCACTTGCAGTGGGGTGACTACACCACTTTTATGGGTGTAGTGCCCCTTTTGTGGCACCTACATATTGGGGCACCACAGGACCAGTGGAACAACAAGGGTAGAGAAGTGTGCGTAGGGTAGAGAAGTAGAGCAGTCAGTCAGTTTTTAAAAAGAAACAGAACAGTTGCAACAGTGAACAGCTACCATGCAGAGCTAAGAGAGTGGAGAAATCGGGTTGAGTGAGAAGGAGAGAACAGCTGGGCTGCACTTATCCTGAGAAGCCAAGAGGAAAGAACCCTAGGGGCACCAGTGGCGCCCCACTGGTCAGGCATCACAAGTGGGGTACTGCACCCAAAGATGAGCGTATGGTTATCCTTGTCGCAAGTAGAATGTAGAACACTGTGGAAGGATTTGATCCCAACACACACCCACCAATGCAACTGGGGGGAGGTCCTAAAAATAAGAGTAGTTGGAGGGTGAGAAGTATGAAAGGAGCAGGTAGAACACATGGGGAGTCTTCAGGAGTGTCTTCCCCGAGGAAAGACAGAGAACGGGAGCGTACCTGAAAGAGAAAGGGGGCTTCAAAAGAGGGCTAGAGAGAGAAGTAGCCCAGACAGAAAGGTCCTGACTTGTTCACCCGGAGTGCATGGGTCTGACAACGCGGCCTGGAGTGTTCACCCTCCGACCGTACTCATCCCGGCTCTGAAGACGTTTTCAGGGTGTTTATCCCCTGGGACGTACTACTGCTGCAAAGCAGGCATCGAGAAAAGAGAGAAGGGACAGGACAAGGGTAGATTAAGGAAGGAACCGCCAGAGACTTCCACAGAATCTACATTCTGAGTCACAAAAAACAGTCAAACAAACGTGCAAAAATACTCTGTTGTAAAAAAAAAAAACTACCGTATATACTCGTGTATAAGCCGACCCGTGTATAAGCCGACCCCCCTACTTTTGCCCCCAAAACCTGGGAAAACCTATTGACTCGTGTATAAGCCGAGGGTGGACCCCAGCACAGGTATACAGCCCCCAGCAGTGTGGTATACAGCAGCCTCCCCAGTGGTATATACAGACCCCAGTGGTAATACAGTAGCCCCAGTGGTAATACAGCAGCCCCAGTGGTAATACAGCAGCCCCAGGGGCTATACAGCAGCCCCAGGGGCTATACAGCAGCCCCAGGGGTAATACAGCAGTCCCAGGGGGTATACAGCAGCCCCAAGGGCTATACAGCAGCCCCAGGGGCTATACAGCAGCCCCAGGGGTAATACAGCAGCCCCAGGGGCTATACAGTAGCACCAGTGGTAATACAGCAGCCCCAGTGGTAATACAGCAGCCCTAGTGGTAATACAGCAGCCCAAGGGGTAATACAGCAGCCCAAGGGGTAATACAGCAGCCCCAGGGGTAATATAGCAGCCCCAGGTGCTATACAGCAGCCCCAGGGGGTATACAGCAGCCCCAGGGGGTATACAGCAGCCCCAGGGGGTATACAGCAGCCCCAGGGGCTATACAGCAGCCCCAGCGGTAATACAGCAGCCCCAGGGGGTATACAGCAGCCCCAAGGGCTATACAGCAGCCCCAGGGGCTATACAGCAGCCCCCTGGGGGTACCCAGCAGCCCCCAGGGGGTACCCAGCAGCCCCCTGGGGGTACCCAGCAGCCCCCAGGGGTTACCCAACAGCCCCCAGGGGGTATCCAGCAGCCCCCTGGGGGTACCCAGCAGCCCCCAGGGGGTACCCAGCAGCCCCCTGGGGGTATCCAGCAGCCCCCTGGGGGTACCCAGCAGCCCCCAGGGGGTATCCAGCAGCCCCCTGGGGGTACCCAACAGCCCCCAGGGGGTATCCAGCAGCCCCCTGGGGGTACCCAGCAGCCCCCAGGGGGTACCCAGCAGCCCCCTGGGGGTAACCTGCAGCCCCAAATGCTGGCACTCACCCCCCTTTGCAAGGGCCCCCCCCCGGGCGCTTCTCTTACCATCCCGGTCTTCTGATCCGCGCTGCTCCTCGGTGCTGCGTCCTCGCAGCTTCCGTCCTGCTACATCCGGGATCCCCGGCCGTCGCACGATGACGTCATCGCGCGACGGCCGGAGATCCCGGATGTAGCAGGACGGAGCACCGAGGACGCAGCACCGAGGAGCGGCGCGGATCAGAAGACCGGGATGGTAATATAAGCGCCCGGGGGGGGGCCCTTGCAAGGGGGGGTGAGTGCCAGCATTTGGGGGCATATGAACTGCTTCCCCCTGCCGCTGATTGACAGGGGGAAGCAGTGCATATATAACACAGGTCAACAAAAAAAATTTTTTTTTCTGGTGCCCAAAATATTTTAATGAATTTGGGGTATTTTTGGGGTGCTGATTCTGAATATGCTATCAGTTTTGCCAGATTGGCTCAAGTTTTTGAGATTTTTGGTATCTTATTTATAGCACTTGTTGGTAAATGCGACGCATCATCTCATTAATTTCTTTGGATTAGTACTTGAACTGAGCAGTTCTCAATATAGTTTTGTGTTAATTAGTGTTCTAAAAGTTTGTTCATAGCTTGGTTTTTGGCACTAACTTTATGTTGTTGTCTGTTGTCCAATGAAAAGCATGAACTCATCAAGAAGAAGTTGTCTTAACGATCCAGACTCATTCTGTTACATTTGTCGTGAATATACACTGCCAAAACATAGAAGAAACATAACAGACTTCGTTAAAAAAGTAGCAAAAAACGTCTTTTTTGTTACACATTTTACAAAAAATCTCAAAAACTTGAGCCAATCTGGCAAAACTGATGACATATTCAGAATCAGCACCCCAAAGTTACCCTAAATTCAATGAAATATCTTTGGCACCAAAAATGCTGTTGACCAGTGTAATGAGCGGCCCCACGTGACGGGGCCGCTCATACAGCAGCCTCCCCCGCCTCCTCCAGCCTCCCCAGCCCCGACTACCGTATTGACTCGTGTATAAGCCGAGGGAGATACTTTTCAGCCCAAATTTTGGGCTGAAAAACTCGGCTTATACACGAGTATATACGGTAGTAAAAAGCAAGTGCTGCTAAAAAAGTGTGAAAAACAGGGTATTTAGTTGATACGTTTTTTGCACTTTGTTAGCAGCACTTGCTTTTACTGTTTTTTTTACAGCAGAGTATTTTTACACGTTTGTGTGACTGTTTTTTGTGACTCAGTCTTTTGGTGGTATGAACAATGTCTTACAGATTTGTTCACTGTGTGCATGGCTCATTAGTTTTTGTCTAGATTGTTTCTTGTTTCTGCAAGAGAAGGGAGTCGCCCACCCCTCCTTTTGAGCACTGCACATAAAAAGCCGTCTTCTGCAGCCAGTCCATGTCCGAGATTGGGCCTGTCTGGATCCTGCTCATATAGGTACCAATATACATGGTCAGGTTTTTAAATACAACAGATAGGGACTGCTCTGATGCGGGTTACCTTGTCAAGGGAGAGCAGGTTAGTATACATTTTTTGCAAAAAAACGTATCAACTATATACTCTGTTTTTTACACTTTAGCAGCACTTGCTTTTTACAGTTTTTTTTACATCAGAGTATTTTTGCACGTTTGTTTGACTGTTTTTTGTGACTCAGTCTTTTGGTGGTCTGAAGAATGTCTTACAGATTTGATCACTGTGTGTATGGCTCATTAGTTTTTGTCAAGATTCTTCATTCTGCTGCGACTACCCGGCCAGCCGGCCGGCCTGCGGGAAATACTGTGAACTGTATCACCATCTTGATCAGTTTTTGCAAGTAAAGTACATGGAAGAGTGAATTGCCAATGATGATGGTCTCCACAAGGATTCCACCCCAGGGCTAGGTCCTTCCCTGGAGGGAAAACTGGCTAGTCCCATGTTTGAGTCTCTTAATCGAGGCTCCACGGACTCCATTTGCATATTCAAATTTCCAGGGGGCAATGCATCATGGATTTCACTGTGTTTGAGCGCTTTAGCTGGTGGCCCACAGTGTTTTCCTTGACTGGTCTCCCTGAGATCAGTGAGAGCTTTGTGATGTTGGTCTACCAGGCATTGCTCCCACCTAGCCTGAATCCTACTCCACACTGATGAGGAGCAATACCCCGAAACAGCTGTCTGTGGATGGATAACTGGCTCTGTTAATTCCCTTGTCATATCCTTAACTCGGAACTGAGTGGGATATTGACTAAAAGGGCCACTTAATATGGTGGTTATGGTGGTCTCTGCAAGGATTCCACCCCAGGTCCTTTCCTGGAGGGATATCTGGCTAGTTCCATGTTTGAGACTCTTAATCGAGACTCCACCCAAACCGCTGAACAGGAGGCTACGAGCTTCATAGGAGCTGTAGCTCACAAACCTGGCGTATACCCAGAGAAAGCAGCCGGACAAGGGTCATTGGACAAGGTACGAGTCGCCCACTAATACCCAAGGCTGCCGGATTAGGTCTCTGCATGCAGAGGCGCTGTCAAGCACAGGTGCTGAGGATTGGAAACCAGTGAAAATGAGAGGCCAGGACAGGCACACCACCGAGGATCTTATACCCGCTACCCCAATCTCTTAAAGACTACACAGGCCAGAGCTTATCTGAGAGACTTTCTAACATTATCTGACCTGTTGAGAAGTGTTGTGAGTAAACCCGGGTACAGAATTGCAGAACTATGTGTGACTGTGTTATTCCTGCGGCAACCGCCTGTGAAAGCCACCTAACAAGGTAATGGGGCCTCAGTTAATCTCTTCCAGCTAGAGACAACCAATTACTACAACCACTGCCTTGGGGATCTGCTCTACTCGTGGGGAGCCAAATCCATCCCAGCTGCCCGTCCATCGTCCCCAGAGGTTCTGCAGCAGCAGTGGCTACCCATAGTCGCAAACCACGGGTGGCATCATGAACACTTTACCCCTTAAACCACCCTATCCCTACACACTCCCTAAGAATGCTTTAACACTGAACCCAGGGTCTCAGAGCCTGAGAAGGCGATGCAGACCACCACAGAGGCAGGACTGTCCAAAGGACCTGCCAAACTCGAGCCTGAGTCGTCTGTAGAACCTGCTAGACCTGAGGCTAAGTTACCGGTGAAGCCCATCCGATCAGAGGCTGAACTAACTGAGGAGCCTGCTCAGCCGGAGGCCGAGCCTCTGAAGAAAACCACTATGTCAGACACCACAGTTGTGAGAAGTGAGCAGATGCACTGGATCCACTGACAGGAGGAGCTGGCAGAGTTCTGAGAAGCTGCCCAAGCGAGAAAGGATCAGGCTAGGAGCAGAGCCACCCACACAGAAATGGAGGATTATTTCACCCAAAGACAACTGGCTGAGGACAGGGAGCATAAGCAATGCCAAGCAAGATGGTGGGCTGAAGAGGAGGTGAACAAAAGGAGAACACTCGGAGATCCCCAGCTGTAGCTCCAACCGAACGTCACCGCGGAGATGTTGTGAATTTTAACCTGATGAATGGATAGGGGTTCATCCAAGAGCTCAGTGGCGGACCGTTACCACAGGGAGCCCTGGTGCAGCCATGCAGCCGTTGAGGAAGGGGTGGACAGGGGGGTGCTGATGGCCGGCGGCACGGTCCGGGGGAAGGGGGTTGGCGTGCTGCTGGCGACCGGCGGAGAGGAGTTTGCGGGGCTCCTACCTGTGGAGCCGCCCGGTGCGCTCCAGGGAGCCGGAGGGGCAGAGAAGAGGAGGGCGGGATCAGGCAGGGGAAGCAGGAAGCTTCCTGCTTCCCTTGCCTGACCCTCCTCTCCTCTGGCAAGGCTTATGGGGCGTACGGATTGGGGGCCCCCTAGCCGGTCGGGGCCCTGGTGCAGCTGCACCAGCTGCACCACGGTAGTTCTGCCCCTGTGAGAGCTCGGGTTGGATGAAGAAATCTTTGTGAGTAGGAGAGATATGGAATCCTACTTACCTAAGTGACCAGTAGAGACTTGTATAAGGGTGGCAAAGTCATCTACTCTGGCACCTAGGTCATAGAGGTTGGTACGCCCTTAGAGTCTACTGAGTATTGGCTCCGCGAGCAGAAGCAGGACAGCAGTGAAGTTCCAGAACACTATTGTATTGTACTGTAAATAGTACTAGGTGTAAGTAATGAATATGAACAGTGTGTTAATGTACAATGTGTTATATATTGTGTAAAATTTGTAGATAGTTAGGTACCTGTTGCCTAAGTAAAGAGCTGACCAGTAACCTCAGATTTACAAGGACAATCATGGACGGTTAAGTACTGGCATTTTATTGACAGACCAGACTAAGGTGCATTGTTGGTGAAAATGGACACTAATAACAATTGGACACTGTTTAACCTGGAACTGAAACCCCTTTTTGCACTTATTACCATTTTTAAACTTTTATATTAATAGGAGACGTTTTTGTTATGTAACATTAAAGTACTGTATCTCTTGTAAGGGAAGCCAATAATTTGTGTAATGTTTTGTTTATGTATGCATGCAATATAAAAATGTTATTTCTGTTACCCGGTCAGGTCGCTCGAGGACAAGTGAATTTAACCAAGAGGGAATGTGGGGCTCCACCGGTCAGGGCACCATGAGGGGGTACTGCACCCAAGCCAGGGTGTGATTCTCCAGTGGTCAGGAGATGGGGGTTGGCAGGTGTAAAGATCCTCTGCACACACAAACACATACTTAGGACCCACGGGACCCTGAATAAAACCCCAGGGGGAGGATCCAGTGGAACACAAGGGTAGAGAAGTGTGGGTTGAGAAGAGAATTAGAGCAGTCAGTCAGTTTTTGAGAAGAGACAAAACAGTTGCAACAGTGAACAGCTAGCATGCAGAGCTGACAGAGTGAAGAAATTGAGTTGAGTCATGAGGAAAGAACAGCTAAACTGCAGAGAAGGGGACTGGAGCTGGGCTGCGCTCGTCCTGGGAAGCCAAGAGGGAGGAACCCTAGAGGCACCGGAGAGCTGAAGTTGTCCATGCGCCTGAATCCGAGACTGGCAATACCACAGGAGGGGTTGTGGTCTAGAAACAGGGACGGACCTGAACGCGGCACGGGAGTCAAATACTGAACCCTGAACTGGAGACTAAGAACTTCATAGGATCTGTAGCACACACACCTGGCGTATACCCAAAGAAAGCAGCCCGACAAGGGTTCGGGGACAAGGTACTAGTCGCCCACTAATACCCGAGGCTGCTGGATCAGGGCTCTGCGTGCAGAGGCACTGTCAAGCACAGGTGCTGAGAATGGAGACCAGGGAGAGAGAGAGGTAGGTCAGGCACACCACTGAGAATCTTACACCTACTACCCCGATTCTTAAAGACTACACAGGCCGGAGCTTATATGAGAGACTTTATAACATCATCTGACTTGTTGAGAAGTGTTGTGAGTAAACCTGGGTACAGAATTGCAGAACTGTGTGTGACTGTGTTATTCCTACGGCAACCACCTGTGAAAGCCACCGAACAAGGTAACGAAGCCTCTAAACTCATTGCTGCTTACTTCATCGTTAGAACTTGCTCAGTGATCCTCAAAGCCACCCACACAGACGGACATACATTAGACCTTCTCTTCACCTGCCTCTGTTGCCTTTCTAATATCATAACCTTGCATCTCCCCCTATCTGACCACCACCTACTCACTTTCTCATCCTTGTCTTCCTTACCTGCCCCCCATGTCCAGCCACTTGCAAACCCTTGCAGAAACCTTGCATTTTTAGGCTTTCACACACTCTCTGACTCTATTCTGCCCCTGTTTTCATATCTTCACGCGACAACATGGAGAGTGCCACCGCTTCTTATAATGCCACCCTCACATCAGCCATTGATTCAGTAGCCCTCCCATACATGGCAAAGTGCGATGAATCATTAGGCATCCCTGATACAACAACCTCACCAAATAACTTCGGCAAGTGTCCAGGGTTGTGGAGCGGCGTTGGAAGAAAACACATTTGCAAGATGACTTCACTGCATTCAAATAAGCAACACTGCTAAAAAGCGACCTACTTCATAAACCTTGTATCTTCCTTATCCTACAACCCCAAACAATTGTTGAGCACATTCAACTCTCTCCTCCGCCCACCACTGCCCCTCTGACTTCCCTCATCTCTGCTGAGGACTTTGCCACACACTTCAACACTAAGATCAACCAAGCAAAGCAAACCTTTATTTTTCCACCACTTCAATTGCTCCATATACCATACCTCTGCCCTTCCATCATGACGTCCCTCTCCCACATGTCCCGCCGCTGACTAGGGGGCATCTGGAAACAGTGCATGACAGTGGAGCTCAGACTAACGGTGTCCGATGCACTACACACAACAAAAGATAAGGGAAATGCAGGGGCCACAAATATAAGCGGGGCCCTGCTCATAGGGAATGGGGGAAAGGACAGCTCCTGAACTCACCTGCGACTGTGCACTGATTTCCCTATGTCCCTATATACGTTTTTTCACCCATTGGCTGAGAAGGATATCTAGTCCCTTGCTGGCCCTGACGTTAACCCTCAAAAGGGAGATGGCTGATGGGAGCATTAGTCCCAACCATTGCAATAAAATTAACAAGAGTTGAAGGAAAGACAGGGAAATGACAAGACAACTTCACACCTGCTGCCACACTCCTATGCAGCAGACGGTTTGGCAATGGTCAGCTTCTCCAGAATAGCTCCTTTATGAAAGGTAGATAGGCCAGGATTGGAGTTCAATCACCAGCAACCAATGCTGAACATGTGACCATATAAGGGAGATGTGAAACAAGAAAAAATTGTGTGGTGTTTGTTGGAGCGCTAAGGCACACAAAAGGCAAAGATTAGAGTGTACACCACAACATGTTTCAATAGCCAACTACTATTTTCCTCATGTGGTTGCTACCTGAGGAAGATAGCAGGAAGATAGAAGGTAGCAGTGGGCTAGTTCTCCAACAAACATCGCAATATTTTTTTCTTGTTTCACATACGGTTCCCCCTGTGCGGATGAGCAGTGGGAGCTGTTTGACGGCTCCATTACAAATCTGGAGTCAAGGGCCAGCCATGACGTCAATAGAAATGCGCATTCTGGTAATTCGGTCGTGTCCTGTAACTGCCGCTGGGAGGATCTCCATGCCTTGGTATCCCAGAACATTCCCTCTACGCCGGCTCTCCTCTAACTGCCGTAACCGGGGTCGTGCAAGGTTGCTCAACCTGTTTGGTGAGTAGTCACACTTGTGACAACTTTAATCTTAACCTCAGGTCCTTCTCATGGTGCGCTCCTTGTTTTGTTTTTCTTCCCTATAAAGGAGATGGGAATAATCACAAATTGGCCACACCTGGGAAGAGAAATAAGGAGTATTGCAGCAAAGGAAACTGTCATTATCTCATACACTGCCAAAGGAAAGAAACACATATAAAAAGAAGTCTCAATACAGAAATGAGACACAGGTCACAAACCTGTCACAAGTCACCAAAGTAAGAGAGACCATCTTGACAGTACTCCCCCTTTAACAAGGAGTTTCAGAACCCTCAGGACCGGTTTGAGTCTGGCTAACACCTACTGAAGGAACTCTGCAAACTACCTGCGTTCACTCCCGTAACCATCTGTCTCTCAAGGTTATCACCTGTGCAACAAGGTAAAGATGTTGTACATGTTGGCTCTTTAGACATGACACATCTTTTGAGCCATGACCTGCGAAAAGTGTTACATGCACCAAGAACTGGGGATAGCTCTAGCCAGACGGCTGAAGGGTTAACCACATCCATTGCCCAATTTGGACTGACAAACCTAGAGCCCAGAGCTCCCAAAGCACACTTACACTTTATGGCATTAGTGGACACCCATACACAGTCATTTATAGGCAGGTCCGGACTTGAACATTTATTACCAAGCATGCGTCTTTTGGAACGTGAACATCTCCTTTAAAGACCGACAGCCGAGGTGTCACCACAGAACCTGCATCTCCTACCCTTAGAACCAGGAAATTCTGTAAGGATAACCACTCTTCTCTGCACCACCTCTCCTGGGGGGACAAATAGGTCTAGAAATAACCTGTACAGAGGGATGAATTGTGCATCTTCTCTCCAGTTGCACTTTTTTCACAATAACCAGAAGAGAGGGAAGTACAGAGGAAATGTATACACACAGTTTGCGTTCCTCAAAACGACCTGGGGGCGGCTCTTCAGATAGTGTATTGGGAGTAAACACCTCAGACAGAACTGACTTAGGAACCGTACATTCATGAGACAGGTCCTGCGTATGGACAACTCCTGTCACAGAACTCTGGAGGAGATACTGAGGCCTAGCATAATCCTAATGAGTGGGAATAGTATCTCCTCTTTGTAATTTTAAATGGAAGAGAGGAAAAAATGTAGGAAACATACATGAACAGGTTGCCATCCTCCACACAACCTGGGGAAAACGGCTTTTTAGGTGTTTGTCCTTGTATGGATGGACAAACCCCAGCGTATTGATCCTTAAAGGGATCCTGTCACCCCCAAAACACCTCTAAACCTATTAAAAGCTGTCCCTAGAGCATATTAACACTTTCCTTACACTCCTTTTACCTCCTAAATGCACATAGTCAAAGTGAATAAAAACGTTATTATAGTACCTCATTACTGATGATAATGAGTGACTATGCTATTCATAGTCACTCATCTAGGTTGCCCCTCTTCTTCATATCACGCCTGAATAGGCGTGATCTACATCAGAGATTCAAATTGCCGCCTCCCTGCGCGCCTCCCCGCTCTCCCATTGCGTCCGGGCTTCAGTGTGGGGCTGTATGACGCGATCCGCGTCATTCCCGGCGCCGGGTGAAATATTTACAGCCGCGCCGTACTGTCAGCTTCAAAATGCGCATTTTGAAGCTGACGGCGCGGCGTGGCTGTAAATACGTCACCCGGCGCCGGGAATGACGCGGATCGCGTCATACAGCCCCACACTGAAGCCCGGACGCTATGGGAGAGAGGGGAAGCACGCAGGGAGGCGGCAATTTGAATCTGTGCTGTAGATCACGCCTATTCAGGCGTGATATGAAGAAGAGGGGCAGCCTGGATGAGTGACTATGAATAGCATAGTCACTCATTATCATCAGTAATGAGGTACTATAATAACGTTTTTATTCACTTTGACTATGTGCATTTAGGAGGTAAAAGGAGTATAGGGAAAGTGTTAATATGCTCTAGGGACAGCTTTTAATAGGTTTAGAGGTGTTTTGGGGGTGACAGGATCCCTTTAAGCCCGCAGTAGAAACACACACCCATCCCACAGAGAACAACAGGTGACCTAACATGAAGGGACATTCCCCAGCTGCATAGGTTCACCCACCCACACCTTTGGGACCTGCTCCATAGGGAGAACAAAAGGTGGCTGGATACATGTGGATCTCTCGCTTAGGCATCTATACATCCTGATAGCAAGGGACATAGTGGCCTCCAGTGACTTCGGAACAGAGTACTGAGCCACAGAATCCTGGAGCCTACTAGACAACCCATGACAGAAATGGCTCCTAAGAGCCAGGTCATTCATTTGGGTGTCTGTGGCTCACCTCTGGAACTCCGCACAATACTCTTCAGCTGGCCAAGTTCCCTGCTGGAGTCTACAGGGTTTCGACTCCGCCAGGAAGACGCCACTAGGGTCCCCTAGACATGGGCCAAAGTTTCAAAAAACTCATCTAGCGAGCGCAAAGAAGGTGAGTCGATTAGTAGAGAGAATGCGCAGGACAGGGGATCTCCCTGCAACAAAGAGACAATGACCCTCACTCTCTGTTCTTCACTCCCCAAAGAGCGAGGGTAGAAACTGAAGTACAACTCCTGAAATGCCCGAAACTTATCACGCCCCTAAAAAAACCTATGAGGGAGGGGAATCTTGATTTCTGGCTGTGTCTGAGTGTCAGCTGTGACGAGAAGACTCACTATATGCTGTAGCTGCTGCTTCACCTGTTCACGCAAATCCATTACCTGCTGCTTAAGGTGTGCAAAAACAGCATAATGGATCACAAGAAAAGTATATGGCTGATAATTATGTCAAGCCGCATATGTCCGGGAACTGTGCGTGAGCTTGGCTCACTAACCAACAGTGTCCAGCGCACTACACACAAAAAAAAGACAGGGGAAACACCGGGGACACAAATACAACGGGGGCCATGCTCATAGGGAATGGTGGAAAAGACACATCCTGCACTCACCCCATCACCGAGCAGGATACTTAGTCCCTTCCTGGCCCTGATGTTAATCCCCAATAGGGAGATGGCCGGTGGGAACATTAGTTTCAACTACTGCAATAAAATCAATAAGAGAGGACGGAAAGACAGGGAAATGACAAGACAATTTAACGCCTGCTGCCACACTCCTAGGCAGCAGATGGCTTGGCAACTGTAAGCTTATCCAGAGTAGCTTCTTCAACAAAGGTAGATAGGCCAGGAATGCAGTTCAATTACCAGCAAGGAATGCTGGTACATGTGACCATGTAAAGGTGATGGGAGTGATCACAAAGTAGCCACACCTTTGAAGAGAACTGAGGAGTATTGCAGCAACAGAAACTAACATTAACTCCTACACTGCCGAAGGAAGGAAACACATATAAAATGAAGCCTCAATACAGAAATGAGACACAGGTCCCAAACCTGTCACAAGTGACCAAAGTATGAGAGACCATCGTTACACAACATCACTAAAGGAGAGCTTACTCATCCCCTCTCCAAATCACACTTCACATCTTGTGCACTTGACCGCATCCCATCCCACCTTCACCCCAACCTCACAAACACGCTCATCTAAAGGCTCTGTTACACCTAATGATGTCCCAGCGATCCGACCAACGATCGGGTCACTGGGACACCGTTAGCTGATCGCTGGTGAGCTGTCAAACAGGCAAACTCACCAGCAAACATGACCAGCGAGAACGCTGGTATCCAGGGTATACATCAGGTAACTAAGTGCAGCGCTGCTCTTACTTACCCAACGTTTACCCTGGTTACCAGCTCCAAGCTCTTGCTGTGCGGTGCTGGTAGCTCGTTTATCATGGTTCTCCTGCTTTTCACATGCACCGTTGCTGGGCACCCAGCGGAAGACCAACGATAAATTTATGGTCCATTTCATTAACCAACGACCAACGGTGACGCTGCAATGATGTAGTTGCCGATATCATAGAGTGTAACGGGGCTTTTAACCTTAACCCATCTCTTCAATCTACCACTAACGTCTGGTACTTTCCGCTCTTCTTTCAAAGCTGCCACTATCACAACCATCCTCAAAAAGCCAAGCCTTGACTCCACTGCTATGCCCATCTACCGGCCCATATCGCTGCTCAATTTTGCTTCCAAACTCCTTGAGCATCATGTCCATGCTAAACTTTCCTCCCACCTCTCATCTAACGCTCTCTGTGACAACCTCCAATCTCGCTTCCGGCCCCACCATTCCACCAAAACTGCCTTGACTAAAATAACTAATGACTTGCTAACACCTAAAGTTAACAGATATTTCTCCATCCTCCTCCTTCTAGACCTGTCCTCTGCCTTCGACACAGCCGACCATTCCCTCTTACTACAGATCCTATCTTCACTTGGCGTCAAAGCCCATGCCCTGTCCTAGATCGCCTCATACCTTTCTGATTGGTCATTTAGTGTTTCCCACTCCCACACTCCCTCCTTATACAAATCTCTCTTTCTGTTGGAGTCCCACAAGACTCTGCCCTGAGACCCTACTTATCTCCATCGATACAATTCATAAAATCCCATGGCTTCCAGTACCACCTGTACGCTGATGACACTCAGATCTACCTCTTTCTGGCCTAGATGTTAATGCTCTGCTGGAGTGTTTGACAGCCATATCCTCTTCCTTCACTTCTCATTCCCTAAACTCAACATGGATAAATCTGAACTCATTATCTTTCCTTCATCTTATGTATCTTCCCTATCTGATCTACTAGCATCATGTTCTCTCTCACAATTGAAATCTGCTGCCTTGGAGTAACTCTTGACTCTGCCCTGCCCTTCAAACCCACCTCCTGTCACCTCCAGCTCAATAATATTTCCAGATTCTGCCCTTTCCTTAGCCCTTAATCTACTAAAATGCTTGAATATGCCATCATTATATCCTGCCTTGATTACTGCAACATCCTCCTATGTGACCTCCCTGCTAGCACTCTTGCACCTCTCTAGTCTCTCCTCAACTCTCCTGCTTGATTAATCCACCTCTCTCCTCGCTACTCACTTATCTCTCCCCTATATAAATCCCTCCACTGGCTTCCAATTCCACAACTAATCCAATTCAAACTGCTAACACCGACCTACAAGGCCATGCATAACCTGTCCCATCCCTAAAACTCCGAATTAATACTTCTGTATCTTTCCTCACATAATCTTCCTCCTCTCCTCCACACTTATTTGTTCCTCACTCAATCACCTCCAGGATTTCTCCCAAATATCCCTTATTTTCTGGAATTCTGCACACCAACACATCCGATTATCTACCATACTTTGATTCTTCAGACAAAACCTGAAAACCCATCTCTTCAGGAAAGCTTACAGCCTGCAATGACCATGCTGCCGCCTCACCACCACCGATGTGCGGCTCCCCTCACCTACTGTCTCCTCCCCATTGTTCTGTAGAATGTAAGCCTGAAGGGCAGGGTCCTCTCCCCTCTGTACCAGTCTGTCATTGGTAATTTGTGAACTGTAAACTCTAACTATAATTTTATATGGGGCAAAAGAGCACACAGGGGGAAGTGAGAGCACACAGGATGAAGAGGGAGTGCACAGGGAGGAGGGATGAGTGCACAAGTGGAAGGGAGAGCACATAGGGGAAAGAGCACATGGGGAGACAGCTCAAAGGAGAGAGCACTAGGGGAAGAGAGATCACATGAGGGGAGAGCGCATGGGGGAAACTAGCTCAAAGGAAAGAGCACATAAGGGGAGAAGACAGCACAGCGGTGAGAAACAGCGCACAGGAGGGGGAGAGAGCAGACAGGGGGGACACAAGTCAAAGGAGAGTGCACAGAGGGGAGAGAGACAGTGCACAGGGAGGAGACAGGTCAAAGGGTGAGAAGACAGAGAAGTGAAGACAGGACAGGGGGAGCACACAGAGGGGGAGAGCACGTGGGGAGGGGGAGACAGCCGCCACCCTACCTAAGCGATAGCATCAGGCATCCATCTAGTATTACGGTGTATACGCAAAGATTATTTTCCACTTTACATATATGGCCAACAACAATTAAGCTCAATCTTCTTGTACTAATAGAAATAAGGACTGTACAATGAAAAACACATCAGGCCCTTCTTTCATTAGTGAAGTAGTCACAATAGTAGACGATGTATAGATATATACCAGTAAGTGAGTGCATAAGTAAGAGCATAGTAGTAAAAAATCTCCCCGTGCAATACATCATAATAATGTCCTCTCCAGGCTGGGACCTCCCATTCAAGTCACAATTATTCAACACAGTTATACCTCACAATGCCTTTGTTTGCGAAGGAAAATAACATTATGATTTGTATGCTGGGAACCTTTCTGTGAATGCATCTCCAAGACCTGAGCTCATTGAGTACAATTTAAATAAAATATCTAGATGCGCTGATGCACAAATCCACCAAGGAATACGCCTTATTTGGTTCTAGTTTTCCTTGCAAAATCGCCTTCCTACATCTACTTCAAGATGTTTTCTTTAGAAACCATTAATCCATGCAAATTGATGCCGAGTTAGACATTATCCATCCATGAAACATGTCTGTGTGATCACATCAAAAATCCCCCAGGGAATCCTATAGGACGTTTCCATGAAAACCAATTGTCAGGAGGCCGGTGAAATATCATCACACAGGTACATACTGTAATAAAGCCAAGTTGACATCTCATCCAGCTATGCATGGCTTTATCAGATTTATTGTAAATGTTTTCAATGTGTTCTTCTTCCAAGTGTCCCATATGAGGTAGGAATGTCATGAAGAATCTACCCATGAAATGTCACTGTAGGTTGCATCAGAAAAGTGACTGAAAGCTTTCATTTCTTATTTAGCATCTTCAAATGAGATGTCTGCACTGCATACACACGAAACCTCCGAAAACTCATGCAATTTATTTTCTTTTATTTTTTCACAATATAGGCATTGAGAACTGCAAGGTATGAAACAAACTTGTATTGTAGGGTTACAAGGGTCGTCAAATTCCTGGACAGTGAAAGCAGCGCACTTTAGGCTTGGGTCACACTTAAAAGGCACAATCCGGTAACCGCATCCATTACCGGATGTGGTGTTACAGTGTGCCTTCATACTATTTTTTGATAGTAAAATTGCAACCCTCATCCTGGATCTAGATGCATAAATGCATCCGGTTTTGGAATGTGGGTTTTTGCAATTTGAAAACCGCATCCGATCCGGCACCACAAGGTACATTTATGTACCCTGTGGTACGGATCCGGTTCCCATAGGGCCCATGTTAAAAAAAACGCATCCGCTTTAGCAACCACTCCAACGAAATGCAGCCTGCATGATCTTTACCGTAGGCTTCAAAACCGATGCGGTAAATGGATTGCAAATAGTGCAATACAGTTTTTCTATTGAAGCCTATGGGCTGCGGATCCGGATGGGGTTTTGAGCATTTTTAATCAGGATCTACAAGCTCAACCGCAGTGTGACCCTAGCCTTATTCTAACTCCTGAGATTTCATGATTCCTGAGTTTTTTGAAGCTTGAGAAAGCACACGTTTATTGTGATTGATCATTTTACATTTCACTATAAATATCCTGAGCTATAGATATAAATTAAGCGCCGTCACACGCTACGATATCTTGAAAGATATCGCTTGAACGCGCCAGATCAAACATCGCTTGAACGATGTCTGTGCGTGTGACGGCAAGATACGACGAGCGAGAAAGTGTTCAAATTGCAAGATCGTGATCTGAGCTCCGGAGCTCAGATCTTGCGATGAACGATTTCACGATCTGTCTCATCGTGTGTATAACACCACGATGAACGATCTCCCAGCGCAGAGCCTATGCTGGGAGATGGTAACTATGGTACACGTCGGGTTACTAAGCCCGCGCGGCGCCTAGTAACCCGATGTGTACCTTAGTAACCAGCGATCCTCGCTGCTACACATCGCTGGTGAGTCTGTCTGTGTGACATCTCACCAGCGATGTGAGCGATATTGTAAGCGATCGCGCGTGCACGTGATCGCTTACAATATCGCTAGCGAGATCGTAGCGTGTGACGGCCGCTTTACTCAGATCTTTAGGATTTACTACGGGTTTCCAATGTGTCCATATAAAAATGTTTGCCGTTCTTAATTTTTTAATCAGATGTTCAGAATCAAGGCCATATTTATTGCCTTCTTAGGGAAAAAATTAATATAATTAACATAAAATGTAACTTATTCTGTATTTACAATATGTAATATTAAAGGAACTGTAAAGACACATTAGACTAATCTTGGCAGACCTCTCTGATATGTCTGACAGTCTCCTCTCTCCTAATAGATGATGTCGGGAAAATATAAGGATGTCTGATTTCAGACTGTTCAAAGAGAGATACCTATACACTAAATTCAAACTACTTGTTCTCCCCCACAAAGCTCTTCACAGTGCAGCGCCTCCCTACATCTCCTCCCTCATCTCTATTACCCCACCCGATCTCCTCACTCTGGAGGTGACTATAGACTCCCTTCTGCATTAATCCAACTTCCTCTCCCGACTCCAGGACTTCTTCGGAGCTGCACCAATCTTCTAGAAGGCTCTACCCCAAGAAATCAGGACTATCCACAGCTTACACAGATTTAGGTGCTCCCTCCCGGGGAGGCCTATCATGCACCCAAGTCTTAGTCATTTAGACATGCCAATTAACTCTACCAGACCCAAAAGCATTACAAAGAACGCCTGGGGCCACTCATGCATCTCTTATCTATTACCCCTTTTCCTCAAGTTAGGCGGACCATCATTGTAGATAATCCCTTGTACTTTGTGTCACCGCCACCTCACTGTAGATTGTAAGCTCTTATGAGCAGGGTCGTCATTATTTTGCTTAAATTATTGTATTTTTTTTATAGCTGTTTGTATATGAACCTCCGAATTGTACAGCGCTGCATAACATGTTGGTGCTATATAAAGATTATTATTATTATCAGAGACACCATAAGGCGAGATAGTTGTCGACATAAAGTGATTGGTGATCTTAATTCTTCTGATCTGACTAATTAGGATTGATCAGAGGGATAAAAGGTGATTATTTTCAAGATATGTTTTCTTGTAATTAGAACATGGAATGTACAAGCCCAATGCTTAACATTCATCTGGGCAGTGCAAGAGTTAAATCAGAATGAAGAACAGCTTTTCCATCCTTGAAAACATGATTTAATCATGAAGGTTTAGATGAGACTGTTCTCCAGATCATGGCCAGGTCTTGGCGTCTATGTCGCCTTTAGGTTCTGTTTGGATTCCCCTATTCCTGCTTGTGTGGCAATGTCTTCATTAGCTAATACGTGCCGCACATCCTCGCACGGCTGCTGTATGTATTCAAGGACTCGAGCAGCACAATCTCCTACGTTGGTTTTTCCGGCTCTTAAAACACTTAAGGACATTATAGGCTCAAACTCATTTAAGCACAGGGCAATGATACGTCCCGCTGTGGTGGGTGAAACCTGCAGACAGTTATAACTGATGATAGGACTGACTGCCACATACATCATAATGGCAGCGATGAAGCTATAGGCTCTGTTCGCATTGGGGAAAAGACTTAATTAAGGATTAGAACTGCCCCGCTCAAACACCAAGAGGCACATTTAACTCTAACTGCCAACTTCGAACACTAGATGTCGCCACTAAACCATCAATGACGGAGTCTTATACAGCTTTCCCATTTAATTGGGAGAGTAACAGAAGGTTCAATAGTCTTGATAAATAAGTCATTTGCCAAAACGAACAATGAAGCATTGTGCTTGAGAGATAACCGGTTCATATTCAGCATTCCTTATACATTGCCAAAAATAGAAAACAGAGGATAGCCGCTGCCTGATTATCAATGCCTATAATTGCCTTGACCTATTGCTTGATCAGCGCTGGGGTCAACCCTATGGCCATGACATATATTGTGTCTCTGGAGTGATTATTCATTCTTCCTTGCATGCGGTACATGCCTTAGTGTTTGTGTCTATGGGATTTCTCCTAGTGATCTTTTTATGGATATTAATAATAAGTGACCATGTGAATAGCAGGAGGATAATATGTGCAAAACAGCAAAAAAAAGCCATGAACTCCTCGAGTGGGTGAGGAAATGACAGCTATGTAAAGTAAGTGAAGGGAGGGAGGAGAGCGAGACGGAGAGAGGGATAGAGGGATAGAGGGAAGGAGGGAAGGAGGGAGATGAGACTATTAGCAATGGGCGGGCGAGAGTGAGGCGACTCCTGTTTTCCTATGTGTTTGCCAGCACAAGCCCAGCTCGGTGTGTCTAAGCAATACAAGTTCCTAGGCAGCTAGAAGCCTGATTGCTCCATCACACAATGGACCTGCCAGGTAACACTTTTCTTCATTGTACACTGTAAATACTGTCATTTAGGGATCTATGGAAGCCTTGAAGTTCACAATGGGACTTATTAAGGGTTTCATGCAGCCTCATAGATTTGTGAGAAGAAATGGATTTGTTTTAGTTTTTGACAGTGATTATTTGGAGTTATTGATTTCTGCTCAGGACATATGCAGCAATACTGTAAGTGAGCCCTTTATATCAGGGGGCTGGAAAGTTTCTCAGGTCATAGATAAAGGCTCCCTGAGTCTGAGGGAGATGCCCTAAGCTGATGAAAGCTGTATTGTGCTGTCATTGACCAGGGATCTACGTACAATGCACAGGGCAGGCTGTAGTGGTGATGCAGTAACTCCTGAAAAGATAACATCTCCACATATTGACATGTACTTTGATTTAAAGGTTCAGCACAACGAGGAAACTGAGCAAGTGAAGCCAAGCAGTGGATATAGGAGACTAAAGAATAAGGAGAGGCTGCCTGACTGCTGTGGAAGGATGGATCTATGGGGCAATGCTGCAGGAGACAGGAGAGCTGCGGTGAAGCCTCACAAGTGGGAGCAAAGCTTCCTGAGAGCCGCTAAAGTGCTGCTGTCCATGGTGCTGATGCTGCAGGCGCCACCTACAGTCAGTGCTCAGAATGACACAGAACCCATAGTGCTGGAAGGAAAGTGCCTGGTGGTGTGTGATTCCAACCCGTCCTCAGATGGAGCAGTGACCTCGTCTCTGGGTATATCAGTGCGCTCTGGAAGTGCCAAAGTGGCTTTCTCTGCTATTAGGAACACCAACCATGAGCCCTCTGAGATGAGCAATCGCACCATGACTATCTATTTCGATCAGGTATATTGCGCTCCTATCACATGTTACAATGAACATACACTGATGTGATCATGAATCTGTACAGATCGCTCATTACATGCATGTGGGATAATAAACTTTCAATGACACTATGCTATTTGCAATAATACGTAAAGCTGCAAAAGTCTGCAGAGCAGATCTAATCTAATCAGATCAGTATCTTGGAGGATCCTAACCAGAACAGATGAATATAAGATCTAACCATGAATCAGATGCTCAGTAGATGTGGGATCTTAACCAGATGCATAATCTGTAAGGGGATCTCCAGAAGCAGATCTGTAGAGGGGATCTAACCAGAACAGATCTGTAGAGGGGATCTAACCAGAACAGATCTGTAGAGGGGATCTAACCAGAGCAGATCTGTAGAGGGGATCTAACCAGAACAGATCTGAAGGGATCTAACCAGAGCAGATCTGTAGAGGGGATCTAACCAGAGCAGATCTGTAGAGGGGATCTAGCCAGAGCAGATCTGTAGAGGGGATCTAACCAGAGCAGATCTGTAGAGGGGATCTAACCAGAACAGATCTGTAGAGGGATCTAACCAGAACAGATCTGTAGAGGGATCTAACCAGAACAGATCTGTAGAGATCTAACCAAACAGTCTGTAGAGGGGATCTAACCAGAAACAGATCTGTAGGAGATCTCACCAGAACAGATCTATAGGAAAGATCTAACCAGGACAGATCTGTAGAGGAGATCTAACCAGAACAGATCTGTAGAGGGATCTAACCAGAACAGATCTGTAGGAGATCTAACCAAACAGTCTATAGGAGAGATCTAACCAGTAACAGATCTGTACGAGGAGATCTAACCAGAACAGATCTGTAGGAGATTCTAACCAGACAGATCTGTAGAGGGATCTAACCAGAACAGATCTGTAGAGGGATCTAACCAGAACAGATCTGTACGAGGGATCTAACCAGAACAGATCTGTAGGAGATTAACCACACAGTCTTAGTAGGATCTAACCTGAGACAATCTGTAGGAGATCTGACCACAGCAGATCTGTAGAGGAATCTAACCGACAGATCTGTAGGAGATTTAACCACACAGGTTGTAGGAGAGATCTAACCAGCACAGACCTCCAGTGACAGATTGTGCGAGCTTCAGCTGGATAAGTGCAGCAGCGATGAGATGATCCCACCTAGCCCACAATGTTCATCTTGACAGCTTGATAGTTCACCTATGACTTCCATAAAGTTTGCTTGTCTTCCATCAATGCTCCTTTTGAAAAATGTTCTTTCCCCAACGATCTTTTGATTGAGGAGGCAGGAAAAGATGAGCTAATCTGAGAGCCTCTGTGTGTTCTGCAGATGTGATGGCTGGAGACACCGATACAGTGGAATGACACAATTATGGAAAGTGCTGTTCTCTCACTAAATGGGAATACATTCTACCTTTTATATATAACATTCTGCCATGACAAATCAGTAATTTTTTTTTACTTTTACTTAATAATATATATATATATATATATATATATATATATATATATATATATATATACATATGTGTGTGTGACATTATATGCATATATAAAATATATATATATATATATAAATTATATATATATATATATATATATATATTACATATATATATATACATATATATTATAATTTATATATGTATATATATATATATATATCACAAATAGTTCACCTGTGTCCAGCCATGGTTTTAATGTCATGTTGTCTTCTCTGTATCCACACCACACATCGTGCTGCATTATCCATTCCTTATTGCCGGGGTTCGGGCATCACATCACCGATCTCCTTTCTTTCCTTCTTGATCTGAATGTCTTTTGGTGATCTGCTTCCCAGATACAATGAAGCTGGAGTTATATAAATGTTGTAATGTTGCCTTTACTTTGAGGTCTCCATCAATTCTACATAGAAATGAGGAAAGCCTCCAAGTATTGTCGGAAAGTTTCCTTTGTAGTAATAACTCTCACAGCTTCTTGTTATTCAGCATATAAAGGGATTGGTTAGAAGAGTATAATGCACCTGTGTATAATCCTCAGCATCTACACTATGCTTCAGGGTGAGGAACAAATGTGCCTTTATAATGGTGCAAAGCTTCAGACCATATCGGCCGACATCTGGATAAGCAGACATCTGGGACAGGCTTATTCTATATTTCATATAAAAATGACCTATTCTTTACAGCCTGTGCTTAGCTATATTGCAGTATATTTGCCCTTATATCACCTTTCTCATAGCCTACATTTTATGTAGAAGAGTTAGAGGAGTGAATTGACAGTCTGTACTTGCTGTTTGGTTGTCCACTTTCTATAGAGCAGGAGATTGATTGGGTTGTAGAGTTACACAAACTCCATGATCCGCTCCATGAGAAGCCTTCACAGACCCAGGGTGATTTATACACACAGTCTTGGCTGTCACACATGCTCCTTCACCATCATGATTTACAACTTACGTCTTCACCTTTCTTTAGGTGCTAGTAAATATTGGGAACCATTTTGACCTTGCATCCAGTGCATTTGTAGCGCCAAGAAAAGGAATCTATAGCTTCAGCTTTCATGTGGTCAAAGTGTACAACAGACAGACCATCCAGGTAAGTGATCACTACACCATGACTTATTAATAATAATAAAATAAATAATATGTTAATAGCAGGGGACAAAACATCATCATTTACTCCAGAAGACCGATTAAACATCATCTAGTGTCATATCCTCATATTGATGTAGAGAATGGGGCTGGGGCCATTGATAGACACTGAGATTGCAGATGTCCTCTGATAACCCTATGATCATATGAAAATAGACAATTTATCTGATTTATGGGGTGGGCAACTCTCACCACAGCTTGCCATCAATGACCCTGGGTGTCCTTTCTTTTCTCTTGCAGGTAAGTCTAATGCAGAATAACTATCCGGTGATTTCAGCCTTTGCTGGGGATCAGGATGTCACCAGAGAAGCGGCCAGTAATGGGGTCCTCCTGCACATGGAGAGGGCGGACAAAGTGCACCTAAGACTGGATAGAGGCAACCTCATGGGGGGCTGGAAATATTCGACCTTCTCTGGCTTTTTAGTATTTCCATTATAATGAGAGCCCAGATTGGACAGTCCATACAGCCATTAATGTGGTGGAACAAGACCTAATCTCCAACATCCCTCCCAGATTGTCTCTGTAGAAGAACCAATTCTCTTCTAGGTAACCTATTTACTATGATATTGACATTTCCTCGGGAAACTGCTCCTCTAATTAGTTTTAGACGACAGTGATCTTTAGGATAAATGAAATGATCGACCTGAGCAATTTGTACCTGTGATTGTAAAGTCAATATCGGAATTTATTGTTGGGATCATTGACTTTTTGTTGTTGTCCTGAGACAAGTGATGGGACCACAGATGATAGGAGGCTTCACCAAGAGAAGATTCCAACCCCGTGTTCTTGCAATGCTTCTTTTAGTGTTTGTATAGCCTTAAGAAACGAATGGCTTCAGTCTCAGTAATGTATCTCTTTGGATTTCTGGACATGACTGTGTCATGAAGTGCTTTATACAAACAAGCGACATTTGCACGATTGGAATTACCTATTTCGTTTTGTGTTGTTTGTGTATCTCTTGATATCCTTATTTTTCTTTTCAGGGTGCTGAGATGTAAATTAGGTTGACCAATACGATATATAGAGTAAAGCTTATCGATTAAAGCTGTCTTCTTTTCAAGTCTTTGCTTGGGTGCACTCTCTTTTGACTTGAGGTTGCTCCATTGTGTTGTGTCTCAGAGGAGGACACCTTGCAGCAGAAGCCTTGACATCTTCATCACTAGACCTGCCTTTATGTTCAGCACCACCACAATGGACAGCACACAAGCATCTCAGCTCCCTCTACAATACTATATACTCCTTGGGGAGGGGGGAAACCATCAGCTATTGATTCCTTCCTTGTGTCCCCCATGTATGTTCACTAGTATTGGTGAATGGGTTGACATCACTGCCAGCATTTTGCCCCTAAGTGTAGGGACTTGCCATTTGGGGTTCATGATAAAAATGGAAGTCTCATGTTGACATGACTAATAGTAGAGTTTTAGACTCCCAGAAGTCCTTGCTCTTACAAGAAGATGACAAGGCTTTGCTGCAAGACCAATGTATTATTCATCCTTACAGGAAGGGAGAGTATGCTCCAGATACAGGGCATCCATTGAATAATATGGTAAATTAACCCCTGTCCTATAGTCAGGAGCAAGTAGGCACACCATGGGATGTGAAGAACACAGCACTTAGTAGGGGAGCAAATTCCTAATATAGAAAAGCTGTATTAATGGACTTAATATATAGTTATTATCTATGCCTTATGCCTGCCCAGAACAGCTACCGCTGTATCTCTTCCTTCTACATGACAGGTAATATTTAAATGATATGAACCACAAAGCTGAAAGCCTCTTGCATATTTCATTGTATAGATTTGTAGATCAATAAAAATGTTGTATCTATGACATTTGTTTTATTCAGGATATTACTCTAAAAGCCCTTTTCTTTTTTTATTGAAGCTACTAGAATCCCAGGCCTGTAACTATAGGCAGGGAAGGCAAGTGCTGCTTATTATTTCTATCATTTATTTAATAGGGAGTCTAATTTGTCTTATTTATAATATATAAAACTCTATACATTCATTTATTTTAAAATAATTATGAAAATACACATATAGGTCATGTGAAATCAAAAGGTGCATCAATACTCTGAGTAACATCATCAGTCTATGTGCACTAGCTATAACTACCTGATTATAGGGAAATGCAATGCTTATCAATGGACTGACATAAATGATTCTATTTTAATATTTGGTGCTTAGTAATTAAAAGTAGCGTACTTTTTAATGGGGGAATATAAAGCATGTTGAAATATTGGAAACATTAGAATATGAGAAAACATTTTATTTTCTATATGTCAAAAAAATAATTAAAAAAATGGATGGGACGACATTGTCTAAGGAGGAATTCGGACAATAATGTGAAATTTGCTCAACATTTCCCTTTCGCCCTCTAAATTTTAAATATTTAAATATAAAAATAATGTAATGTAGAGAATTGCAAAGCAGATGGGCCGCTTTACAATTTTTTTGCTGATTTTTCTTTTATTACTGGTCCCTCATTATTGTTCCATCGCTGCAAATGGATTTTTGGTCATAATCATAAGAGCTAGATTTGCCTATGTCCAGGCTGACCTGTCTATCTATCTATTATTTATCTATTATAAATATGTGTGCGTATATATATATATATATTATATATACGCACACATATAAACAAACATATATACATATATGTACATAAGAGCTATGCTTGCCTATGTCCAGACTGAACTGCCTGTCTGTCTATTATTTATCTATTATAAATATGTGTGCATATATAATTATATATATATATATATATATATATACGCACACATAAAACTAGACATATATACATATATGTACATAAGAGCTATACTTGTCTATGTCCGGACTGAACTATGTATCCGTCAGTTTATCAATCATCTACTTACTACATATTCTATTATATATGTGTGGGTGTATATATATATATATATATATATATATATATATATATATATTATCTATACACTAATTACATATACTTTACTACTATTTGAGATTTTCACATGGGCCTATGTTTGTTTTCTTACCAACTCTACTCTTTTTAACAGAGCTCTTTGGATTAATCAATATTGCGTCTAAAGGTGAGATGGATTATATAGAGTTTTATTTCATTTCTAGGTGCCTGAGTGGGGAACACTGAGTAACCTTTATGTCGTGGCCACGTTTTCTATAGTTAGCCTTTGCCCTAAGTGTGAATAAACCTAGTTATGACTATAATGCTGTTTTCGGAATGTGACAACTGAAATAACATTAATGTCTCTGTCTATCTAAATTATGATATAGATTTTAAATGGCTCAGTGTTATTATCATTTGCATTAATGTATAAAAATGGCCTAAAAGCTCATCTATAAGGCTTAGGTGACACTTACAAGTGTGCTATATCATACTGTATAGTAGCATTACGTTATTCTAGCAGTACTGGGAGACGTACTCAACCTAAGAGCGATCAGTTTCATGACACGTTGACGTGTCCTAGAAGCAATGCCTACATTCAGGCCTGAGCTATGTATTAACATATATATTTTTATCCCATTTAGGTCACTTGATTTCTTTTTCTTGAACCTCAGCTTGTCATATCAGACCCATATAAACCTAACCTATTTTTCACAGTAATATTATGATTCCTAGAAATATCCGCGAGTTCTTCTTAGTTCCCTTAATACTGCTATGGAAACTAACCATATGTTTCTACTGGAAGGGAATTCTGTTATGTTTTCTAAGAATAAGCTGTCAAAATAGTTATATCAACAATTTCAGCTAATTTAACAGTACTACATAGCTGAATTGACACGGCTCCATAAACTATGACAGTTTCACGCCAATTAGCAATTGTACAGTAAATTCACACCTATGTATCTGCATTGTAATCAATTCTAAACAATATCTATTGTCAAGGCTTATGTATTCAGAAAAAAATCTACCCTATCCTCTTGACATATAATTTATTATCATATGCGTATCTCCGCATGAAAAGTGCCTGGTATTCCCTGTAACTAAATCTATAATTAATTTGAAAATTATTCAGAATTGCTAATATTTATTTAATATCCAAAATACTATTAAATATTCAATGATTCCACATATCACTCTAAATAATATGATCTTCTCCATTTCTTTAATTTTTAAATAATAATAATAATAATAATACAGTTGAATTACAGTATTATTCTGATACGCTTACTCTTTTTTTTATCATACATGTAATAAGTATAAGCTAATCATATGGGCTGATAGGCAGGTTAACACTAGAAGTCCCAGAAATTTCGAGCTCCACCCTGAAGTCCCGAAAGAGGGTCAAATGACCCTTAGTTCAAACTGACAACTCTGATGGCTCCAATTAGCATCCTTTCATTTGTAAATGTGGCCTAAAATCCTTCAGGTCATTCGACCCGTCTCTGGGTCCCAAAGGTAGAAATATTAAATGACCCCTCTCTGGGACTTCTAGTGTTAAATTATTTTATTATGTCCCTTTTAATGACTATTGCAGTGTCAGAATTAGTCAACCCCTTCAAGAAAAGTATACATAAGTACATAAGCAGACCAACCTTTGGCTGTAATGATCGGCTACAAATATGATTTAAAGTCATACAGAAGCTTTTAATAATGTTCCTATGGAATAGGAGATCATTCCTAATGGGTAATGGCATCCAGTTGGACGTTGGATTGTCATCAAAATGGAAAAAAAAAGAAAAAACATGATGGAAAAGACACAAGCACATTGCAAATGCACTGGATGTACCTATATAGAGTAGGACACGTAGTTTGCCTTTTTAAAGTTGAGGGAACATTGGCTATGGTGTCCAGGCATGGCAGAAAGAGGAAGGTTCATATGGCAGCCACCAAATTTCTAAAGATGAAGGTGGTCAAAAACATTGAAACGACTGCAAAAGACCTAAACAAGATTTGGTTGCAGAAGAGACTGAGGTTTCAGTTTTATGGAGTAACGCTAAATGATGAAGGTCTCTAAGCCATAATTCGAAGATATGCAGCTCTACTGATCGACAATCAAAGCCACAAAAGTTTTCTGGAGCGATGAAGTAAGACTGGACATTTTGGGGCCTCTGTTTGAACAGTATTCCAGGAGAAGGAAGGATAAAACATTCACTGAGAAAAAAACCCGGTCTACAGTAGGAATTCTTTTGGGCTGCTCTACGTCCTCTGGCCATGGAAACCTACTTTGTGAGGAGCACAATATTTGATTACTCAAATATTGGGAATCTTAAGCAATAGAATAACGCTTTATGTGATAAAGGCTGAAGATTGGGAGTTATAAAACCTTGTGGCAAGACAATGATCCCAAGTATACACCAAAGTTGACCAAAGCTTAGTTTCAGAAGAAATGTTGGTAGATTTTGGACTGGATTTCTTAGTCATTTGCCTTGACCCCATATAACTTGTTTGATGAGAAATAAAGAAGGCAATTGCAATTAGATCCCAAAATATTGCTAAATTTAAGCCCAATAGTCATGACAAATGTGCAAAAATGACTCAGGAAGAGAAACTAGTGTTGTGTTATGTATGCAGCATGCTATAACAGCCAAACAAGACTCTTTGAAGTACTATAGACACTTGTCATCAGTCGGTTGAGTAATTCTAAAACTAGAGTCATCATTAAATTGGGAATTTGAGTTGAATTTGGAAATACGTCTTGTGGCATTAGTTGTGTTGATCTTTGTTTGATTGGTTTATATCAATTTGAATCCAGAAGAACACAGCTTGCTAGTGGATGATTTTTTTCGGAGAATGGGTCATTAATTAAAAATGATAATACTTATCTCTTACAATCCTTGCCTGTCCCTATGCACAGCTTTATACCTGAAGCTCCTATTCTCTTCCATCTTTAAAGTGGTCTTCGGTGCCTTTGGTCCTGACTAGGCCTCACGTGATGTCATGTCATGCATTGGCTCGTAAACTACTATAAAAATGTAAGAATTTGACTGATGGATTGGATGAAAATCCATTCACAGTAACAGCTGAGGTCTGAGGAGAGACGCATATAGCGTTTCCTTTAAGACTTCATATTGACCATGGAGTTTTACCATGCTTGAGGGTTGAAAGTTTTCGATTTCAACTGTATATAGTACTGTGCAAGAGTTTGAGGCAGGAAAAAATGTTCCAAATTAAGATTTCTAAAAAATAAAGTGGTAATTTATTTTCAATCTTTTATCAAAATGCAAAGTGAATAAAGAAAAGAAAAAAGTACATCAAATCAATATTTGGTGTCCCCACCACCCACTGCCTTCAAACACCATCATTCTTCTACTTACACTGGCACACAATGACTCTTATCCATCATAGAGTGCCATCAGGGAAGCATCTGATTGACTTCAGAATTATTCTGTAGCAGGACGAAGACCCCACCATACAGCAAATGTCATTACTATCTATCTTTAGTGAAACGAATATGGATTTCTGGAAGCAATCATATGGGTCCCAACATATCAACATCATTGACTCTGTCCGGCATAAATAGAAGGATTTGCACAAGCTTTCTTTCTCAGAAGATCTGTAGTTGGTTCTACAAGATGTTTGGGTCAAGCTTCCTTGCAGACTGTGAGTTTATCTCTAAGAATTGATGTTGTTTTGAAATCATGTGTACGATGGATTTCACAATAAAGTTACACAAAAAATAAGAATAGATAATACTCAACTATAATTGCAATTAACTACTAAATGTAGCCATAAAAAGCCAAAAGAAAGAGTAAAGCAATTGCCAAAATAATTTTATTCATTAAAAATAACAATATATAAATAAGTTTCACATATCTTAAAACAAAGCTACTGTAAAGTGCAGGGACAGATATTACCATATGAACAAATACTGTATGTTGAGTACTGACCAATAATAGAGAATACTGAATGCCTTTAGCAGAGTTCAAATTTAAAATTAAAGTTATTTTAAATTTCCTTCAATGCACAGACATGATATACCCTGAAGCTAGAAATCCTAAAATCTCCTTTAAAGTGGCTTTTATGGTGATTTGGAATCATGTCATGATTGGGTAGATCTTTCAACTATAAAACATTAAGAATAAATGATTTATGTAAAAAGTTCCTAGTAACCACTATGTTTACGTAAACCATCTAAGCACTTTTCATTTAAAAGTTGTTGACAATCTTTTACATTGAAGGTGCATAATTTTCATTCAACTGTATGATAGATGGTAAATTTGATAAGGCCAAATAAATTTTCAAAATTAAGATTTCTAAAAATTACCAGAGTAACATTTTTATTATTTATCAACAGCATGTTTGAATTAGAAAAAACATTTTAATATTGGTGGCAACTATTAATTATATTTGTCTATTTAAGAAAAACAATTTTCTATCATATACTCTCATTATGGTGATTAGCAATAACTGATTATTCAGAATTAAGATTTCTTGAGTTCATTACTGCATTGTCCATCATAAAGTAAACAAATGCTATATGATTATTTTTATAAACAATTATTGCTACAGCATCTATTTCCACTACATAAAATCATTAGACTCTGTCCGGCATAAATAGAAGGATTTGCACAAGCTTTCTTTCTCAGAAGATCTGTAGTTGGTTCTACAAGATGTTTGGACAAGCTTCCTTGCAGACTGTGAGTTTATCTCTAAGAATTGATGTTGTTTTGAAATCATGTGTACGATGGATTTCACAATAAAGTTACACAAAAAATAAGAATAGATAATACTCAACTATAATTGCAATTAACTACTAAATGTAGCCATAAAAAAGCCAAAAGAAAGAGTAACAATTGCAAAATTTAATTTTATTCATTAAAAATAACATATAAATAAATAAGTTTCACATATCTTAAAAACAGATAGCTACTGTAAAGTGCAGGGACAGATATACCATATGAACAAATACTGTATGTTGAGTACTGACCAATAATAGAGAATACTGAATGCTTATAGCAGAGTTCCCCAACATCGGTCTTTAAGATCCACCACCAGTGAAGGTTTTAAGGATTTCCTTAAATTGCACAGGACATGATTCCAACCCCTGTGTAATGCTAGGGAAATCCTGAAAATCTGCCCTGTTGTGGCTTTTGAGGACTAGAGTTGGGGAACACTGTCTTATAGTATAGATGGGTAGAGCTCTTATCCAACATTAAACGCCATCCAACTACAGAATAAATAGTATTTATTGTAGAGACAGAGTTCCTGGCACCCCAACACATGTTTCGTCAAACTTCCTCAGGAGGCACCTTACATTTAAAAGTGTGACAATACTTTTACATGGAAGTGCCATATTACTATTCATTCTGTAGTTGGATAGTGGTTTACTACTTGGATAAGGCCTCATCCATCTATACTGTAAAGAATTAATTATCTTCTAATATTGGCCAGTAGTAGACATGTTTGTTTATATGATATACACAGTATGTCCTTGAACTTTGCAGCAGATAACAGCTTTTAATATATGTGGCAACTATTTATTTATTTGTTATTTTTAAGGAATAAAGCAATTTTTGCTATCATATACTCTCTTATTGGCTTGTTTTATGCCTATATTAAGTCTTTTAATTATTATTGAATTCATCCAGACTTCTCTCTTGAGTTCATTTACTTTGCATTTTGTCATTTCATATAAGTAAACTATGAATGCTAATATTGATGATATTTTTTAAAGCATTATTGCTACGCAGCAGGGTTTTCACTACTTAAAACTTTAGCACAATATTGAGTGAATATATATACATACCCACAGTTTTTCAATTCAATTTAGGTTTGGACTCTGGCTGTGTCATTCAAAAATGTGTTATTTTTCTGGCAAAACCATTATTTTGGTTATTTGGAAGTATGCTTATAGTCTTTGTTGTGTGGCAGAGAGTTTACATTACTCTTATATCTTCAGCTTTTTTGCACAGGCCTTAAGATTTTGTTGCAAAATGGCATCATATTTGGAAATATTAATATTTTCTTTTCAACCTTGGCTAAAATTCAAGTTCAAGGTATCTGTAAACTGACCCAAAAATTAATGGTGCCTCCACCATGATTCAATTTCGGTATGGTGTTCAAAGTGTTGGCTTTGCAACAAACTTTCCTTTTGGAATTATCACCAAAGGTTCAACCTTTGTCTCATGAGACCATGTTACATTTTCCAACACACTTTTTAGCACACAAGGTTTTGGCAAAACATAGCCAGGTTTGGGAGTTATTCTTGGAAGAAAAAGCTTCCTTATTGTCCACATGAAGACATATAACGAATGCATGATTTTAATGTCATATGCAGTACACAACCAGTACTTGCTAGTAATTGCTGCAGCATGTTTAATGCATCTTGGCAGCCTCCCACATCAATATATTTCTTGACCTTTCATCAATTTTTAATTAACATCCATTTCTAGGTAATATCAATACGGTGCCAAAATTAAGTCACTTGTTGATGACCATCTTCACAATGTTCCTTGATATATCTAATACTTTAGAATTTATTTTTTTTAACTTCTTCCCGACTTCTGACTTTCAACAATGAGATCCCTTTGCTATGTTGTAAGCTTTTAATGGATGCTTTTGCTAAAAAATCCAACTAGGAAAACCATTCCTGAACAAAATAACTTTATATGTGGTTAAGCACAATCACTGTAAATGATGACAGGTGTGTACTGACTGCTATCTAACATGAGTTTAAATGTGATTGTCTAATTCTGAGCAAAACCATATCCCGAGTTTGTGTTTTCTCATTTAAGCAAAATAATATACGGTAGATTTGATATCTTTAATTCCCACTCTTAAAGCTTGTATATCAATGGATTTGTACAGAGTATGGGTGTGATTTCATAAAGAAAAAGCTCCAATGTGACTGTTCTCAGTATGACTTAGGGTACTGTCACACTTGATGATGCACGAGCGATCCCAACAGCGATACGACCTGTAGGGATTGTTGTTACGTCGCTGTCGGGATCGCTGGTAAGATGTCAAACAGTCAGATCTTACCAGCGATGCAACAATGATCCGGAATGATACGGAGGTCGTTGGGACCCTGTTTCAGACCTGTAGTATTGAGGTTGTTGGTCATTGTCCCTGTCAAACACACCAATGCATGCTGCCCAGCGGGACCTAAACGATCAAAAAATGGGCCAGGCGACTCTGACACGATCTCACAGCAGGGGCCTGGTCGCCGCTAAGTGTCAAACATAGCGAGATCGCTGGCGAGATCGCTGTTGCGTCACCAAATTGGTGACTTAACAGCAATCTTGCTAGCGATCTCGCTTAGTGTGACGGGGGCTTTAGGCAAGCTTCACTCCACTTTTTTTTAAATCCTGTTGTGTCCGGTTTGAACAGGACAGAACAGGATCCGTTTTAGCCTCCCATGTAGCCCTATGGTGCTGGATTGGTCATAAAAGGCCATCTGGATTTGTGTATTCAGTTCAGGATTCGTTTCTATCCTGATTTTCACCGTTCCCAAAATTGGAGACTGCAACATTTTTGGACTATGGTGAAAAAATAGGACATGAATGGATAGTCTCGGATCCGGGGCGATCCGGCACACATAACATGGGAGTCTATGGGTGCCGAATCTGGGGAAAAATTGGATCGTTTCCTGGATCCGATTTTAAGCACAAAGTATGCTCAGAAATCCTGCCATGCAAAATTCAGCCCCATGGACAGCAGTACTTCAAGCACAGGCTGTAAATTCAGGGTAGCTGTATTGCAGACACTGGAAGATTTCAGCACCATGTACAGTGGCAGAAAACGAATCCTGCTAAAAACAGGATTCGGGACCATATTTGGCCACAGTTACTACACATCCAGTCCTGTCAGGTTCTGTCAGGGTGATCTTGCAAAAAGCAGGATCCACCTTGACAGCTAAAAACCGTGGTGTGATACTAGCCTTATTGACAGGACAAAGAGCTGGCATTTTGGTAAATGATTGTAGACTTTCTGTAGCTACATGGTGTAATATATATATATATATTATTATTATTATTAATAATTTATATAGCGCCATTATATTCCATGGCGCTTTACATGTTAAAAAGGGCAGACTAGGACAAGTAACAATACAAGTAACAATAAATGTTGACAATTCAGTTGTACAGAAACAAGAGGGTAGAAATCCTGTCCACAAAGGCTCACAGTCTACGAGGGGCGGGTGCGGATACAGTGGGAGGGGGAAATTCCAGTCATGAGGCGGTGTGGTGGACTGGGTCTTATTGCAGGTGGTAGGCTTGGCGGAACAGGTGGGTCTTCAGGCTTCTTTTGAAGGTTCCCAGGGTAGGAGAATGTCTGATGTGTTGGGGCAGTGAGTTCCAGAGTCTGGGTGAAGCACGGGAGAAATCCTGTATGCGGTTGTGCGAAGAGGAGATGAGGGGGGAGTAGAGGAGAAGCTCTTGGGAGGATCGCAGGTTGCGTGAGGGTAGGTAACGGGAGACCATGTCAGAGATGTATGGAGGGGACTGGTTGTGAATGGCTTTGTATGTCATGGTTAATGTTTTAAACCGGGATCTCTGGGAAGCAGGGAGCCAATGAAGGGCTTGGCAGAGGGGGGAGACAGGGGAGTAGCGGGGAGACAGATGGATTAGGCGGGCAGCGGAGTTCAAGATAGATTGGAGGGGTGCAAGGGAGGTATTAGGGAGGCCGGTGAGCAGGAGGTTGCAGTAATCGAGGCGGGAGATGATGAGAGCGTGAATAAGGGTTTTTGCAGTGTCGTGGTCAAGGAAAGTGCGAATCCTATAGATGTTTTTGAGCTGGAGTCGGCAGGAGGTGGCGAGGGCCTGGATGTGGGGCTTGAAGGAGAGGGAAGAGTCAAGGATAACCCCGAGGCACTTGGCTTGGGGGACTGGAGAGAGAGAGCAGTCGTTGACAATGATGGATAGGTCAGGTAGTGAGGGGGAGCATCTTGGGGGGAAGACTATGAACTCGGTTTTGTCCATGTTCAGCTTAAGGAAGCGAGCAGAGAAGAAGGATGAGATGGCGGACAGGCAATGTGGAATTTTGGATAGAAGGGAGGTGATGTCAGGACCAGACAGGTAGATTTGGGTGTCGTCGGCGTAGAGGTGATATTGGAGGCCATGGGACTCAATGAGTTGCCCTAGACCGAGAGTGTAGATTGAGAACAGTAATGGTCCAAGAACCGAGCCCTGGGGGACCCCGACAGATAGGGGGTAGGGCGAGGAGGAGGTGTGGGAGTGGGTGACGCTGAAGGTGCGGTATGTTAAGTATGAGGAGATCCAAGAGAGGGCAAGGTCCGTGATGCCAAGAGATTCCAGGATCTGTAGTAGAAAGGAGTGGTCAACAGTGTCGAAGGCGGCTGACAGGTCGAGGAGGAGGAGAACAGAGTAGTGACGCTTGCTTTTGGCAGTCAGTAGGTCATTTGTGACTTTGGTCAGGGCTGTTTCAGTGGAGTGGAGGGGTCGGAAGCCAGATTGCAGGCGGTCAAAGAGGGAGCAGGAGGAGAGGTGAGAGGACAGCTCAGAGTGGACATGCTGTTCAAGTAGTTTAGAGGAGAAAGGGAGGAGAGATATAGGGCGGTAGTTGGAGACAGTTGTGGGATTGAGGGAGGGTTTTTTGAGGATGGGTATGATCAAGGCGTGTTTGAAGGCTGAGGGGAAGGTGCCAGTGGTAAGTGATAGGTTGAAAAGATGAGTTAGGGCTGGGATGATAACGGAGGTGAGGTTGGGAATGAGGTGGGATGGGAGCGGGTCCTGGGCACTGGTGGTGAGGTGTGATTTTGACAGGAGGGAGGAGAGCTGGTCTTCAGTTATGGGGGGGAAGCAGTTGATGGAAGTAGAGGGCAGTATAGGTGAGAGGGGAGGCTGTGGGGACAGTGGGTCAAAGCTGTCTCTGATTCTGTCAATCTTTTCTTTGAAGAAGGAGGCAAAGTCTTCTGCAGAGATAAGGGGAGAGGGAGGGGGAGCAGGCGGGCAGAGTAAGGAATTGAAGGTCTTGAAAAGTTGCTTGGGATTGTGGGACAGGGAGGTTATTAGGGATAGGAAGAAGGTTTGTTTGGCGGTGGCAAGTGCAGTCTTGAAGGCGATGAGGGACTGTTTGAACAGTGCAAAATGCTCAGTGGAAGGTGATTTTTTCCATCGCCTCTCGGCGATCCTGGATGCCCGTCTCAGGTCTTTAGTGAGGGTGGTGTGCCAGGGTTGCCTATTAGTGCGTGGAGCGTGGTGTGTGAGGGGGGCTGCTAGGTCGAGTGCCTTGGTTAATGTGGTGTTGTAGAGGGTGGTGGCAGTGTCTGTGTCACGTATAGATGTTATGTTGGCGAGAGGGAGAAGGGATTCTGAGAGTGAGTGTAGATCAATGTGTTTTAGGTTTCTGCGGGGATGATCAAGTTTGCGGAGAGGAGGTGATGTAGTAGGGGAGGAGAGGGTGGAGAAGGTCAGCAGATTGTGGTCAGACAGGGTGAGGGTTGAGTTTGTGAGATTAGTAAGGGAGCAAAGACGGGTAAAGATGAGATCCAGCGTGTGGCCATCTTTGTGGGTGGCAGAGGAGGACCATTGGGAGAGCCCGAAGGAGGAGGTCAGGGAAAGAAGTTGAGAGGCGGTTGGGTGGGCAGTGTCAATGGGGATATTGAAATCACCCATAATGATGGTGGGGATGTCAGTAGAGAGGAAATGAAGTAGCCAGGTGGTAAAGTGGTCGAGGAAGGTGGGGATGGATCCAGGGGGGCGGTAGATGACGGCTAGCTGGAGGTTACAGGGGGAGAAGATGCGGACAGAGTGGGCTTCGAAAGATGGGAGAGTAACAGAGGGGGGTAATGGAATAGGGGCGAAGGAGCAGGTGTCGGATATATATATATATATATATATATATATATATATATATATACACATACACAGTATGTATATATTGTGAGGCAGCAACCGGGGAACCCGCTTGCAAAACGACAAGAACACGTGTTTATAGGTTTAACCAATGTCTACCCGTTTATTTTTCACATATTAACAACATAACCCGGGTAGCATGTTTGACACATATCACATTGATTAAAAACACTTTACATAAATACACCATACATTTACATTTAACATCACATAACACTTATATTGCACATAACGTTTTATAGTAACCCGGGACCTTTAACCATCTCTGTCCCCATTGGAGCTCTACTAACAGCTCCCATGGTGGCTACGGCCTCCGGCCTACTTACACTATACATACGTTACAGTACGATGATGACCCCTCCGGGTTCATAACAGGGATTGAGCAACCTGAGTACCGGGTATGTCATGTATCCCCAAGGGGCTCTTTCCTGGACGCATCTCCGCCTACGTCCCGGTCAGAGTCCACCTGGTTCAACCATGGTGTCCCCACTCTAGGAGCCCTTTTAACCCCTGCTTCTGACCTTCGTTACATACGCCTCAACGGGCCCTGTGGGTCCCAATGGCGGTACCTGCCGCCTGGCTTTAGTCCCCCAGCATGATGATATACATTCACCCGTAGTCAGGATTCCTGCCTGACCGGGACCTTACATACCGTATGTGATCCATCATTCAAACGTCCATGGATCACACACCTGCTCACAGCCCACATCCATGGACTGTGGCCCCTCCATGGCCCATTACAGGGACTGGCAAACCATAGTACACGGGAACCTCATCCGATTCCTACTAGGAGCCCTATTACCCCTGTGTCTGGCACCACAGGCACACCCACACCATTAGAGGTCGTG
The DNA here is from genome assembly GCA_033576535.1 of Allobates femoralis. Lineage (NCBI taxonomy): Eukaryota > Metazoa > Chordata > Amphibia > Anura > Aromobatidae > Allobates > Allobates femoralis. The sequence goes on from JARQOC010000005.1 coordinate 182,903,496, forward strand.
GTTGAGGGACGGGTACCCTCTGCAAGCAGCAGGGCAAGCCTCCCTCTCGTCCCACAGGGACGGAACGCCTCCAACATCATCCATACTAGCTGGGTCACTCTCCCCCCACATCATTATACATGGGTCTTACATATAGGCCATCATCTCTCATGCAGGGCCATTACCTAAGCCCTCATACACATAGTTAAACACATTCTGTTTCATCAGGTCCTTTAACCGAGCACTCTGACTCGGACCCAAAGGCGGTCCTATGCCCGCCTGGCACACTACATACGATTGCCTCCAAAGGCTACATACATTCGCCTCCCGAAGGGCTACTTTCATTCCGGTTCATCAGGACCTTTATGTGACTCCACTGAGTCGGTCCCAAGGGCGGTCTATACTCGCCTAGCATGATTTACACACACGGTGCACAGTTCCCACAATCATTCAGGAACTGCTTTTCTTACCGGGCACGGATCCGGGTCTCGCTACCTGTGTCACAGGTTCCACCAGGCATCCCCACAGGCTCCTTCCCGGACGTGAGGTGAACCACGTCCGGTCTAGCGTCCACGGGTCAACCACAGCTTCCCCCTCCAGGTGCGGACACGACCACGGACCTCGGCACCGGCATGGAGCTAGCATGCTCCCGTGTCCACACACAGAGCCTTGGACTGCTCTTCTCAGCTCTCAGGCTGGTAATCAGCCCACATCCTCTCAGGCTGATGTCTGGCTGAAAATGGCTCTACTCTGTAATCACTCAGCTGGCAGCCTCTTATCGTGCCAGCCACTCCCACATGGACACACCCCCTTAGCTGCTGTTAATCAGCCTTTCACACAGCTCAGGTTAACTCCCTGTGTTCCGGGTTGTTTTTAGCACTCACTCATTACATCCTATTCCTCATGGATCTCATCCCACTCTCACTGCCGCTCATTAGGCTCATGAAACCCTGTGTTCACAAGTTGGTTCACACAGTATTATCACAGTCAAACCGGCCAGTGTGCACAGGATCATACCTCGATCCTGCATGTGACGCGCCCCGGCAATGTGGACCATGCCGGCGGTGCCTCACATACCCCCCTCCTTGTTTACACCCGTGGGTAGGGGGTCAAACACACTGCCATACAAGTCGGGCGACAGCGTTGCTCACACCTGTGGATAAAGGTTAAACACACTGCCGGATTGTACACCTAGGACACCGGTAAACCGTGTCCTAACCTCCCCCCTCCTTGTTCAGACCAGTGGGGGATGAACACACTGCCATAGGAGCCGGGCCACCATACAACACCCTGTGGCACCGCTCCCGGTTTGTACGCTTGTGACTCCTGTCCAACCTCCCCCCTCCTTGCTTAAACCAGCAGGGGCAAACACAGTTCATAGAGAATCCGGATGTGGTGCTGTCTTGGCAACTTCGTGACCCCTCAGGCCACCGGAACCTTGATCACGCCGACTTTGACTTCGGGACCCCTAGGGCCGCCCGATACTTTGAGTACGATGTCTTCGTGACCTCGCCAGGTCACCGGCCTGCTGCTAGGGTGCGTCGTGCGGTCGCCCATAGCAACCAAGTCCATTTAAAGTGCACCAATCAGAATTGTCTATATAAGAATGTCCATATCAGGTGCCACTATACCACAGCCCACGGCTGTACCACCCTCGAGTTATCATTGCTCTTACTCAGCGGGCTGGCTTGCCCGCATTCTCCACCATATGTGAGGCAGCAACCGGGGAACCCGCTTGCAAAACGACAAGAACACGTGTTTATAGGTTTAACCAATGTCTACCCGTTTATTTTTCACGTATTAACAACATAACCCGGGTAGCATGTTTGACACATATCACATTGATTAAAAACACTTTACATAAATACACCATACATTTACATTTAACATCACATAACACTTATATTGCACATAACGTTTTATAGTAGCCCGGGACCTTTAACCATCTCTGTCCCCATTGGAGCTCTACTAACAGCTCCCATGGTGGCTACGGCCTCCGGCCTACTTACACTATACATACGTTACAGTACGATGATGACCCCTCCGGGTTCATAACAGGGATTGAGCAACCTGAGTACCGGGTATGTCATGTATCCCCAAGGGGCTCTTTCCTGGACGCATCTCCGCCTACGTCCCGGTCAGAGTCCACCTGGTTCAACCATGGTGTCCCCACTCTAGGAGCCCTTTTAACCCCTGCTTCTGACCTTCGTTACATACGCCTCAACGGGCCCTGTGGGTCCCAATGGCGGTACCTGCCGCCTGGCTTTAGTCCCCCAGCATGATGATATACATTCACCCGTAGTCAGGATTCCTGCCTGACCGGGACCTTACATACCGTATGTGATCCATCATTCAAACGTCCATGGATCACACACCTGCTCACAGCCCACATCCATGGACTGTGGCCCCTCCATGGCCCATTACAGGGACTGGCAAACCATAGTACACGGGAACCTCATCCGATACCTACTAGGAGCCCTATTACCCCTGTGTCTGGCACCACAGGCACACCCACACCATTAGAGGTCGTGGTTGAGGGACGAGTACCCTCTGCAAGCAGCAGGGCAAGCCTCCCTCTCGTCCCACAGGGACGGAACGCCTCCAACATCATCCATACTAGCTGGGTCACTCTCTCCCCACATCATTATACATGGGTCTTACATATAGGCCATCATCTCTCATTCAGGGCCATTACCTAAGCCCTCATACACATAGTTAAACACATTCTGTTTCATCAGGTCCTTTAACCGAGCACTCTGACTCGGACCCAAAGGCGGTCCTATGCCCGCCTGGCACACTACATACGATTGCCTCCAAAGGCTACATACATTCGCCTCCCGAAGGGCTACTTTCATTCCGGTTCATCAGGACCTTTATGTGACTCCACTGAGTCGGTCCCAAGGGCGGTCTATACTCGCCTAGCATGATTTACACACACGGTGCACAGTTCCCACAATCATTCAGGAACTGCTTTTCTTACCGGGCACGGATCCGGGTCTCGCTACCTGTGTCACAGGTTCCACCAGGCATCCCCACAGGCTCCTTCCCGGACGTGAGGTGAACCACGTCTGGTCTAGCGTCCACGGGTCAACCACAGCTTCCCCCTCCAGGTGCGGACACGACCACGGACCTCGGCACCGGCATGGAGCTAGCATGCTCCCGTGTCCACACACAGAGCCTTGGACTGCTCTGCTCAGCTCTCAGGCTGGTAATCAGCCCACATCCTCTCAGGCTGATGTCTGGCTGAAAATGGCTCTAATCTGTAATCACTCAGCTGGCAGCCTCTTATCGTGCCAGCCACTCCCACATGGACACACCCCCTTAGCTGCTGTTAATCAGCCTTTCACACAGCTCAGGTTAACTCCCTGTGTTCCGGGTTGTCAGCACTCACTCATTACATCCTATTCCTCATGGATCTCATCCCACTCTCACTGCCGCTCATTAGGCTCATGAAACCCTGTGTTCACAAGTTGGTTCACACAGTATTATCACAGTCAAACCGGCCAGTGTGCACAGGATCATACCTCGATCCTGCATGTGACGCGCCCCGGCCATGTGGACCATGCCGGCGGTGCCTCACAATATATATATATATATATATATATACATACATATATATATATATGTAAATATATATGTATGTATATAGTATATAATGTATATAGTGGGGAAAATGAGTATTTACACTGTGATACACTGTGATAAGTGATACACTGTGATTTTGCATTTTTCCCACCTACATGGAATGGAGAAGTCTGTAATTTTTAGCATAGGTACACTTCAACTTTGAGAGACAAGCTAAAAAAATCCAGAAAGTCACGTTGAACAATTTTTACACTTTCAATTAGCATTTTATTGTATGAAATAGGTATTTGATACAATAGAAGAACATAACTTAATATTTGGTACAGAATCCTTCTCTTGCAATTACAGAAGTCACACATTTCCTGCAGTTCTTAATCAAATTTGCACGCACAGCACACACTGCAGCAGGGATTTTAGTTCACTTCTCCATACAGATCTTCTCCAGATCTTTCAGGGTTTGGGGCTATTGCAGGGCAACATTAAGTTTCAGCTTCCTCCAAAGATTTTCTATTGAGTTCAGGTCCGGAGACTAGCTAGGCCACTCCAGGACCTTGAAATGCTTGTTACAGGGCCACTCCTTAATTGCCCTGGCTGTGTTTTTCTGGTCATTGTCATGGTGCAAGACCCAGCCATAACCCATCTTCAATGATCATAGGCTAGGGTCACATTTGCGATGTGCCCCTAGCCTGCCGGATTCCGGTATTATCTTAGAACATTTTCCAGTGCCGCATAGCGTTTCCGCTATGCGGTGCTGGAAACCGCTGCCCTTAGTTACCCGGTGTTTACCTGCACGACCTGTCACACAGGCAGCGGCTCGGAGGGCGTTTTACAGCGCCGCACAGGAAATCGTGTCTGCAACGGTTTCCTGTGCGGCACTGTAAAACGCCCTCCGAGCCGCTGCCTGTGTGACAGGTCGTGCAGGTAAACAGCGGGTAACTAGGGACTGCGGTTTCCAGCACCGCATAGCGGAAACGCTATGCGGCACTGGAAAATGTTCTAAGTTAAAACCGGATTCCGGCAGGCCAGGGTCCAACCGCAAATGTGACCCTGGCCTTACTTACATCCTCCCTTCAATACAGTGCAATCATCCTTTCCCCTTTGCAGAATAGCACCTCCAAAGTATGATATTTCCACCTTCATGCTTTATGGTTGGGACAGTGATCTTGGGGTTTTACTCATCGTTCTTGTTTCCTCAAGCATGCCAAATGAGGTGGATACCAAAAAGTTTTACTTTATTCTCATCTGACCACATGACTGTCTTTAAAAACTGTAAACACAAAGCCCCTAAAAATTGATTCTATATAATATTCAAGTAAAACAACTGGACATACAAACGTGCCCTAGCAATAATCACAGATTAGGCGTAGATGGTATATGCTATAGGGTCAGACAATAAATGGCAGCAGCCTCAGTGGAATTCATGACTGCCAGCAGAGGTTTTACACCCTAGGTTTGTTGACCCTCAAATTTCTCTTACATGAATATCTCCACCATCACCCTTAAATGTCCATTGCAAAAGAAGACATAATCTCTTCATTTCATAGTCATACACAGCCACATCAATACATAAATGTCAGTAGTATGCTATTGTACATAACGGACAAAAAAAATCCCCAAATAATAATAGTAGGTACAGTATATGTAGAGATTATAAAAAATAAAATCATCAAAGAAGTAATCCTATTAATCAAATATAAAAAAGGTATTGCATGAATTAGTAGCTAGATAATACCAATAATCCCATTGCACCACAATAAAATCTCTATAGATAATGCAGACCGGGACAACAGGGGTACTTATCTGATGTGTGTCCCCTCATGTCTGTCCCAACACGTTCATCAAGAGACATTCGGACAAAATGGACTAAAGTACATAGTACCTAAGCACTCCACAGAAGTGCGGGCAAGAATATGTAATAAAACACAAATGCATTCCATTAATGGAGACAAACTAATGGGGCAATAATATGTAATAGGGTGTTTATAGGAACAGTCACATACCGGTCCTAAAGTGTAATAATTCACAAGAACCAATAGAATCCTTCACTGTCAAAATATGGTCCCTTTGTCAATATTAACAACATACTACTCCACAATATAGATCTAGCAATTATAATACAAATGCAGCCCACATTAGTGGACATAAATAGCACACCCAAAGTGCTTCAAATTGTAGATGTCTCACTAAACTCATATTGGTATCCACTGAATACATATTAAAGCCCCATAGACCTGGATAGGAGACTAAAGGGCCCGTCACACACTACAATATCATTCACGATATCGTTTAAAACGTCAGCGGTTTTGAGATGTTCAAACGTCGTCGTAACAATGTCGTTGCGTGCGACACCGAGATACGACCAACGATAAGTAGGCTGATCGTTGATCGCAGGTTTATGAACCGGACCATAAACCAATCGTTGATGGTACGTTCGATCTGCTGCATCGTCGTGTGTGACACTGTGATAACGATCTCATTTATGACTTTGCCTATTCAGAACTGGAGGATGTAGGCGACCAAATGATCGCAAGTATCGTTCGCCGCTTGTCGCAGACTCGTTGCTGCGTCGTTCACAATATCTGTACATGTGACACCGACACCTTTCCAGCGATCATTGAGGGTCGTTCAAGCGATCCAGGTCAAGTCGGATTGCTGAGACATTGAAGCATAGAACGGGCCCTTAAGGGTAGAGAGATGACCCCACCCAATAAAGGGGTATTCATCAATTAGTCCATAAATACAGCCAAAGCGACATTTATCTTAGCTACTGATCAGCGAGAAAAGGAAGGTCAAACATATGAAAGTCCAAAAATTATTTTTTATAAATAAATTAAGAATTCAATACAATACACCCCCAAAATGCCATAATTATGATATGGCCTAAAAAATATTATTTTTCATTACTGTTCCATGCAGTGTCCACAAATAGGTAAAGCAATGACATTGTATTGTATAGTTACTAATCCTTTCAATTTATTTATATTTGATTAAAAGGATTGCTTCATTTCAAAGAATAAATCATAGAAAGATAGAGTTGAAAGGGACTTCTTGGGTCATCTGGTCCAACCCCCTACTGAAAGAAGGATTAACCAAATCATCCCAGGCAGATGTCTGTCCAGTTTCTCTTTGAAAACTTCCATTAAAGAAGAACTCACTACCTCTGGTGGCAGCTTGTTCTACTTGTTGATCATCTTCACAGTCAAAAAGTTTTTTTCTAATATCTAATCTGTGTCTTCTCCCATTCAGTTTCATCTCATTGCATCTAGTATTTGCTTGTGCAAATGAGAATACAGCTGATCCCTTTACAGTGTGATAGCCCTTGAGAAATTTGTAGACAGTTATTAAGTTTCCTCTCAGGCTGTGGTCACAGTACCATTTTTCACATGCATTTTTGAGACCTGCGTTTTCAAAAACGCATGTAAAAAACGCACCCATAGGCCCCCATGTTAAAAAACGCATGCCCTAATAGCCAAAAAGCATGTGTGACTGTCCCATGCGTTTTTGGAGCATATACAAAAACGCATGCGTTTTTGTAGAAAACGCATGCGTTTTTATAACATGGGTTCCTATGGAAAACGCATGCAAAAACGCATGTACAGTTAGTACCTTTTAGTGCCATTCAAAAACGCATGCGTTTCCCATAGGAGCCCATGTTAAAAAAAACGCACCCAAAAACGCACCCAAAAACGCAGGGAGCCATCACACACCTTACAAAACTCATGCTGACATGAAAAAAAGCATGAGTTTTGTTAAATCACTTAAAAAAAACGCATGGCAACTGTGACAACAGCCTCAGACTTCATTTTTCAATCTAAGGCTGTGGTCACAGTTGCCATGCGTTTTTTTAAGTGATTTAACAAAACTCATGCTTTTTTTCATGTCAGCATGAGTTTTGTAAGGTTTGTGATGGCTCCCTGCGTTTTTGGGTGCGTTTTTGAATCTGCACCTAAAAATAGTGCTTGTAGTATTTTTTTGAGCGTTTTGAAAAACGCATGCGTTTTTGTAGAAAACGCATGCGTTTTTGAATGGCACTAAAAGGTACTAACTGTACATGCGTTTTTGCATGCGTTTTCCATAGGAACCCATGTTATAAAAACGCATGCGTTTTCTACAAAAACGCATGCGTTTTTGGATAAGCTCCAAAAACGCATGGGACAGTCACACATGCTTTTTGGCTATTAGGGCATGCGTTTTTTAACATGGGGGCCTATGGGTGCGTTTTTTACATGCGTTTTTGAAAACGCAGGTCTCCAAAAATGCATGTGAAAAATGGTACTGTGACCACAGCCTAAGAATTCCTAAATCATGCAACCATTTCTCACAAGACATGGTTTACAGACCGGTCACCATTCTGGTTGCTCTTCTTTGAACTTGCTCCAGTTTGTTGATTTGCTTCTGTCTTTTTTAAAATGTGGTGCCCAGAACTGGACACAGTATTTCAGATGAGGTCTGTCCAAAGTGGAGTAAGGCTGGGGTCACAGTTGCCATGCGTTTTTTTAAGTGATTTAACAAAACTCATGCTTTTTTTCATGTCAGCATGAGTTTTGTAAGGTCTCTGATGGCTCCCTGCGTTTTTGGGTGCGTTTTTGAATCTGCACATAAAAATAGTGCTTGTAGTATTTTTTTGAGCGTTTTGAAAAACGCATGCGTTTTTGTAGAAAACGCATGCGTTTTTATAACATGGGTTCCTATGGAAAACGCATGCAAAAACGCATGTACAGTTAGTACCTTTTAGTGCCATTCAAAAACGCATGCGTTTCCCATAGGAGCCCATGTTAAAAAAACGCATGCGTTTCCGGAAACGCATGCGTTTTTTTTAACATGGGCTCCTATGGGAAACGCATGCGTTTTTGAATGGCACTAAAAGGTACTAACTGTACATGCGTTTTTGCATGCGTTTTCCATAGGAACCCATGTTATAAAAACGCATGCGTTTTTGGATATGCTCCAAAAACGCATGGGACAATCACACATGCTTTTTGGCTATTAGGGCATGCATTTTTTAACATGGGGGCCTATGGGTGCGTTTTTTACATGCGTTTTTGAAAACGCAGGTCTCCAAAAAAGCATGTAAAAAATGGTACTGTGACCCCAGCCTAAAGGGTGATAAACACTTCATGTGATCTAGACTGAATGCTTCTGTTAATACTAGAGATGAGCCACTACTCTAGTGTTCGAATTCGATTCGGTTTGTCGAATAGGAGGTGTGTTCGTCGAATGTTCATCGAATGTTCGTCAAACACCCTCGAACACACTAAAACACTATGGTGGTGGTCAATTTCAGTTCCGCAATGTATATACATACATTGCGGAACTAAAATGAAGTAAAATCAAGGGTTAAAAATAAAACAAATCGATACTCACCTCTCTAATCCATCCAGCGACGCTTCCAGCACTGCCTACCTGTCGGAGATGTGATCCCGGCAGCATTTCCCGGTGAAATGACGAGTTCTCGCAATAACTCGTCATGTGACCGGATACCGCTGCCCAGATTATGGTCCTACAGGCCCTCACTAGTAGTGAATAGTAATGAGGATCTGTAGGACCTGCGGTGACGTCATAATCCCGGCCGCGGTTTCCGGTCACATGACGAGTTATCGCAGTCCCGGATCATATCTCCGACACGTAGGCAGTGTTGGAAGCGTCGCTGGATGGATTAGAGAGGTGAGTATCGATTTTTATTATTTTTAACCCTTGATTTTACTTCATTTCAGTTCCACAAAGTATGTATATACCTTGCGGAGGTGAAATCGAACTGAAATCGAACATGACCTCGAACTGCCGAATTTAGAGCAAATTGTTCTAATTCGACGAACGACTCGAACATCGCCAAAGACAGCTCGAATTTGAGATTGGCGAACAATTCGAGTCGAACACCGCTCATATCTAGTTAATACATCCCAGATTTGAGTTTGCTTTTTTGCTGCTGCATCACACTGTTGACTCATGGTCATTCTGTGATCTATTAGTATACCCAAGTCTAGCCCTTCTCCTCTCATTTGATGATTTTGCCTTCTAACAGTCTCTACGTACACTAACTATATTATTTTGGGATTTATTTTGTTCCCTTATGTACCATAGCATACTATTGACACCCATGTATTGACATGGCTGTGTATGACTATGAGATGAAGAGATTGTGCGTTTGGTTGCACTTGACACTTTAGCGTGTACGGAGATGATCATATGAGGGATAATTGAGTGTAAAGGCCCCATCACACATGGCGACGCACCAGTGATTCCAACAATGATCCAAACCATGTAGGGATCGCTGGTGCATTGCTACGTGATCACTGGTGAGATGAATGGTCAGTCAGTAAGTCTGAAGAGAGGGAAGAGAGAGTAAGTGGAGAGAAGAGCTCTGGGGAGTGGAGCTGCGAGAGAGCTCACCCCGGAGCGCAGTGCTGGAGAAAGGATGCCAGAGTCCTTGGCTGAGCGAGCACTGTACATCCCAGCAGCCGAATCTGGAGGGCAGGATACTGCAAGTAACCTGGCCACACCGAACACCTGGCGGCACAGCAGCGTCCTGAGCAGGGGCGGACCCAGACTGTAGTGGGCCCCGGTGCAAGATATTTTTCGGGGGCCCCCCTTCACCGCCGCCCACGCCGCCGCCCCTCCCCCCCCCCCCCCCGCCTCACCCCCACACAAATATCATTTCCACCCAGGTACCTTATAGATGACCTTGTGTCTGATCGGGATCGTCTTTTTCTTTTCTTCATCTTGTCCTGACGCCATGATGACTTTTCACGTCTTTGCAGACTTCCATCTTCTCCACTTTTCTGCAGCACGTCCTGACACAGTGCCCTTAAAAATAAGAGTGCCATTATAATTCTGTCTAAATAAAAATATCTGCCCTACACTGCACTCCTGAACAAATAATCCCACTGTCCTCTCACACTGTGTCCTCTATACTGTACCTTCTCATCACACTCTCTCTCTTCAACATACTCTCTCATCCTTGCTGTGGCCTCACACTGTCACCCCATGCAGCCTCCTCTACCCCATGCAACCCCCCACACAAACACATACTACCGAGTCGTGTCTGCATCCATCCCACCCCCACGCCACCCAGTCTTTATTATGTTTGACCTCACATTTTTCTTATCCCGTATTCTCTCCAAACTACCTCCGTACTCATCACCCACTTGCTCCCCATACTATGTCTGCACACAAAATACCCCCTCACCACCATACTGAGTCCACACCCATCCCTCCTTTCTCCTCATACTGTGACCATACCCATTCCTCCTCATTCCCCATATTGTGTCTGCACCCACCTCCCCTCACTTCCTATACTTTTTCCGCACCTATTCCCCCTAACTACTCATATTGTCTGCACACATGCCCATACTGTGCACTCAGATTTAGCCTATGGCTCCCCATACTGTGTCTGCACCTATCACCCCCTTGCTCCCCATTCTCTGTTCTCAAATCCTGTCCTCCATTTGCTACACATGATATACTCCCCCTCCCTCCATTTGCAGACCATCGCTCTCCCCTCCCCCTGCTGACCATTACTCTCCTCTCCCCTCCTCTCTCTGCTGACCATCTCTCCTCTCCCCTCCTCCCTCTGCTGACCATCTCTCCTCTCCCCTCCTCCCTCTGCTGACCATCTCTCCTCTCCCCCTCCTCCCTCTGCTGACCATCTCTCCTCTCCCCCTCCTCCCTCTGCTGACCATCTCTCCTCTCCCCCTCCTCCCTCTGCTGACCATCTCTCCTCTCCCCCTCCTCCCTCTGCTGACCATCACACTCCTCTCCCCCCCCCTGCTGACCATCACACTCCTCTCCCCCCTCTGCTGACCATCACTCTCCTCCCTCTGCTGACCATTTCTCCTCTCCCCCCCCTGCTGACCATCACACTCCTCTCCCTCCCTCTGCTGACCATCACACTCCTCTCCCCCCCTCTGCTGACCATCACACTCCTCTCCCCCCCCTGCTGACCATCACACTCCTCTCCCCCCTCTGCTGACCATCACTCTCCTCCCTCTGCTGACCATTTCTCCTCTCCCCCCCCTGCTGACCATCACACTCCTCTCCCTCCCTCTGCTGACCATCACACTCCTCTCCCCCCTCTGCTGACCATCACACTCCTCCCTCTGCTGACCATTTCTCCTCTCCCCCCTGCTGACCATCACACTCCTCTCCCTCCCTCTGCTGACCATCACACTCCTCTCCCCCCTCTGCTGACCATCACACTCCTCTCCCCCCCCTCTGACCATCACACTCCTCTCCCCCCTCTGCTGACCATCACTCTCCTCCCTCTGCTGACCATTTCTCCTCTCCCCCCCTGCTGACCATCACACTTCTCTCCCTCCCTCTGCTGACCATCACACTCCTCTCCCCCCCTCTGCTGACCATCACACTCCTCTCCCCCCCCCTGCTGACCATCACACTCCTCTCCCCCCTCTGCTGACCATCACTCTCCTCCCTCTGCTGACCATTTCTCCTCTCCCCCCCTGCTGACCATCACACTCCTCTCCCTCCCTCTGCTGACCATCACACTCCTCTCCCCCCCCTCTGCTGACCATCACACTCCTCTCCCCCCCCCTGCTGACCATCACACTCCTCTCCCCCCCCTGCTGACCATCACACTCCTCCTCCCCCCCTCTGCTGACCATCACACTCCTCTCCCCCCCTGCTGACCATCACTCTCCTCCCTCTGCTAACCATCTCTCCTCTCCCCTCCTCCCTCTGCCTCCATTTACTGACCAATGTCCCTCTCCCTCTCCCTCTCCCTCTCTTACGCTGACATGAGGACTCCGACTCCATCTTCTGTGTCTTCAGCTCCATTAGAGCGGAGCACTTAAACAGCGCCTCTACAGCGCTGTGACGTCGGCAGCGTGATGAACCCTGGTGACGTCACCCTGACCCGGAAGTGTCCGGTCAGGTCAGGGCTTCAATTGTACGAGTTAGATGCTCGTACAGCTGATCAGTGGGAGCCGGCGGGCGCAGCATTTTCTCTGAGCCGCTGTCAGTTTGACGGCGGCTCAGAGAGAGGATGTCCGACTCACACTGCCAACGGCGCCCACCTGCTGCACCTCCGGGCCCCCCGCCAGGCCCCCTTCAGGTACGCTGCTGGGCTCTGCCCCCTGCCCTTGGGGCTCGGCCAGCAGCAGAGTGACAGAGGAGGAGTCCGGGCTGTCAGTGTCTCCGGGCCCCCCTCCTGGCCTCTGCAACCTGGGCCCCTCACTGGAGTCAGCCCTGTCAGGCACAGCACCCCACAGGGGAGTGAATGGCGGCGGCGCTGTAATCAGCGGAACAGACCCGCCGCTGGAGCCTTCAGGGGCCCCCTAGGTGGCCGGGGCCCTGGTGCAGCTGCACCAGTTGCACCACGGTAGTTCCGCCCCTGGTCCTGAGAGCCTGGAGTAGCCATCAGTTCAGTGGTACCCGTGATAGGCTGCCATACAGGTCAGAACCAACATGTGGGAAGAGGGCCACAGCATAACTACATGCAGCAGGGACCCGAAAGAAGAGTGCAGCAGGAAGGCCTCCAATCCCAACTGGCGACGTGGATCCCCAAATGCTTCCAGGCTGGCCGGACTCCTTCTACAATCTGTAACTAGTATCCTGGACTGCTTTATCATCTGCCAGGTAAGAAGAAAAGGAAACTACAATCCCTGTGTTCTCCGGTTATTTCCTGCGCCCTCTGTCCTACACCCCAACGACCATCACCACCCTAATAGACTGTTTCACTTATCCCCGCTCCACCTGTGGGGAGTGATACCAACCGGCTGTATCACCATCTGCTCCAACAGTCCCAATCTGCAGTGTTGGTCATCCCTGGCCAAACACTACAGGTTGCATCATGAATATCCCCTGTAAATATCCCCTTTACTAAACACCTAGGGTCACGGAGCCAGATCACTGCCACTGTGATCTCTCAAAGAACTGACCGGCCCGGTCCCGAGTATCCCACGGCCCTGGTGGGCGTCGCATATATACTAGTATATATACACATGTATAAATAAACACATTTATACAATTATATTTAACCACTGTAGGTATGGAAAGTCTACAAATCTTTACCAAAATGCCATGTTTTTGTCATGTCAATAAATCATACAGCGTTTTCCTTATTTAATCTAACGCATATTCTGTACAAATCCATTGAGTAGGTGGGAAAATTTGCAAAATCATCAGTGTATAAAATACTTATTTACCCCACTGTCTATGTATATGGAGAGAGAGGGAGTCAGAGAGAGAGATACGGAAAGGTTCCTCTCTCCTTTCTATCAGTATGTCAGTGTCAGTCTGTTCATTGTAATTTATATTCTTATTTTGTGTGCTTACCATTTTCACAGGTTCAGCACAGTGGAATCCATAGTAAATCTACAGGGCGGGCCATTTACATGGATGCACCTAAATAAAATGGGATATCAACTTCCTGGTTGTGTGCATTATAAAAAGAGAGAGATGGCGCTCCTTGAATAATACCCGGTGATCTAGTGGGTGTTTATCTACTTAGTGGCGACAAGTCACCACTAACTTAATGTAGTTGTGCTCCCCGCGCACAACTACGGTGTCAGCATGTCCGTAGTGCCACTGATACCGTTTTGGCGTTCACCGCACAAAGTCTTCTCCTGCAGTCACGTGTCAGGGCTCTGTCAGCTGATCACGGAGGTAGTGACATAACCCCCACCTGATGATGACAGCGGGCCACTGTTGAAACGTGTAGTGGACATAGCTAATAAACAGGTCTGCATCATTATAGTGTATCCTGCTCCTCATTACCGAGCGCTCCGCAAATAGACCAGTGAATTGTGTTTTTGTAACTTCCTGCTTGTGGCACATTAGTATATGGACGGGGAAAACTTTTCCCGATGGGTGGTGACCATGGCGGCTAGTTTGAAGTCGGCCATTTTGGATCCAACTTTATTTTTTTCAATGGGAAGAGGGTCATGTGACACATCAAATTATTTTTCATAAGAAAAACAATGGTGTGCTTGGTTTTAACATAAGTTTATTCTTTCATGAGTTATTTACAGGTTTATGACCACTTATAAAATGTGTTCAAAGTGCTGCCCATTGTGTTGGATTGTCAATGCAACCCTCTTCTCCACTCTTGACACACTGATAAAACCACAGAAGAAATGCTAGCACAGGCTTCCAGTATCTGTTGTTTCAGGTGCTGCACATCTCATATCTTCACAGCATAGATCCTGTAAATATCCCCTGCCTTCAGATGAGTTGCCATCAATGAGTGATGAGACAAACTTTTTGTGAAAGGTGAAGTTAACAAACAAAACCACCGCTATTAGTCTGACACTAACCCACAGTGGATAAATCCCTCTAAGACAAAAATTGATTGTATGGTGTGGTATATGGGCTACAAAGATAGTAGGGCCATTCTTCATCAATGGAAACCTCAATGCCACTGGATATCTGATATTGCTATATGATTCAGATATCCAGTGGCATTGAGGTTTCCATTGATGAAGAATGGCTCCACTTTCTTTTTACCCCATATACCACACCATGCCATCAATCCATCAATTTCTGTGTTCCAACAGTCTTGGAAGGATCTATCCACTGTGGGTTAGTGATTCAGAGGGAAGGAGAGAGTTAGATTTTTTTTATTTCACTACATTATCTAGTGTCAAATTTAGTCCCTTCAGCGTCCCCAATTTATATATCCAGTAGCTCTCTCTGTTTATCAAGCGGCTAAGTCTATCATGTGTAGTGTCCCCAATATGATTAATAATGATCAATTCCAAGAATTTGGGATCTTTTTGATGTTCAGTAAGAAAGTGTTTGGAGACACTGTGAAGCAAGAAACCGTCCCGAATATTTTGCCTTGCTTATTTAACCTGATGTTCATTGTCCGTATGGTGCGGCCTACATATTGCAGGCCACACGTACATTACAACAGATTGATGATATAGATCAACTGGCCGGTTACATTACATCTGATGGGGACTCTTCCCCTGTGGTCTAAGAGGTAAATGACTGCGTACCAATTATAATAGAGAAACAACATAAGCACTTTGGCACATTACACCGGAAGCACTCGGACCATCTACCAAACAATCAAACATTACGTACAGATGATGTCAAAATGAAAAGGATCTAATTGCCCCTCGTAACACCTCTATTAAAACTAAACAGATTAATTTAATTCCTTGAAGTTGGGGTGCAACACTAGCTGTCTCATGAGAGACATAATGGATATATCTCGCCAGTATCATGAGACAGCATGTGTGAAGAGTGTGACGTTAGGGAGTACAGTGCCATTCAAACTTCCAGGATAACCCCTTTGTGAACCCTGGAATCTGAGGGCAGTAATGTTTGTGATAGCACCACTTGTCACACTTTCACCTGTGCCTGCGTGCCTGCTCTCACAGCATAGGGATGGTTTCTGTGAACATGACCCAACCATATTGTTGTAAGAGTCTGTGTCCACGGTACATTATTTGAAGCTTCTTTTGAAGCAGATTTTGAGAATCTACATCAAAATCAGAATGTCTATCCTTAAGCCAGCAAAGTCTGTGAGAGTTCTGAAGTGCTATGCAAATGTGTTTTTTTTTTCTTGTGGATTTGACGTACATTTTGGGGCAGAAAAAAGAAATCTGAACCAAATGTGCAAGGAAAAAAAAGCAACGTTAACACAGGACTTCTGACTTGTCATTGACTTTGCTGGCCCCAGGATAAACATGCAGATTTTGATGCAGATTCCTAAAGTCTGCATCATAAAAATCATCAAACAATACACCATGGGCACAGGGTCTAAGATGGTCCAGGAAGTGTTGCAGTTATAGTGAAAGGGCTTGAGGATTCCTCTTGCCCTATGGTTACTTCCACAGAGACTTCTATGGCAGGGGTGGCCCACTACAGTCCTCAATGTGTGAAAACAGTGCAAGTTTTCAGGATTTCTTTAGCATTGCACAGGTGCTAATTTCATCACCTGCAGGGCTAATAATTCCAGCACCTTGTGCAATGCTAAAGAGATGAAGCCATCCTTGTTCTACAGGAGAGTGTGAAGTGTCTTACATTTTCGTACTTCAGACCATCAGGCCAGAGGCCTGCTGCTTGTTGCCCTGTCTCTATAGGGCAGTATTAAAGCACTTATTTGCACAAATAGTCTAGCACACAAAGAGTGAGGTATAAAAAACTTTATTGTGGCACAGACTATAATAAGTCTCAAACACACATATTTGAATATAAACAGTATAGTATATATAAGGAAAGTCCCACAGGGATCAGAAGACTCCATCACAATGGTGAAAATTTCATTAAGGGGCAGAGTTCATTAAGAGATTGAGGTGTAGCCCAAGCACTGCAGTCCCACTAAACACAGTCCTTCTAAATAAAATTAACAAAAAAACAGGCTTGGTCTTCATGAAATTGAAAAACAACTGAAAAAATGCCCACTGGGGGATGGGTTAGCGAGTCAGCAACATGCCTCTTTTAGGGACGTCCCCTTTAATTGGATTAAAAACTGCTTTCTCAGTGCTGCCTGTAATGAGGGTCGCTATTCCACATAGTACTATGCTGCTCGATGGCCTCTGGGGATTGCAGAGACTACTACTCCAGGGGCATTGTCTGCCACCACCTGCCCCCAGCACATATCATCAAGGCCACTGCTGGGGAAGAGGATGGAGGAATTAGGGGATGACCACCCCTTCTAGGAGGGACATTCCCTTCAGGATCAATAGTTCCTGTGGGTTTGAGTACTGCTGGCTGACAACTAAGAGAGGCATTAGCATCCATTCGACGCATCATTCTCTCTCATTTGGTCTCCTTCTGCCACTTTTCAAAGTCCTTGTTGGTGGCCACCCAACTTACGCTAATGGTGAACCAGTTTCTGCCCATCACCTTCATGAAGGTGACCTCCTCCCCAACATTGATTCTGAAAAGTCTTTTGGGAAGATAGTCATGTAGCACGGTCGACTGGTTGACATAGCATTCATGCCGAGTGCCTTCTTTGTCAATGAGGCCAAAGCCCCTCTGCTGGATGAATGTCACCACCTTGCCTTGGATACATTGGTCATCAAACATTGGCTCACCTCCTAACTGTGAGCTCCTTATTATTAAAGTAGAGAATGACTGGCACACTTATATGTGAAGGTGCTAGCAGGAAAAAAACTATTATAATAGATGGTTATTCGCTGCTCACTAAACATTAAAACTAGATATAACATAATAGCTAAGGACTGAATGACTGGCTAATATAAAGCTAATGCAAACTTGGATGAGGAAAATTGACATTGCAGTAACTGCTTTAGGATACAAAGCAAAATGAGAATCTTAGCTAATGTATTGGCCATTGCATGTCCCTGACCTTGTCCCTCTGTCTGCGGTACAAATGCATATGAGGATGTGTGCCTCTAAGTGCAATTGAAACCTGCATGTGTGGGTGTGGCTGCGAGCTTGACTACAGCAAGATGGTGAACTAAACATGGTAAACTAGACATGGCTATCGGGTGGGGGAAGGGTGCTCAGTCAGAAAACTGTAATAATATTAAAGTAGAGAATGACTGGCACATCTATATGTGAAGGTGCTAGCAGGAAAAAAACTATTATAATATATAGTTATCCGCAGCACACTAAACATTAAAACTAGATATAACATAATGGCTAAAGAATGATTGACTGGCATATTTAAAGCTAATGCAAATTTGGATAAGGAAAATTGACATTGCAGTAACTGCTTTCAGGATACAAAGGAGAATGAAGAAAAATGAGAATATTAGCTGATGCATTGGCCATTGCATGTGAGTCCGATTACCTCTTCAAGGTGCTCTCATATCTATCGGGTCCCTGACCTTGTGCCTCTGCGGTACAAATGCATATGAGGATGTGTATCTCGAAGTGCAATTAAAATGTTATATCTAGTTTTAATGCTTAGCGTGCAGCGGATAACCATATATTATAATATTTTTTTTTCCTGCTAGCACCTTCAAATATAGGTGTGCCAGTCGTTCTCTATTTTAATATTATTACCGTTTTCTGACTGAGCACCCCCACCCGATAGCCATGTCTAGTTTACCATGTTTACTTCACAATCTTGCTGTAGTCAAGCTCCCAGCCACACCCACACACGCAGGTTTTAATTGCACTTAGAGGTACACTTATGCATTTGTACCGCAGAAAGAGGTACAAGGTCAGGGACCCGATAGATATGAGAGCACCTTGATGAGGTTATCGGGCTCACATGCAATGGCCAATGCATCAGCTAAGATTCTAATTTTTCTTCATTTTCCTTTGTATCCTGAAGCAGTTACTGCAATGTCAATTTTCCTCATCCAAGTTTGCATTAGCTTTATGTATGCCAGTCATTCATTTTTTAGCCATTGTGTTATATCTAGTTTTAATGTTTAGTGTGAGCTCCTTAGGCAGTCCTCTGGAATCCGAGCCCATCACTGGATCTTGACCTCGCTGCATATGAGTCCCAATGTGAGTAGTGCAGTGACACTTCAAGTCACATATGTGCTGCTCCGGTTCTGGTGCTAAAGCACCCTTTGCCTCTCGGGTGTTGAGGAAGACAACATAATCCAGAGCTGGCATATTTTGTAGTGGATCCATCATTAATTTGACTCACTAGCTGCATACTGCAGGCACACAGTAGCAAAGTGTTGCTGCCTTGTACTGCACTGCCAAGATGGCGCAAAGCTCCTCAGTGACTTTTTTTGCTTTGCCTGGGGTCCCGACTCTTCCAATGCCTGGACACAATCACTTAAAAGATTTTATTGTCTGCAGAATCTTGTTGCTGAGCTCCTCATTAATCCCACCAAGTGGTGAGCTGCAGAAGGCACCTGACCTACATTACAAATCCCATTCCTTATGCCTTGGGTAACAACTGAGCTTGTATTTGGGTGGAGTGATTCTTGAAGCATGACATATTTGGAGGAGAAATAATGAAAACAAATCATATTATTCAGATCACCACCAATTCATCTGGAATGCTGAATAAGGCTAGTGCGCAGCAATGCAAGGACAAGTTCAATATTTATGATACATATGACACACTTGTTGCCATGCCAAAAATCTGTATTCTAAATGTATGGAATAAAAGGAAATAAAGTGATTGCACATTTCCCAGATGCAATATCCATAGTATGGTTTTTCAAAAGTGTGAACAGACCATGTATGTGACGCATATAATGGCCATATGCTATTTTTATATGAATTGCTATCACATAAGTGTAGAAGAGATGGCCTTCATGCTGCTGAACCTCTGCAATAATAAATGTTTGCTCTCTTTCACAAAAAAATAAAAATAAATAAATAATAAAATCAAATAAAATATATAAAAAATAAGCACTCTTGAATGAATGTTTATGGACATTGTAAAATTCCTTGAGTTCATAGCTGCTGCCACATCTGACATTGTTTCCAAAATTCACACCCTGCAGGTGTTGAAAACACCTGAAAATTCCAGCAAGTTTAAAATGATAATAATAATTTAAAGCTTAAAAAAATTATAGGTTGAAAGAAAACAGTGGTCAAGTGAGCATTGTTAGGGCCATAATCTGGAAATTGAAAGAACATAATTTCATCATTAACCAGCTCCGACCAGTTGCTCCCCACTAGATATGAGTGAACCTGTTCAAGGCTGGAGTTTTCTAAGTGCTGGAGCTATGATCGCTGTGCTTTGGTATACTGGGTACTCTGGCCAGATTGAGCAGCTGGCAGGTGTGATCGTCTTGCACTGGAGTTAAATACTGCATTATCACCTGTAGTGTGGTTGGAAAAAAAAAGAGGTTAAAGACCTTGCCCCCTTCACCCCCAAATTCTTTTCTTTATGGCTGGCTGTATGTGGGCTGAGAGCCAAATAGACAATAAGGGAAATCCCAAGATGTACAGAGTCATTTGCAGGTATTGAACAGCTAGCACTTGAATCCGAACATCCAGACGTTGGCTCATCTCTACTCCCCCAAAGATTTCAGACGTAAGAGTGAAAATAATGAGCAAAGAGTTGTCCAAGAGCCAATAGCCACCTGTGGAGAGCTACAGAAAGACCTGGAATTAGCAGGTAATACTGTTCTAAATCAAACAATAAGTAATGCATCCTCCATGTCCTGTATGCGTGCTCACCACTAAAAATGTCATTGCTGAATAACAAGCATGTTCAAAACCGTTTAAAGTTTGGTCAACAACATTTCGACATACCTGTGAAACACTGGGAAAATACAGTCTGGTCACGTGAGAACAAAATTGAACTCTTTGGATGCCATAAAACACACCATGTTTGTAGGCCGTAAAGCAGTGCTCATCAAACCAAAAACACAAAACCTACAGTGATGTTTTGAGGTGAAACATGATGGTATGGGGCTGTTTTGTCTAATATGGCACCGGAAAACTTCATGTAACTGAAGGAAGGATGGATGGATAAAGGTACCAAGTCATTCTTGATAGAAATCTGCGGCCATCTACCTGGATAATAAAGGTGAATCAAGGGTGGAAATTTCAGCAAAACAATAATCCTAAACACACAGCCAAGGACAATCACACTTTTTTTTTTATAGAAAGTAAATAAAGCTGCTAGAACGGACCAACCAATTATTTGACCTGAATTCAATAGAAAATGTATGAAAGGAACCAAATCTGAGAGTACATAGAAGGAGCTTATGGAACATTAAAGATTGGAAGTTTTTGTGTGGAAGAATATGCCAACATCAATGCGTGTAAATACTTTCTCCATACATAAGGAGTCTTTAAGCTGTCATCACCAACAAAGACTTTTGAACAAAATTACAAAATAATATAAAATTTCAGTCAGCTTGTTGAATACTTTTTCCCTGCCATTATTCATTAGTACACAAAACTAAATTATACACATCTAACGTTTGACTTCTTTGCCTGTATGGAATTCTTGGGTTGTTATCAACACCTGGTAAGAAACTAATTTCAATACCACCTTTAGGAACACATTTACTTATAAAATTGGTCACTGTACAATATTTATTTTACCCAATGCATATACTGTGTATATATTATATATGGTATATATGGACATATATATATCTCTAATATATTAAGCTGAATGTGTGTGTGATATGTGTGTATGTGTGTGTGTATATCCGGGATTGGCATCTACACCGTCGCAACTACAGCCACAAAAGTTTGCACAGTCACACGTCTGGACCCTGAGAGCGTCATAGGCTATGTTGTGAGGCGAAATTTTAACCCTGTGCGTTCCAGTTCACCAAACAATTTTGCCCCTATCTACATAATGGGGAAAAAGTGAATGGAAAAGTATTGGAGGAAAATCGACAGCTGTCAGCTATAACCACAAAATTTTGCACAGTCACACGTCTGGACCCAGAGAGCGTCATAGGCTATGTTGTGAGGTGAAATTTTAACCCCGCGCATTCCAATTCACCAAACAATTTTGCCCCTATCTACATAATGGGGAAAAAGTGTCAGTTACCAGTTGACAGTTGTGAATGAGAGGGGCTTAATGATAGCGCCAAAGACTAACAGCTTATACCAGCATATAGTCACTAAGGTGGGGCCCCAACATGGGATATTCACCACGCACGGGGACATATATACACACCACACGCACACAAAGAGTAACAGGAAGTATATAGTCGCTAAGGTGCAGCCCCAACATTGGATACTCACCACGCACCCGATCAACACACACACACCACAAAGAGACACACACAACACAGAGACACACACACCCCCACGGGGACACACACACACCCTATAGCGACACATGCACTCACCCCACAGGGACACACACACACCACAAAGAGACACACACAACACAGACACACACACCACACAGACCCCCCCACAGGGACACACACATAGCCGCTCTATAGGGACACATGCACTCACCCCACAGGGACACACACACACCACAAAGAGACACAAACACACCCACAGACCCCCCCACAGGGACACACACACATACACACCCTATAGGGACACATGCACTCACCCCACAGGGACACACACACACACACAAAGAGACACACACAACACAGAGACACACACACCCCACACAGACACCCCCCCACAGGGACACACACACATGCACACCCTATAGGGACACATGCACTCACCCCACAGGGACACACACACACACCGCAAAGAGACACACACAACACATATACACACACACACCACACAGACCCCCCAAG
The DNA here is from genome assembly GCA_033576535.1 of Allobates femoralis. Classification (NCBI taxonomy): domain Eukaryota; kingdom Metazoa; phylum Chordata; class Amphibia; order Anura; family Aromobatidae; genus Allobates; species Allobates femoralis. Next base: position 182,926,154 of record JARQOC010000005.1, read on the forward strand.
GGACACACACACATACACACCCTATAAGGGACACATGCACTCACCCCACAGGACACACACATACAAACACCCCAGGGACACACACACCACACAGACAGACACAGATGTGCACAAATCATCTCACACAACTCACCTCATATGTGTGCTATCTTTTATTTCCAAACATAAACATCTGATTAAAAACAGTCAATGTGCAACACATGTGCCATATAGGGAATTAAGGCAGATGTCAGTCACATGAGCTGTTATTATGTGTATGTGTGAGGTAACATATACTGCCCGGCCGGGGGGGAGGGTTGGCTGGAGATTTATTAGGCTGCCTATAGCAATCAATCACAGCTCAGCTTCTATTTTCTTACGGTCATTAATATGACATATTCAAATTCTATTTTGTTATAGCTAACTTCAGTTATTTATTACTACAGCTAGTATCCTATATAATAATTGCATCCGGCCACTGTGCCGCTATTCTGGCATGCACCGCGGCCGGATGCCAGCGCCGCGAGCGATGGCGTCGCATGTCGCAATTACCGGCCAGCGTCATAGCTATGCTAATATGGCGCAGGGCTGGTGGGGCACAGGCAACACATGCCCACGCCACCTGCAGTCCCCCGCCAGCATCCCACCTCACCTCTCCCTATGCCGAAGACCCTGCACAACTCCCGCATTACACCCCTCAAACCCCCACCCCTTCGGCACCCACATAGCTCCGCACAAGAAGCCCGCACTGCTCCTTCGCCGCCCCACACCCTCGACCGCCTACACAGCCTCCGGCGCCCGCACAGCCTCCGATGCCTGCATACCCTCCGCCGCCCACACAGCCTCTGGTGCCGCACAGCTTCCGGGGCCCGCATACACCCACACAACAAACCCGCACCACCCCTCCGCCGCCCGCGCAGCCTCCAGCGCTCCAGCTACAACCACAGCATCGAGTCCCTGCTCCTAAACTTCAACCAGCTCACGAAGCTGCAGAAGCTAAGGAGACGACAGAGCAGCCCAGGGAGGAGAGGAGCCAAGGGAGGACCGGAGGCCAGAGATGAGAGGAGAAGAGGCTGGGGAGGAAAGGCTAGGGAAGAGAGAAGAAGAGGCCAGGGAGGAGAACCACCGTCCAGTGCTAACCACTAAGCCACTGTATACAGTGCTCACCACTGAGCCACTGCATAGTGCTCACCACTCAGCCACCATACAGTGCTAAACACTGAGCCATCGTACAGCGCTAACCACAAAGCCACCATATACAATGCTAACCACTGAGCCACTGTACAGTGCTAACTACTAAGCCACTGTACTATGAAAACCACTAAGTCACTGTATACAGTGCTAACCACTAAGCCACTGTATACAGTGCCAACCACTGAGCCACTGTACACTGCTAACCACTGACCCACTGTATACACTGCTAACCACTGAGCCACCATATACAATGCTATCCACTGAGCCACTGTACAGTGCTAACAACTAAGCCACTGTATACACTGCTAACCACTGAAACGCCGCACAGTACTCACCACTGAGCCACCATACTGTGCTAACCACTGAGCCATGGCACAGTGCTCACCACTGACCCACCATACACTGCTAACCACTGAGCCACTGTACAGCAGTAAAAACTACTCACCCAACAAATGAGGAAAAAGAGGTAACTACAGAGCCACCATCCAGTGCTAACAACTGAGCCACTGTATACAGTGCTCAGCACTGAGCCACTGCACAGTGCTCACCACTGACCCACCATACACTGCTAAACACTGAGCCACTGTACACTGCTAACCACTATGCCACCATATACAATGCTATCCACTGACCAACTGTACAGTGCTAACCACTGAGCCACCGCACAGTACACACCACTAAGCCACCATATACAATGCTAACCACTGAGCCACTGTACAGTGCTAACCACTCAGCCACTGTACAGTTCGAACCACTAAGCCACTCTATACAGTGCTAACCACTAAGCCACTGTATACAGTGGAAACCACTGAGCCACTGTTCACTGCTAACCACGGAGCCACCGTATATAGTGCTAACCACTGAGCCACCATATACAATGCTATCCACTGACCAACTGTACAGTGCTAACCACTGAGCCACCACACAGTATGCACCACTAAGCCACCATATACAATGCTAACCACTAAGCCACTGTACAGTGCTAACCACTGAGCCACTGTACAGTGCGAACCACTAAGCCACTCTATACAGTGCTAACCACTAAACCACTGTATACAGTGCCAACCACTGAGCCACTGTATATAGTGCTAACCACTGAGCCACCATATACAATACTATCCACTGCCCAACTGTACAGTGCTAACCACTGGGCCGCTGCACAGTACTCACCACTGAGCCACCATACAGTGTTAACCACTAAGCCACTGTATACAGTGTTAACCACTAAGCCACTGTATACAGTGCTAACCACTAAGCCACTGTATACAGTGCCAACTACTGAGCCACTGTATACAATGCTATCCACTGAACCACTGTACAGTGCTAACAACTGAGCCACCATATACAGTGCTAACCACTGAGCCATTGTACAGTGCTAACCACTAAGCCACTCCATACAGTGCTTAACACTAAGCCACTGTACAGTCCAAACCACTAAGCCACTGTATACAGTGCTAACCACTGAGCCACCGCACAGTACACACCACTAAGCCACCATATACAATGCTATCCACTGAGCCACTGTACAGTGCTAACAACTAAGCCACTGTATACACTGCTAACCACTGAAACGCCGCACAGTACTCACCACTGAGCCACCATACTGTGCTAACCACTGAGCCATGGCACAGTGCTCACCACTGACCCACCATACACTGCTAACCACTGAGCCACTGTACAGCAGTAAAAACACTCACCCAACAAATGAGGAAAAAGAGGTAACTACAGAGCCACCATCCAGTGCTAACAACTGAGCCACTGTATACAGTGCTCAGCACTGAGCCACTGCACAGTGCTCACCACTGACCCACCATACACTGCTAAACACTGAGCCACTGTACACTGCTAACCACTATGCCACCATATACAATGCTATCCACTGACCAACTGTACAGTGCTAACCACTGAGCCACCGCACAGTACACACCACTAAGCCACCATATACAATGCTAACCACTGAGCCACTGTACAGTGCTAACCACTCAGCCACTGTACAGTTCGAACCACTAAGCCACTCTATACAGTGCTAACCACTAAGCCACTGTATACAGTGGAAACCACTGAGCCACTGTTCACTGCTAACCACGGAGCTACCGTATATAGTGCTAACCACTGAGCCACCATATACAATGCTATCCACTGACCAACTGTACAGTGCTAACCACTGAGCCACCATATACAATGCTATCCACTGACCAACTGTACAGTGCTAACCACTGAGCCACCGCACAGTATGCACCACTAAGCCACCATATACAATGCTAACCACTAAGCCACTGTACAGTGCTAACCACTGAGCCACTGTACAGTGCGAACCACTAAGCCACTGTATACAGTGCTAACCACTAAACCACTGTATACAGTGCCAACCACTGAGCCACTGTATATAGTGCTAACCACTGAGCCACCATATACAATGCTATCCACTGCCCAACTGTACAGTGCTAACCACTGGGCCGCTGCACAGTACTCACCACTGAGCCACCGTACAGTGTTAACCACTAAGCCACTGTATACAGTGTTAACCACTAAGCCACTGTATACAGTGCTAACCACTAAGCCACTGTATACAGTGCCAACTACTGAGCCACTGTATACAATGCTATCCACTGAACCACTGTACAGTGCTAACAACTGAGCCACCATATACAGTGCTAACCACTGAGCCATTGTACAGTGCTAACCATTAAGCCACTCCATACAGTGCCTACCACTAAGCCACTGTACAGTCCAAACCACTAAGCCACTGTATACAGTGCTAACCACTGAGCCACCGTATACAATGCTATCCACTGAGCCACTGTACAGTGCTAACCACTGGGCCGCTGCACAGTACTCACCACTGAGCCACCATACAGTGTTAACCACTAAGCCACTGTATACAGTGTTAACCACTAAGCCACTGTATACAGTGCTAACCACTAAGCCACTGTATACAGTGCCAACTACTGAGCCACTGTATACAATGCTATCCACTGAACCACTGTACAGTGCTAACAACTGAGCCACCATATACAGTGCTAACCACTGAGCCATTGTACAGTGCTAACCATTAAGCCACTCCATACAGTGCCTACCACTAAGCCACTGTACAGTCCAAACCACTAAGCCACTGTATACAGTGCTAACCACTGAGCCACCGTATACAATGCTATCCACTGAGCCACTGTACAGTGCTAACCACTAAGCCACTGTAAACAATGCTAACCACTGAGCCACTGTACAGTGCTAACCACTAAGCCACCGTATACAATGCTAATCACTGAGCCACCATACCGTGCTCACCACTGAGCCACCATACAGTGCTCACCACTGAGCCACCATACAGTGCTAACCACTGAGCCACTGTAAACTGCTAACAACTGAGTCACCGTATACAATGCTAACCACTGAGCCACCGTACAGTGCTAACCACTCACCCACCATACAATGCTAACCACTGAGCCACCGCATACAGTGCTACAGTGCTAACCACTGAGCCACCGTATACAGTGCTAATCATTGAGCCACCATACAGTGCTAACCACTGAGCCACCATATACAGTGCTAATCACTGAGCCACCTTATACACCATATAAATCCCGCAACAACAGCGTACTTTCTGTAGAGAGGACTGTACTATTCAGCGGATATTTCTACAGCAACTACGCCCGGGTTAATAAATAACTGTTGTTAGCTATAAAAAAATAGAATTTGAATATGATATATTAATGACCTGTAGGAAAATAGAAGCTGAGCTGTGATTGGTTGCTATAGGCAGCCTGATAAATCTCCAGCCAACAGTAAACCCTCCGCCCGGCTGGGCAGCATATGTTACCTCACACATACACATAATAGACAGCTCATGTGACTGACATCTGCCTTAATTCCCTTTATGGCACGTGTTGCACATTGGTTGATTTTAATCAGATGTTTATTTTTGGAATATAATGATAGCACACGTATGAGGTGAGTTGTGTAAGGCAATTTGTGCACATCTGTGTCTGTCTGTGTGGTGTGTGTGTCCCTGGGGTGTGTGTGTGTTAGCGACTATACACTTGCTGTTACTCTTTGTGTGCGTGTGGTGTGTATACATGTCCCCATGCGTGGTGAATATCCCATGTTGGGGCCCCACCTTAGTGACTATATGCTGGTACTATATATGCTGTTAGTCTTTGGCGCTGTCATTAAGCCCCTCTCATTCACAACTGTCAACTGGTAACTGTCACTTTTTCCCCATTATGTAGATAGGGGCAAAATTGGTGAATTGGAATGTGCAGGGTTAAAATTTCGCCTCACAGCATAGCCTATGACGCTCTCGGGGTCCAGACGTGTGACTGTGCAAAATTTTGTGGCTGTAGCTGACAGCTGTCGATTTTCCTCTAACACTTTTCCATTCACTTTTTTCCCATTATGTAGATAGGGGCAAAATTGTTTGGTGAACTGGAACGTGCAGGGTTAAAATTTCACCTCACAACATAGCCTATGACATGTGTGACTGCGAAAAATTTTGTGGCTGTAGTAGCGACAGTGTGGATGCCAATCCCGGATATACTACATACATACACACATGCATACACACATTCAGCTTTATATATTATATTATATATATATTGTAGAGATCAGTCTCTATAGCAGCAGCAAGTAAGGCAGTGACACTCAGCCCCAGTCCAAAAACAAGTGTGTTTTATGGCACACAATGGCAAAACAACAGAAATAGTCCTTTCATCAGGATAACAGCGTCGGCCCTAAACCTGCTCCTCCTGGAGCTCGCCTAGGGGTCCTACCCCACCTTGGGGTCCGGTACACGCTCGCTGTGCTCTCACAGGCTCCTTTTTCCTCAGGCACCACAGAAAAACCCCTTGACAGCTGTCTTCCCCGGCCTAACCTTTTTCACCTGTCTTTCCCTCCCAGCTACTTCAAAAACCTGGGGCGGGAGATGAGGAATGGAGGCCCGCCCAAAACCTTCCCCCATTCCTCATAGATGAGGTCCCACAACAGGTTCTACCAACAGCCACCGTTCTGAGTAACCGTGGCAACACCTACCTCACCTATGCTCACGTGAGCGTCTCCCGTCCGATGCATGCAGTAGCTCACCATCCTTGGGGAAACGTAGCGTCCCTCTACCACCATTCCCCTTGCTACCTCACACACCCTCCCCCTCAGTTTGACCCGGGGGGGGTGAACTCCCGTCACCAAACAGTGAGACCGGGACAAGGCATCCGCATTGCCATGCAGCCTCCCGGCTCTGTGTTCCACCGTGAAGTTAAAGTTCTGGAGCGACAAGAACCACCTGGCGACTCGCGCATTCCTCTCTCTGGACTGGCTCATCCACGTGAGGGGGTCCGTATGGACTGATCCTTGGGAGAGACTTTCCCCTATTCTGGACTCTGTTACCGGGGAACTCGGGGTCAAGGGGTAAACAAATCCAGAATGTTACTGACCCTGAGCCTGAACCTCGTGATCCCGACTCAGGGTGCCAGCCGTAGGAGTAAGAATGTCCCCCCTAGAGGTATTAGCAGGTGAAACCGACGAGCTCGGGTCAGTACCTGAGTTTGCAGAATGGGGAGTTCCCCGTGACAATTTTGGTACTGCACAGCTCCAAGACCCGACGTTAAATCGGGCAAGGGAAAACGTTATTTGTATTAATGGGTGTTTCAGTACCCAGGAGCAGACCAGGTGTTTCCACACATGGCTCTCAACCAGGATCTATTATACAGGGTTGACAGAGTGCGGTGTGAGACCTTGGAACAGCTGGTGGTTCCGCAGCCTTATCGTCCGACGGTGCTCGGTTACAGTTCACAGTTCTTTCAGTTACAGTTCAGTTAACACTGCTCTGGGTAACTGGATTATGCAGCTTAGGCAGCTTCTCTACGTTGCTTCCCTCAAGTCCTTTCAGACCCTTGTCTCTCTTTGTCTCCTCACTCACAGGTTTGGTCTGGCCATTGCAGGCTTTTGTGTGATGAGTACCTCTCTCTCAGGGTCACTAGCCCTAGTTTGAAGGTTGTGTTCCTAGACCGTGGTGGTAGGTAGGCTGCAGGTCATGGAATGCCCCACACCAGTATGTCTTGTGATTAGGGTCTTAGAGTATCCCCGGTCACTTCTACAGAGCCGGCTCTCTGGCTGTAGCAGCCTAGCCCTCCAGTGTCCCAGGTATGAGTGTGGGATCACCAGGCTGCCTCTGTCTCACTGTGGGGTGTCGTTGCTTTTTGGCTTCTTTCCCCTGCCTCTGGTTATGGAGCGAGCTTTCTCTCCTAGGAATATTGCCTCTAGGATTCTGCGTCCTCCAGGGAACCTCTCCTCCTGGAAATTCACTGCCTGTTCTTCCTGACCGTTCACTCTCTTCTGTCTCTTGACTGTTGTGCCTAGCTGAGTGTTCCCGGATTTTTCTATTGTTGGTCTCTCCACCCACTTGTTCAGTACTGCTCTATGCTCCACCCACACTACTCTTAACCCCTGCTACCCCTTGCCTAATCTAGAGTCCTAGGCATAGGGTCAGTGTGTGTATCTGTGTGGACGTGTTTTAGTCAACCGTCTCTACCTTACCTGGCTGCAGTTCACCCTGTGGCCGCCCTTGTCGCAGGGCACCACACATGTGTATAATAAAACAGGTTTAATTGCAATTATTTCCTGGGAGAAATGCTTCAGCTTCATTTTCTGGAACAATTACAAGGGTGCCAACAATTTTGTCTAAAACTGTACAGTACGTATCATCCTTATTGATGTTATCAGTAAACCACAGGTAGTACCTTGAGAAGCAATCAGTGCCTGACAATCTTTGCTATATATTATTCAATGTGTCCTGTCAATACTTACGTGCATTATTAATAAGCTCTCTATACATTAGATTGTTTATACGTTACTACCATTGTGTGTAATCTATAGTTCTTCAGCTGTTTAAAAACTGGAAGTCTAAATGTGCCGCAACAATCTACAGTTTTCATACTGTAAACATATAAAGAATATGCTCTTGTAAATTTGTATAGTACATTATCACATATTTTCGATTTGTTCACAATATGAAAAACAGATTATAGCAAGAGTTTAATTCCATAGGGATTGTTGGAGTCTTCAATCTTGATAGATTTGAGCAACCAGCATAAATCTAATTATGGCACTACTCAATGAAAGTGGTTGGAAGACAATTGCCTCCCTTGAATTTCTTACCTTACCAGACGGAGTGTAGAGAAGTACTTTAAGATGTCTGATCTTAAAAGACCAAATCAACAATTGAGATTTTAAGTCTATACCTTTGTTTAAAAAAATTCAGATTTCTTTCAAGGGATGTTCATACATTGCTCCTCTGAAGCATTTTTGGCTTTTTTGTGCAGTAACAATGCATCTTTTATAATAATAGCAAAATACACTGTGAACACAATTATTAAGCAACTAGATGTGAGCCTGATTCTATGACATCTAGAGGGCGGTGATGTCACGATGGGGGCAGGCTCTATGGTGCTGTGCACGGTGGCTGTCTATCTCTCTGTCAGCTCTCTCTCTCCCCCCTGTGCTACTTTTGCCCTCTTTGCTCTCTCCTTTGAGCTATCTCCCCCCTGTGCTCTCTCTCTCTCTTTCCACATGTGCTATCTTCTCATCTTATGCTGTCTTCTCCTCTCATGTGCTCTCTCCTTTGAACTGTCTCACCCTGTGTGCTCGTCCCCTATATGTGTTCTCTCCCCCTGTGCCATCTTCTTCCCTCTGTACTCTCTCTTTGAGCTGTGTTCCCCCTGTGTACTCTCCCCTGCATATTGTATCTCTCCCTCCTGTGCTATCTTCTCACCTCTGTGCTCTCTCATTTGAGCTGTCTCCCCACTGTGTACTCTCTCTTTCCCCCTGTGCACTTGCTACTCTCCCTGTGTGCTCTCTCTGCCCCTCATGTGCGTTCTATGCCCTCCTTTGCACTCGCCCCTCCCCCTGTGTGCACTCTCTAACCCCCTGTGCACTAACCAATCCTCCTGTGCACTCTCTCTGCCCCCTGTGCCCTCTCTCAGCTTGCCTATATGTTCACCCTCGTGCTTTGTCTCTCTCCCATGTGCCCTTCACATGTGGTGTCCAAAGATGGTGGCAGCATGACTAATTGCGCATGTGAGCACCGGGACATGCTGCCACCATCTTTGCATACTCAGGTGTCCGAAGATGGCGGCCATCTGAGTAAGTGTGGATGCATGCTGGGTATATGCATGTGCAATTACTCAGATTGTTATATGTCAGCAGAGCTGGGGGCGGCAGTGTTGGGCAGCTGCAGCACCACTGGCGGTACTGCGCAATGTGCCAGTAGCATAAGTGGGCGCAAGTGTGTGCTCTCTGTGCTCCCTGTGTTCTTTATTCCCCTTGTGCACTCTGTGCCCCCCTCGTGTGCTTTCTACACCCCCTTCTGTGCTCTCTATGACCTTGTGTGCTCTCTGTACCACCCTGTGCACTCTTTGCGCCTTATGCATTCCCTATGTCTCCTTTGTGTGCTCTCTGAGCCCCACCTTGTGTGCCCTTTGTGCCCCCTTCTGTGTTCTCCTTGCTCTGTGCTGTCTCTCTCCCCCTGTGGTTTACAAAGATGGCAGCTTGATAGGCTAACTCCATCAATAGGCTTGATAGGCTGTCACCATCTTTGCATACCCAGGCATTCAAAGAGGGTGGGCACATGAGGAACTGCATCTGCGTGTGCTGGGTGAGCAAGTGCAGTTCCTTATTAGGCATTGTGTTCATTGGGCATCAGGCTGTGGGTAGCGTGCATGGCAGTGAAGTGCAATCGCAAGTTCCTGGCATCGATTTCAGATGTCATTATAATTGGGTGTCAGGGGCACTGCTAGTGGTACTGCACAATGGGCCAGTATCACTACTGGGCACCTTATATGCACACCCTTCACTTGGGTGTCTGTCATGCCATATTCCTGTGAATGCTGGCTGGCACTCATAGGAAGACAGTATTTTTGCTGTGCAGAGAGGTGCTGAAGAATCGATCTGTAGAGCACAAGCGATCGGACCATTGGAGCTTAAAGAGATCCTGTCACCTTCCCAGGGCCTATTAAGCAGCACCTATGCTGCATTTTGTGAAGGTGGTTCTTATTATCCTACCCCCCAGGGACACCAAAATAAACACTTTATTAGTAGTGTTGAGCGAACATGCTCGGCACTACTCGTTACTCGCACGAGTATCACTGTACTCGGGCGACTCGCCGAGCACCGAGTAATCTCGCGATACTCGTGCTGTGCTCGTGGTCGTCATCTCTCCATGTTGGCGCTCTTTTGAGAGCCAGCCCACGTGCAGGGATTGGCTGACAGACCACTGCAATGCCACAGCCCTGTTGGTTGTGGTATAGCAGTGATTGGCCGGCCTGCACAGCGTCACCGAGCCTTTATAAGTCCCGGCGCGCTGTGCTCGGCCCACAGCCTTCCAGACAGTGAGTGTAGGGAGAGTGTCTGCTGCTGATTAGGGACAGATTTGCGGCCCTCATAGGTAGATCCGGATCAGGGCTGCAAACTGCTGCTGACCACAACAGTCCTTCTCAGGACTAATCTAGGAGGACATAGGCAGGGTGATCCAGATCGGAGTCCAAGCTTTCCAGTGACCAGAACAGTCCTTCTCAGGACTAATCTAGGAGGATATAGGCAGGGTGATACAGATTGAAATCCAAGCTTTTCTGTGACCATTAGAGTCACCACACTCTTGTACTTAGTACCTTAATACAGGTTAGGGACTAAAATCCTCTCTTCAAACCATTACAGTCACCAGACAGGTGTACGTACTACCTTAATACAGGTTAGGGAACTAAAATCCTAACTCTTGTCATCAAAACAGTCACCAGACAGGTGTACGTACTACCTTAATACAGGTTAGGGACTAAAATCCTCTCTTGAACCATTACAGTCACCAGACAGTGTACGTACTACCTTAATACAGGTTAGGGAACTAAAATCCTAACTCTTGTCATCAACACAGTCATCAGACAGGTGTACGTACTACCTTAATACAGGTTAGGGACTAAAATCCTCTCTTGAACCATTACAGTCACCAGACAGGTGTACGTACTACCTTAATACAGGTTAGGGAACTAAAATCCTAACTCTTGTCATCAAAACAGTCACCAGACAGGTGTACGTACTACCTTAATACAGGTTAGGGACTAAAATCCTCTCTTCAAACCATTACAGTCACCAGACAGGTGTACGTAGTACCTTAATACAGGTTAGGGAACTAAAATCCTAACTCTTGTCATCAAAACAGTCACCAGACAGGTGTACGTACTACCTTAATACAGGTTAGGGACTAAAATCCTCTCTTCAAACCATTACAGTCACCAGACAGGTGTACGTAGTACCTTAATAAAGGTTAGGGAACTAAAATCCTAACTCTTGTCATCAAAACAGTCACCAGACAGGTGTACGTACTACCTTAATACAGGTTAGGGACTAAAATCCTAACTCTTGTCATCTCAACAGTCACCACACTGTTGTACGTCATACGTTCATACAGGTTAGGGAACTAAAATCCTAACTCTTGTCATCTCAACAGTCACCACACTGTTGTAAGTCATACCTTTATTCAGGTTAGGGAACTAAAATCCTAACTCTTGGCATCTCAACAGTCACCACACTGTTGTACGTCATACGTTCATACAGGTTAGGGAACTAAAATCCTAACACTTGTCATCTCAACAGTCACCACACTGTTGTAAGTCATACCTTTATTCAGGTTAGGGAACTAAAATCCTAACTCTTGTCATCAAAACAGTCACCAGACAGGTGTACGTACTACCTTAATACAGGTTAGGGACTAAAATCCTAACTCTTGTCATCTCAACAGTCACCACACTGTTGTACGTCATACGTTCATACAGGTTAGGGAACTAAAATCCTAACTCTTGTCATCTCAACAGTCACCACACTGTTGTAAGTCATACCTTTATTCAGGTTAGGGAACTAAAATCCTAACTCTTGGCATCTCAACAGTCACCACACTGTTGTACGTCATACGTTCATACAGGTTAGGGAACTAAAATCCTAACACTTGTCATCTCAACAGTCACCACACTGTTGTAAGTCATACCTTTATTCAGGTTAGGGAACTAAAATCCTAACTCTTGTCATCAAAACAGTCACCAGACAGGTGTACGTACTACCTTAATACAGGTTAGGGACTAAAATCCTAACTCTTGTCATCTCAACAGTCACCACACTGTTGTAAGTCATACCTTTATTCAGGTTAGGGAACTAAAATCCTAACTCTTGGCATCTCAACAGTCACCACACTGTTGTAAGTCATACCTTTATTCAGGTTAAGGAACTAAAATCCTAACTCTTGTCATCTCAACAGTCACCACACTGTTGTAAGTCATACCTTTATTCAGGTTAGGGAACTAAAATCCTAACTCTTGTCATCTCAACAGTCACCACACTGTTGTACGTCATACGTTCATACAGGTTAGGGAACTAAAATCCTAACACTTGTCATCTCAACAGTCACCACACTGTTGTAAGTCATACCTTTATTCAGGTTAGGGAACTAAAATCCTAACTCTTGTCATCAAAACAGTCACCAGACAGTTGTACGTACTACCTTAATACAGGTTAGGGACTAAAATCCTAACTCTTGTCATCTCAACAGTCACCACACTGTTGTACGTCATACGTTCATACAGGTTAGGGAACTAAAATCCTAACTCTTGTCATCTCAACAGTCACCACACTGTTGTAAGTCATACCTTTATTCAGGTTAGGGAACTAAAATCCTAACTCTTGTCATCTCAACAGTCACCACACTGTTGTACGTCATACGTTCATACAGGTTAGGGAACTAAAATCCTAACACTTGTCATCTCAACAGTCACCACACTGTTGTAAGTCATACCTTTATTCAGGTTAGGGAACTAAAATCCTAACTCTTGTCATCAAAACAGTCACCAGACAGGTGTACGTACTACCTTAATACAGGTTAGGGACTAAAATCCTAACTCTTGTCATCTCAACAGTCACCACACTGTTGTAAGTCATACCTTTATTCAGGTTAGGGAACTAAAATCCTAACTCTTGCATCTCAACAGTCACCACACTGTTGTACGTCATACGTTCATACAGGTTAGGGAACTAAAATCCTAACACTTGTCATCTCAACAGTCACCACACTGTTGTAAGTCATACCTTTATTCAGGTTAGGGAACTAAAATCCTATCTCTTGTCATCAAAACAGTCACCAGACGGTGTACGTACTACCTTAATACAGGTTAGGGACTAAAATCCTAACTCTTGTCATCTCAATAGTCACCACACTGTTGTACGTCATACGTTCATACAGGTTAGGGAACTAAAATCCTAACTCTTGTCATCTCAACAGTCACCACACTGTTGTAAGTCATACCTTTATTCAGGTTAGGGAACTAAAATCCTAACTCTTGTCATCAAAACAGTCACCAGACAGGTGTACGTACTACCTTAATACAGGTTAGGGACTAAAATCCTCGCTTCAAAACATTACAGTCACCAGACAGGTGTACGTACTACCTTAATACAGGTTAGGGAACTAAAATCCTAACTCTTGTCATCAAACAGTCAGCAGACAGGTGTACGTACTACCTTAATACAGGTTAGGGACTAAAATCCTCGCTTCAAAACATTACAGTCACCAGACAGGTGTACGTACTACCTTAATACAGGTTAGGGAACTAAAATCCTAACTCTTGTCATCAAAACAGTCACCAGACAGGTGTACGTACTACCTTAATACAGGTTAGGGACTAAAATCCTCTCTTCAAACCATTACAGTCACCAGACAGTGTACGTAGTACCTTAATACAGGTTAGGGAACTAAAATCCTAACTCTTGTCATCAAAACAGTCACCAGACAGGTGTACGTACTACCTTAATACAGGTTAGGGACTAAAATCCTAACTCTTGTCATCTCAACAGTCACCACACTGTTGTACGTCATACGTTCATACAGGTTAGGGAACTAAAATCCTAACTCTTGTCATCTCAACAGTCACCACACTGTTGTATGTCATACCTTTATTCAGGTTAGGGAACTAAAATCCTAACTCTTGGCATCTCAACAGTCACCACACTGTTGTAAGTCATACCTTTATTCAGGTTAGGGAACTAAAATCCTAACTCTTGGCATCTCAACAGTCACCACACTGTTGTACGTCATACGTTCATACAGGTTAGGGAACTAAAATCCTCTCCTAAAACCATTCAAGTCACCAGACTGTTGTACGTCATACCTTGATACAGGTTAGGGACTAAAATCCTCTCCTGAAAGCATTACAGTCACCAGACTGTTCTATGTCATACCTTGATACAGGTGAGGGACTAAAATCCTCTCCTAAAACCATTCAAGTCAGCAGATTGTTGTACGTCATACCTTGATACAGGTTAGGGAATAAAATCCTCTCCTAAAACCATTCAAGTCACCAGACTGTTGTACGTCATACCTTGATTACCTTGATACAGGTTAGGGAACTAAAATCCTAATCTCTTGTGATCTGAACAGTCACCAGACTGGTGTACGTCATACCTTGATACAGGTTAGGGACTAAAATCCTCTCATGTGACTGTTGTCGCAGTATACAAGCAAAATGCGCAAGGGCGTTGGCAAGGAACAAGGAGGTGAACGTGATGGTGGTGCAGGCAGAGGCCGAGGTCGTGTGCAAGCACTAATTTCGCAACAATAAAGTGGCACATCTACTCGCTCACACGTCCTGTCCCAAATTGTTGGGGCCCGCTGCAGTACTACGCTCTTGAACCAACACTAGTGTCAACAGCTTGTTACTTGGATAGCGGATAATGCTTCAAGTCTGATTGGCACCTCCACAAACACCCTGTCTTCCACACGGTCAATTGTCAGTAGCCGTGATACTGCACTGCACATTTCCCAACCTGATCCTCCTTCCTACCAACTGGCTGAGTGCACGTCCACGGACATTACTGATCCCACACTTGGACACTCAGAAGTCCAGAAGTGTGTACCCATGGGTCAGTGGAGGTACATGGCAAATTCCCATTACAAAATTTAAATTCAGTTGTCATTTGTTGGTGGTGTGGTGAAGTCTGGCCCAATCCAACCCTTGTTCATCTTGATCTCAGTCAGCCTGTCAGCATTTTCAGTTGACAGGCGGTTGCGTTTATCAGTAATGATTCCACCTGCAGCTCTGAAAACACGCTATGACAAAATGCTAGCGGCAGTGCAGGCCAGGACTTCCAAGGCGTAGAGAGCCAATTCATGCCACGTGTCCAGCTTGGAGACCCAATAATTGTAAGGCACAGAGGAATCTCGCAGTACAGTTGTTCGATCGGCAAGGTACTCCTTCAGCATCTGACCAAACTTAGCATTTCTTGTGGCACTACCCCGCACCTCAGGGGCTGTGGTACGTGAGGGGCTAAGAAAACTGTCCCACCTCCTAAAGACTGTTCCCCTACCTTTGGCGGATTGGACTTGTGCCCCTCTCGGCCGAACGCCTTGGTTGTCCACCGATTCCTCACCTATGCCGCTAGCGTTTTGTGAGGGGAATGATTAGCCTACTTCCGTGACTATGGCCTTCTGGAACTACTGCGTTTTGGCTGACCTCTCCGCCTCAGGAATGACAGACATTAATTTCTCCTTGTACCGTGGGTCTAACAGTGTTGCCAACCAGTACTGATTGTCGGCCAAGATGTTCTGAACGCGAGGGTCACGAGGCAGGCAGCTTACCATAAAGTCAGCCATGTGCGCCAGACTCTTAACACCCATCACTTTAGTATCCAGACCAACACGATGACTGAACATGCTGTCCTCCTCCTCCTCCTCCTCCTCATCTCCCCTGTCCTCTGCCCAGCCACGCTGAATCGAGGGTATCACTGGTGTGCATGTCATATCCTCAATTTGGCCAGAGAGTTGCTCCATGTCTTCATACTCCTCCTCCCCGTCATAGTCCTCCACTGCACGTTGTGATGAGATGAGGCTGGACTCTGTGTTTTCACCCACACCCACTACTGTTTCTTGCTCCAAGTCATCGCGCTCGGCCTGCAATGCATCCTCTTTGTTTTTCAGCAGAGACCATTTTAGAAGGCAGAGTAGTGGTATGGTGACGCTAATAATGGCGTCATCACAGCTCACCATCTGGGTGGAGTCCTAAAAGTTTTGGAGGACGGTACATAGGTCCGACATCCATCTCCACTCCTCAGGTGTTATGTGTGGAGTTTGAACCATTTTCCCGACGGCTGATGCAGGTAGTCAACAACTGCCCTCTTCTGCTCACATATCCTGACCAACATGTGCAGAGTTGAATTCCAACGCGTGGGGACATCACACACCAGTCTGTGGGCCGTAAGACGCTAACGGCGCTGAAATCCGCAAAGGTCGGCTGAAGCAGCAGGTGACTTGCGAAAATGTGCAGACAGACGGCGAACTTTTACCAGCAGTTCAGACAGCTCTGGGTATGACTTTAGAAACCTCTGAAACACCAGGTTGAGCACGTGGGCCACGCATGGAACATGCGTCAGCTGGCCTCGCCTCAAAGCTGCCACCAAGTTCCGTCCATTGTCACACACGACCTTTCCTGGCTTTAGGTTCAGAGGTGTGAGCCAGTGATCTGCCTGCTGTTTCAGAGCTGTCCACACCTCTTCTGCATTGTGGGGTTTGTCACCTATGCAGACTAGCTTCAGCACAGCCTGTTGACGCTTCGCAGAGGCAGTGCTGCAGTGCTTCCAGCTTGGGACTGGTGTGGAGGGTACAGTGGATGAGGATGAGCAGGAGGAGGAGGAGGACGCTGAAGAGCATGACATTCCGGAGCTGTAGAGTGTCGGTGAAACCCTGACAGAGGTAGGGCCTGCTATCCTTGGTGTGGGAAGGACGTGTTCCGTCCCTCGATCAGACTGTGTCAGAGCCTCCACAATATTAACCCAGTGTTTTGTCAAGGAGATGTAGCGGCCTTGCCCACAAGCACTTGTCCACGTGTCTGTGGTTATACACTTCAGCCCCTGACCTTACCCCTGCGGTATTAAAGAACAGCAATGACTGTCTACCTCCAGTTTCCAATATCATGTCCACTTTCTATTTGAAACTAAACCTTTCCAAAACTGAACTTCTTCTGCTCCACCCATCCACTAACCTCCCTAAATCGGACATCTCTCTCTCAGTTTGTGGCACCATGATAATGCCTAGGCAGCAGGCTCGTTGTCTGGGTGTTATGTTTGACACCGATCTCTCCTCCTCCCACACACAATGTCTCGTCCGCTCATGTCACTTACACTTGAAGAATATCTCCAGAGTCCGTCCCTTTCTCACCCTGTAAACAACAAAAACCCTCACCGTGGCCCTAATCCATTACAGCCTTGACTATTGCAATTCTCTATTAAGCGGCCTCCCCCTCACCAGAGTTTCTCCTCTCCCGTCCATCCTTAATGCAGCAGCCAGGATCACCCATCTGGCCAATCGTTACTCAGATGCCTCTGCTCTGTGCCAGTCATTGCACTGGCTGCCCGTATACTACAGCATCCAATTCAAATTGCTTCTTATCACCCACAAAGCTATTCACAGTGCAGCACCCCTCTACCTCTCCTCCCTCATCTCTGTCTATCACCCCACTCGCCCTCTACGTTCCTCAAATGACCTTCGACTGACATCGGTAATAACCCGATCCTCCCAGTACCGGCTCCAAGACTCCTCCAGAGCTGCACCAAACCTCTGGAATGCTTTACCAAAAGAAATCAGGACTATCCACAACTTGCATGGCTTCAGACGATCCCTAAAAAAGCATCTTTTTAAGGCGGCCTATCATACTCCCTTATAGAAGTCCTTTGTACTGTAGATAGTGGGCTATCCCTCTGGACATTACTCTTCTACAAACTCCACCAAACCAAAAAGGTCTACACAGACTGTATAATGACCATCCATGTAAGCTTAGTTCTATGCCCCATTTCCTCAAGATGCCTGGACCATCCGTGCAATAAGCCCCTGTACCTTGTGCAACCCCTATCCCGTTGTAGATTGTAAGCTCTTTTGAGCAGGGTCACCTTCATTTCTTGCTTTATTTTTTGTATTTTCTTTTTTACATTGATTCTATGCCTATTGTTTTGTATCCAATTATTCTACTGTATTTGTTCTGTACTGTAATTACTTACTGTATTATATTTTCTGTACTCTAACCCTACATTGTAAAGCGCTGCGTAATATGTTGGCGCTATATAAATAAAGCTGTATTATTATTATTATTATTATTAGGTGGACTTTGGCTGAAACAGCGTTGTTCAGGGCACGTGTGATGCTGTTGGACACGTGGTTATGCAATGCGGGGACGGCACATCTGGAGAAATAGTGGCGGCTGGGGACCGAGTAACGTGGGACAGCAGCCGGCATCAGGTCGCGGAATGCTTCCGTCTACACCAGCCGGAAAGGCAACATTTGTAGCGCAATGAGTTGCGAAATGTGATCATTCAGGACTGTGGCATGTGGGGCGTTGGCAGCGTATTTGCGCCTGCGTTCAAATGTTTGCTGAATGGATAATTGAACACTGCGCTGGGAAAAGGACGTGCTTGATGGTGGTGTAATTTGGACGTGGGCAACTTCAGGTGCAGGGACGGAGGCTTGTTCGCGGCCAGCTTGGACAGGGGATTGGCTCGCACGCACAACAGGCAAAGACGTAGCAGTGACATCAGCAAGCACCGCTTCTCGACTCTGTTGTAGTTTCCACAAAGTCGTGTGCTTGGCTGACATGTGCCTGATCATGCTAGTGGTGGGCAGGCTGCTACTTTTCGTACCCCTGCTGATGCTGGCATGGCAGGTGTTGCAAATGGCCTTTTTAGAGTCATCTGGAGCCAACTGAAAATACTGCCAGACTCGGGAAGACCTAACATTTGCACAGGCACCTTGTGTCGTGTTGTTGTTCCGGGGAACGGTTGCCTGCCTTATGCCTGCATACCCGACCCTGCTTCGTACTGCCTGTTGGGATGCTATGCCTCCCTCCCCCTGTGCACTGCTGTCCTCGCTCTGCATATACTCCTGCCAGGTTGGGTAAGCTACTGGATCATCCACCACGTTGTCTTCCTATTCCTTGGCTAATCGCTGGACTGCTCCTCCTTCTCCTCATGTGGCACCATGATGACCGTTACAATAGTTTGGCTGTAGTTTCAGGTATACCCACAGTGGTAAATTTTTACGCCCATTCTTTTTGAATGGGCATTACAAAGACAGGATACCCGCATCTTTTCTATGTGAAAAATGTTTTGAGGCCCTCCAGCACGTCTCTATCCAGGGACAAAGAGGAGCCTCCCAATTTTTGGCTGCCCTGACCAAAGGGCTATTCTAAAATACACCCACTTGAGGGTTACAGGCCCTACTACAAGTCTGTAAGCATGGGTCATTGTTGAACCTCTCAATTTTTGGCTGCCCTCACCAAAGGGCTATACTAAAATACACCCACTTGAGGGTTACAGGCCCTACTACATGTCTGTAAGCATGGGTCATTGTTGAACCTCCCAATTTTTGGCTGCCCTCACCAAAGGGCTATACTACAATACACCCACTTGAGGGTTACAGGCCCTACTACATGTCTGTAAGCATGGGTCATTGTTGAACCTCCCAATTTTTGTCTACCCTGACCAAAGGGCTATACTACAATACACCCACTTGAGGGTTACAGGCCCTACTACATGTCTGTAAGCATGGGTCATTGTTGAACCTCCCAATTTTTGGCTGCCCTGACCAAAGGGCTATTCTAAAATACACCCACTTGAGGGTTACAGGCCCTACTACAAGTCTGTAAGCATGGGTCATTGTTGAACCTCTCAATTTTTGGCTGCCCTCACCAAAGGGCTATACTAAAATACACCCACTTGAGGGTTACAGGCCCTACTACATGTCTGTAAGCATGGGTCATTGTTGAACCTCCCAATTTTTGGCTGCCCTCACCAAAGGGCTATACTACAATACACCCACTTGAGGGTTACAGGCCCTACTACATGTCTGTAAGCATGGGTCATTGTTGAACCTCCCAATTTTTGTCTACCCTGACCAAAGGGCTATACTACAATACACCCACTTGAGGGTTACAGGCCCTACTACATGTCTGTAAGCATGGGTCATTGTTGAACCTCCCAATTTTTGGCTGCCCTGGCCAAAGGGCTATACTACAATACACCCACTTGAGCGTTACAGGCCCTACTACATGTCTGTAAGCATGGGTCATTGTTGAACCTCCCAATTTTTGGCTGCCCTGACCAAAGGGCTATACTACAATACACCCACTTGAGGGTTACAGGCCCTACTACATGTCTGTAAGCATGGGTCATTGTTGAACCTCCCAATTTTTGTCTACCCTGACCAAAGGGCTATACTACAATACACCCACTTGAGGGTTACAGGCCCTACTACATGTCTGTAAGCATGGGTCATTGTTGAACCTCCCAATTTTTGGCTGCCCTGACCAAAGGGCTATTCTAAAATACACCCACTTGAGGGTTACAGGTCCTACTACAAGTCTGTAAGCATGGGTCATTGTTGAACCTCTCAATTTTTGGCTGCCCTCACCAAAGGGCTATACTAAAATACACCCACTTGAGGGTTACAGGCCCTACTACATGTCTGTAAGCATGGGTCATTGTTGAACCTCCCAATTTTTGGCTGCCCTCACCAAAGGGCTATACTACAATACACCCACTTGAGGGTTACAGGCCCTACTACATGTCTGTAAGCATGGGTCATTGTTGAACCTCCCAATTTTTGTCTACCCTGACCAAAGGGCTATACTAAAATACACCCACTTGAGGGTTACAGGCCCTCCTGCATGTCTGTATCCAGGGGCATTCTTGAACCTCCCAATTTTTGGCTGCCCTGACCAAAGGGCTATACTAAAATACACCCAGTTCTTGTTTACAGGCCATCCTGCATGTCTGTATCCAGGGGCATTGGTGAACCTCCCAATTTTTGACTGCCCTTGCAAAGGAAGATACTACAATAGACCCAGTTCCTCAAAATGGGCACTTTATTTGTAGACAGGGCTTCATGTACGTCTCTTGTCAGGGTCATCGGAGTGTCGCACAATGTTTTCACGTAAAATCTTTTATGTAATCACAAAAAGTGACATACACCAGCTGTATCTCACTATTGGGTATGTGCCCTTAACATTTCCACCATAAATATTCATTTTGGTGTCATTTTGGAAGGTTTTCTGGACACTCCGTAAAATTGGCGTGAAACTCGGACAAGATTGTTCACAGCTGTGACTTTTGAGTGAGAAATGCTTCCAGGGGTCTTCCCCATGGTGTTGCCATGTCATTTCAGCACTCTTCTGAGACTTTTGTGACATTTTTAGGGTTTTTCCAGGCAGCCGGCAGTCATTTCATAAAAATACTCGTGTCTCCCATAGGATAACATTGGGCTCGTTACTCGGGCCGAGTACACGAGTATCTCGGGATGCTCGGCCCGAGCTTCGAGCACCCGAGCATTTTAGTACTCGCTCATCACTATTTATTAGATATTAGTTAAAGTGGGGAGGTATACTCTCATCCCTGGACCTAAACGCTTTGCTAATGTTACCCCTCCTCCTATGTGGTCCGGGTCCCTCCTCCTCTCTAACTTCGGAGCGGCGGTGGTGGCGCCTGCGCATTTACCCTCACCAGATTCCCAAGGTGCAGTCTGCATACATCATAACACCCCACAGGGCAGGATCTGGTGCTGCGTAATATCATGTGACCTCAGCACTAGGGCATAGCTCACTGAAATGCCCGAGAGCTGAGAGAATGAGCAGGCACTGCTGCTCCAAAGTTAGAGAGGAGGAGGGACCCAGACCACACAGGAGGAGGGGTAACATCAGCAAACCATTTAGGTCCAGGGAGGAGAGTATACCTCTCGACCTAAACTAATATCTAGTAAAGTGTTTATTTCAGTGTCCCTGGGGGTAGGATTATAAGAGTCACCTTCACAAAATACAGCATAGGTGCTGCTGAAGGTGGCTCTTTTAGCTTAATAGACCCTGGGGAAGGTGACAGATTCCTTTTAAAGCCCCCTAAGGGGACTAGTAAAAACAATAAAATGTGAAAAAAAGTTTTAAAAAATATTTAAAAAATCCACAAAAATTAAAAATGTCCCCACTTTTACCCCCATTAAAAATAAAAGAATAATAAAAAAAAACATATTTGGTATTATCACATTCAGAAATGTCTCATCTATCAAAATATAAAATAAATTAATCCAGTGGGTAAACAGCGAAATGAAAAAAAAATCCAAATGCCAGAGTTACATTATTATGGCCATCACAACATTGCAATAAAATGCAGTAAGGCTGGCTTCACACCACGGTGTGATCCGGTCCGGGGCTGTCCGGGATGACCTTGACAGCCCCGGACCGGATTAGCACACATAACCGGAGGGCCAAATGTGCCCTCCGGTCCTGTGTGCAGCCGGATGGCTGTAATTGCAGCCGCAGCTGCTGATTTTTCAAGACCGCAGCTAGCATGGAGCTAACCGCGGTCCTGAAACAACAGCGGAGTGCAGCCGCCAGTGTCCGGTTCCCGTATCCTCCTGGTTTGGGGCAATCCGGACCCAAAGGCTCCCATGTTAGTGAGCGCCGGATTGCCCCGGCTCTGGGAGAATCCGGCTGAATCCAGGATCCGGCAAATTGGGGAGATTTTTCTCCCTGGACAAAAAAATGATGCAAGCATCATTTTTGTGTCTGGAGAGAATAATCCGTATTCTCCCGGATTGTCCCGGAGTGATGAAACCGGATGGCAGAGAGCTGCCATCCGGCTCCATCCGGCCCCATAGGCTACTACGGGGCCAAAAACCGGTCCGGGGCTGTCTGATTTACACCGGACAGCCCCGGATCAAAAGAAACGTGGTGTGAAGCCAGCCTAAGAGGTGATTAAAATATTCTACCCATCCAAAAATTGTTTTTTTACAGACGTTAGCTCAGAGCACCAAAACTAACCATCACACAGCCCAAGATGCCAAAAAGACAATGTCATAGTTGTTGGAAAATGTCAACAAATGCACCATTTAATTTTGTTTTGAGAAATTTCTGCCTTTTTTCACTAATTAAATAAAAACATATAAACATGCTTTTTATCTACATAGTTGCATTGACCTGGGGAATCGTACTGTCAGGTTAGTTTTACCATATACGGAACCTGGTAATTAAAAAAACAAAACAAAAAAATGGTGATATTGCACTTTGTTGCGATTTCACTGCACTTTGAATGTCTTCCTGTATTTCAGTACACTATATGATAAAATTAATGGTTTAATTCAAAAGTACAACTTGTCCTGCAAAAAGCAAGTTCTCATATGTCTATATTGATAGGTTAATAAAAAAAGTCATGGCTTTTAGAAGGAAGAGAGGTAACAACAGAAGTGCAAAAAAAGAAAAAGGCCAGGTTGGAAAGGGGTTAAACACCGGCTCCGCTGCCATGTTTTCCCAGGTGAACTTGCCTCACAATAACGCCAGTCAATTTCCAGAGGCAGCTTCATTTGGGGTTTTGCTGTCGATCTTGGGGCAGCTCCACCGTAGGTGGCTTTAGCTCTATTCTCTCAGTATATGAGAATGAAGAATGGCCATGTCATTTATTGTTACTTCTTCAAAGATTCCCTAATCAAAAGTAGGTAAAAGACGTGAATACAAAGCATTATAAAAAATATTTTTTTTTAAAAAATGGCAAGATAATTTAATTACAAACACAGTAAAAAGGCAATGGAATTTTCCAGCCATGGTCATAGAAGCAAATGCACAGACAGGATGCAAACAGTAGCAACAGTGGTGCAAAATATTGGTGAAACAAGCACTGTCAACCTATCAGTTCATGGAGGGGGTGATTGGCCAGTAAAAGGATTGCACACAGATTAAGGTTACATTAGGGCACAAGTGAGAAACATGGGGAGCAGAGACTAGCCATCATTCTGTTACATGCCCATACTATTTAACTAGGTGGGATTCCCGACCCTCTTGCAATGCAACACAGAGGTTCAGGCCCCTAATAACATGGTGACCATTGATAAGCCTTGCTTCACTTTGTTAGGCGGCCGTCACACGGTGAGATATCTTGCCCGATATCGTTTAAGCGATCTCCTTTTTGATCGCTTAAGCGATATCGGGCAAGATATCGTTGCATGTAATCAAGCGATTTACGATGGTAAATCGCTTGATCGTGACATCGCTGATCTGAGGTTCGGTTCTCAGATCTAGCGATGAACGATGCAACGATCTGCATCATCGTGGTGTATGACACCACGATGATCCATCTCCCAGCGACCGCGCCTATGCTGGGAGATGGTAACTATGGTACACGTCGGGTAACTAAGCGACGCGCGGCGCCTAGTAACCCGATGTGTACCATAGTAACGAGCGAGATCGCGGCTCCACATCGCTGGTGAGTCTGCCTGTGTGACATCTCACCAGCGATGTGAGCGATATTGTAAGCGATTGCGCGTGCACGTGATCGCTTACAATATCGCTAAAGATATCTCACCGTGTGACGGCCGCCTAAGAAATATATGAAATCTACAGAAAAAGAGATGCGAGGTTTTGGGTATATACAGATTTAAAAAAAAGACATCATAAAATGTTTTTCTTTTCCCATCTTTATGGGCACTGTAACTTTAATTATATGTATATATTTATATGTGTGTATTCTTATTTATTTGTCTTGTTTGCCTCCTTTGAGAGAAATGTAACTATTCCTAGATTGCCCATATGCTTAAAACATTCTGAAAGCCCACACATTACTCTGTAGTGATGTTCTAAAGTGTCATTGCAGAGTGAACAGCTGAACAAGATTGTGCAGTAAGATGCCAGCTGTCAGACAACTGGACTCTTTATATTACCATTTCTTCTGCCTTCTTGATTACACAGGACAGAACAAGCATTGTGTACACAGAAAAGGAAGCACTAACTGTGCATCCCCCTGAAGACCCCGATTGTGATCACTATGTAAAGGGAGTGAGGAGGAGTTAATGGGTTCTTGGAGACTCAGTCAGCTTTGGTATGAAACCCAATGTCTCTTGCAACTGGGGCCAGGGCCGGTTTTAGGCAAAGTGGGGCCCTAGGCAAAAGGTTAAAGTGGGCCCTAAATGCTCAGGCCACTTTCACATCTAACGCTTTGCTGCATTTTGCTCAATTTGCATTTCCATGCGTTTTTACCGCAAAAACGCATCAAAACACATGCGTTTTTGTTCCCATTGATTTTAATGGAAACACATGCAAAAACGCATGTAAAAACGCATGTGCGTTTTCAAAAACAGAAAACGCATGCGTTTTTGCCAACGCTGCCCAAAACATCGGGGAAGACGTTTTGTGCTGCGTTCGCAAAAATGCATGCGTTTTGCGTTTTTGAAAACGCACATGCGTTTTGCATGCGTTTTTACATGCGTTCCCATTGAAATCAATGGGGGAAAAAACGCTAGCGTTTTTAATGCGTTTTTAGCGGTAAAAACGGCTAGAAAGGCAAATTTAGCAAAACGCACACCAACCTTAGATGTGGAACAGGCCGTAGTTATATGGTAAGAGTGACTTCATAAGTTGATTATCTAGGTCAGAATAAGAACATACTGAACATCATTTTATTTCAATCATAAAAAAAAAGAAATTTGTAAAAAAAAAAAATATTTTTTTTTTATTTTCCGAGACCCATGATGTTTTAATTTTTGAAGATACATAGATATGTGAGGGCTTACTTTATGTGCCCTGAGCTGACATTTTTACTGATACCATTTTGAGTCAGATACAACATTTTGATCGCCTTTTATTGCATTTCATTGTAACAACGTGGTGGCCTAAAAAACATAATTCTGGCGTTTTTATTTTTTTCCCATTACGCCATTTACCAATTGGATTAATTTACTTCATATATTGATAGCTTAGATTCTTACGAACGCAGCGATACCAAATATGTGTATTTTTACATTTTTTTCACTGTTTTATTGCTATTTTCAGTTCAGCTCCTTTGGGGGCCCCTAAGAGAGTGGGGGCCCTAGGCAACTGCCCAGTCTGCCTTCCCCTAACGCCGGCCCTGACTGGGGCTAACATACCAGCCCAAGTTCAAGGGTAAGCAAGTAAAAATTATATTACACATACAAACAGCAGATATAATAGTGATTGATTATATCAGTATGTGACAAATCTCAGCAGGAAGGCTCTCTGCCACTATATTATGCTGCTCTCAGAAGCAAACATACATATATCACCCTAAATTGCAAAAAATAAAATGAAGATAACGTAAATATTAGGGCTAACATCCGGAGAAAACAATAAACAAAAATCATTTGAATATGAGTTAAAAAAAAGTTAGAGCTCTTAAAGGAAAACCATCAGGTCAAATATCCACATGTAACTGCTATCATTTTCTAATTCCTACCTCTAAACTCTCTCTATTGATGTATTTCTTTTATGTATATTCCCCTCCTATCTTCTGTCTACTCCAAATAAAGAGAATCATTTCATCTGTCAATCACAGTGAATGATCCACTTAGTTCTCTGCTGTCCACTCCGCATGCATGAATATGTGACTCACCGTAACCGAGTCTTCACGGCGCAGGCGTTGCTTCTCCCTGTCACGGTTCCGCGCCTGCGGCTGTGGGTCTCGGTGGTCCAGATCAATAGTAGTTGGCTGAACAGATAAGGGTTAGTTATTCTTGTCGTGACGCCACCTGCGGGAATTCCGGTGATTTCACCGGCGCTGCTTGGGCAGCAAGATGGGACGCTCCCCACAGGACGAGCGGGAGTCCCTTGGGCCAGGAGCTGCACCCGATGTTGTACGGCAGCTTCGTAGTTACTAGCATGCGGAGTTAAACAGTTCTGAAGAAGCACAGACACCAGTGTTCTCTATAACGGGTCTTTTACTGTAACCAGCAGATGATACAGGGTATACAGTTAACGGGTAATGGACTGGGTGGTCTCAGCAATGACCGGTGTTGTTTCAGAACTCCGCGGTGTTCTTCCATTCTTAACTTTTCTATTTTTGCCGATGTCGCCTTAGTGCGCCAAGTTTGGGTACAAGGGGGCTACTTGAATTTCCCTGCCGGTGTATACAGCCCGGTGTGAGGGGAGCCAGATTCCTTTTGGTGGGTACTCCGCTGGCAAGACGGCTCTAATTGCGGCTTCAATGGGGTGCTCCTAGAGAGCAGTACCTCCACTGCTGGTTTGCTGAGCAGTGATGAACAACTTGCTAGCTTCGGAACCAGTGATCCGGTTGTTGATAGGCACGGGTATATTTTGACCCGTTAGATGGTCGCCCAGGTTCCGGTTGTGGGGCACCGAGTAATGGCGCCAACCGGTAGGTGGTCTGTAGGGCTGCACGGAACTGTGCAGAGCACTCTCCTCCTACGTTCCTCCCGACCACTTCTCTCTCCTTCCTCCTTCTTTTACATTCTCCTACACTCTACTCCTACACTCCGCCCACCAGGACCTTATTGGCCCTCTATGATAGTGGTGCATGTAGGGTATGGAGCTCTGAGTGTTAACCATGTCGCTGCTGAGATGGAGAATATCGCATCTTCAGTCAGGGATGCAATACCCTCCTGTGACACACTCGTTGCGGGGCGCCACACTCCCCCTTGGGAAATTACACTCGTCCCCAAGTGTCACGAAACCCAACATTACAAAGAATTTTTGCATTTTTATTATAACAGGTAATAAACACTTTTATTAATAACAGGTACGATTATTTGTTTTCTTCCCCTAAGGGAGGCGCATGGCTTAGAACGTTGCAAAATAAACAGCTTTATTCAGAAATAAACAGGTTAACCATTGCGGACCCGGCGGGTAGGGTTACTGTCCTTAATATAAGTCCAGGCTTTACCGCCGGGCCGCTCTTCTGGCTTTCAAACAAACGGGAACTGTTCATGACAAAGTCATTGTTAAAGTTCAAACAGGGTTATTGGTCTAAGGGTGTAAACACCACTTCTTAACTCTGAGCGCATACCATCCCTCATAACCAGCATGGCGTTCGTAAGTGATTGTTTCTCCATGGTAAAAGTCGCGGTCAGGATGTCCTTTAGGGAGGTGCGACTCCACGTCCCTGCAACCCACAAAAATCTCCTCATACACACCCTCCTCCCTGGCGAAACCCCACCCGGTAGACAGGTTAAAAGAGGTGACTCTACCTGTCTTGCGGAGTTCCTCTGGCAACCGGGGTTGACGACGGGCCTCGGCACGGGCTCGTCGGTTCGCCTGTTCCTGCGCCCACCATTCCGCTCTACGGCACCGACGTACTTCGTCGTCGGACCGACACGGGGTGTGGACGTAGTCCCAACGACGGGTAGGAAGGTTCGGAGCTGGTGGTAGGTCTGCACCAGTACCCGGACAAGATGGTCAGGGGAAGATACCGCAGCGGCACCACTGGACCCGAGCTGCTTGCTCGGCAGGAGCTTCGGCGTCGTCCTCTTCTTCGGAGAAGGCTGAAGTCCTCAGGCTCGCTGTGGACTTCGTCGTCCTCTTCCTCCACTTCCTCGACGACCACATCGGGTTCTGCGGCTAACGGGGACTCAGGGTCGAAGTTCTCCTGGTAGGTGGTTTCTGGAGCTGTGGGGTCTTCCTCTGGGTCACCCTGCGGGGCTTCCAGGCTGTCCACGTCCTCCTCTGCTGCCTCTGCACCGGTTGGTAGTGGTGCTTCCGCTCCGGTAACCAGGTAGGCCTCAAAGTGCTCAGCACCCGCCTCCGGTTCTGGAGGGGAACAGGTCACAGTCTCTGACTTTGGGATAAAACAGGTAGTGGGTCCCAGTTCTGGGACAAAAGAGGTCTCAAGCTCCGGCTCTGGAGCGGAGCAGGTTGCAGGCTCCGGTGATGGAACGGGACAGGTCGTGGGCTCCGGTGATGGAACTGAACAGGTCGTGGGCTCCGGTGATGGAACTGGAGAGGTCGTGGGCTCCGGTGATGGAACTGGACAGGCATCGAACTCCGGTTCTGGAGTGGAACGGATTCTGAGTCTTTGCTGGACAGCCCGATGCAATCGGCTGGCCATACTCGTGCTCCAGCTTCGAATAGTCCATTCTGTTGTCTCCATCAGCCATCACCCTTAAGTCCTGCAGCGCAGTTTCCCAGAACTCGGGATCTCCATCGATTGTAAGGATGGGACCCAGACCCGGGTGCCCAATTGCTGCACGAGCCTCCTCCTTGACCTCTCTCATCAGCTCGCGTAGTCTTAAGCTGGCCATGTTCTTTCGTTGGAGAACCGCACCCGTTCAAATTGGTAACCGCACTTGGAACACAGTTGTTAGAAAAAGCCTGCCACACCTCTTTCCTGGTAGTTTTTGTAGTCCATGGCTGGGCTAAAGTCTTTGGCCCGCCCCATGGTTGTTTCCAGCAATCGGGGCGGACTTGGATTTTGGCACCTCTGCCTTGGCCCTCCCACAAAGAGGGGCGGAGGCACACCCCTGGGCCAGCACGTTGTGGTTCACATGGCGGAATCTGCCATCTTGGTCGCCATCTTGACCCAGTGGTGAAAAGGCGGGAAAAGTTTGTTTTAGTCGAACAAAGTTCTTTTTGATGGAATAAAAGTTCTTTAAGCACACAATACCCGTTAGGGAACGGGTCTGCTCGTATCCTGTTCGTGACGCCAAGTTCTGACTCACCGTAACCGGGCCTTCACTGCGCAGGCGTTGCTTCTCCCTGTCACGGTTTCGCGCCTGCGGCTGTGGGGCTTGGTGGTCCAGATCAAAAGTAGTTGGCTACTAGAAGGCCACCTGAAGTCAAAGCTTGTGCAAGCGTTCCCATAAAAGTCATGCCCCGCCACACACAGGTGGGACCACCATTAGTTTTCTGAAGTAATACATGAATTCACAGAGAGATAGGTCAGAGATCTGTTTAGGCCTAGAAGGCCACAAGAAGTCAAAGGTTGTGCAAGCGTTCCCATAAAAGTCATGCCCCACCACACACAGGTGGGACCAAAATTAGTTTTCTGGAGTAATACATAAATTCACAGAGAGGTAGATCAGAGACCTATTTAGGCCTACAAGGCCCATTAAGTCAAAGCTTGTGCAAGCGTTCCCATAAAAGTCATGCCCCGTAACACACAGGTGGGACCACTATTACTTTTGTGGAGTACTATAGAAAAAGCAGAGAGGTAGGTCAGAGAGCTATTTAGGCCTAGAAGGCCACATGAAGTCAAAGCTTGTGCAAGCGTTCCCATAAAAGTCATGCCCCGCCACACACAGGTGGGACCACCATTAGTTTTCTGGAGTAATACATGAATTCACAGAGAGGTAGGTCAGAGACCTGTTTAGGCCTAGAAGGTATACATGAAGTCAAAGGTTGTGCAAGCGTTCCCATAAAAGTCATGCCCCACCACACACAGGTGGGACCAAAATTAGTTTTCTGGAGTAATACATAAATTCACAGAGAGGTAGGTCAGAGACCTATTTAGGCCTACAAGGCCACATGAAGTCAAAGCTTGTGCAAGCGTTCCCATAAAAGTCATGCCCCGTCCCACACAGGTGGGACCACCATTACTTTTGTGGAGTACTATAGAAAAAACAGAGAAGTAGGTCAGAGACCTGTTTAGGCCTAGAAGGCCACATGAAGTCAAGGCTTGTGCAAGCGTTCCCATAAAAGTCATGCCCTGCCACACACAGTTGGGACCACAATTAGTTTTCTGTAGAAATACATGAATTCACAGAGAGGTAGGTCAGAGACCTGTTTAAGCATAGAAGGCCACATGAAGTCAAAGCTTGTGCAAGTGTTCCCATAAAAGTCATGCCCCGCCACGCACAGGTGGAACCACCATTATTTTTGTGGAGTACTATAGAAAAAACAGAGAGATACGTCAGAGACCTGTTTGTGCCTAGTAGGGCGGATAAAGTCAAAGGGAACCTGTAACTAAATATTAGAGATGATCCACCATCAGTGTTTGAATTCGATTCAGTTTGTCGAATTGGGGGTTTGTTTGTTGAATGTTCATCAAATGTTCGTCAAACACCGTCGGATATCATTGAAAACAATGGCAAGAAAAAACAAACACATACTAACATATAGAAAACACATATAAAACATCTTATAAGGTGTCCAAAAGGCGTCAAACTTCTCAGAAGATACAACAACCATATGGAAAAGTGACAAGTACATATAAAAATGCGAAAAGAAAAGAGATGGACGAGTAAAACGAAGAGGAGACACAGATATAGGCATGTCATGCCCTTCGAAAATCCGATTTTACTTCAGTATTTGTAAGGCATCATGCAGACGTTGAGTATTGCTTGATTTTTACATTAGTTTCTGCAAGGCCTCGTGCAGACATTGAGTATTGCTTGATTATTACATCTGTATCTGTAACGCCACGTTCAGACCATCAGTATTGCTTGATTTTTACTTCAGTATGTGTAATGCCACGTTCAGACAATGAGTATTTTGTGATGTTTTTCCTTATTATCTGTAAGGCCTTGTGCAGACGATGAGTATTGTATCACATTTTGGGGACTACAAGAATAGTCTCCCTTTTTTCAGAAAATTTGGGCACAGACACCACTTAAGTGGCATCAATTGCACCACAGTTGCAAACTTTAAATGGTTACTTTTAGGCAAAAATCCACAAGGCTTTAGTCTCCCCAGGATGACACAGGGGTAGAAAAGTCCTTGAGGATCCATGCCTTGTTCATCTTTATGATTGTTAGACTATCTACATTCTGGGTGGACAGACGCGTACGCCTTTCTGTCAGCACACCACCAGCAGCACTGAAGACACATTCTGAGAGAACGCTGGCTGCAGGGCACGACAAGATCTCCAAGGCATGAGCGGTGAGCTCAGGCCATTTTTCCAGTTTGGAAGCCCAAAATGAGCAATGCTCCAGTTCCCCAGTCATTGCATCAATGTTAAGTTGGAGATACTCGTGTACCATCCGCTCCAGGTGTTGACTATGTGTCAGACTTCTCGTGTCTTCAGGCCTTGAAAATGATGGTCTGAAAAAATCTTGAAACAAGGCCACAAAATTGCTGGTTCCACCACTAGATATGGTGTTACTGGTACAGTGTGAGTGATGACGCGACAGTCCCACGGTTGACAAGTTGGAACTGTGAGATTCACTCTGTCTATTACTACCAATGGTGGTTTGTGGAAAAGCCGATCTGAGATTATGTATCAGCTTCTGCTGATAGTCCTGCATGCGTGAGTCCCTTTGTATGGCAGGAATTATTTCAGCAAATTTGTACCGGGGATCTAATAGTGTGGCAACCAAGTAGTCTGCATTACTCCTAATTCACACAATTTGAGGGTCATGTTGCAGGTAGTGCAGCAAGAAGGTGCTCATCTGTCTTGCGCACCCAGGGGGACCAAGTCCTTGTTGTGTTGGTGGTGGGGAGGTGAGAATGATGCTTCCTTCCTCTGCCCTCTCCCCCCCAACCTCGCACAACAGAAATGTCATCAAGGTCTCCCTCATCTGCTGACTCTTCAATGCCCATCGCCAGTTCATCCTCCATTTCTTCCTGGGCTCCTGCACCTTCCTGAAGAGGTTGGTTGCTAACATGTTCCCTCGTGAATGCCTCTCCACCACCCTCCCTTGCCTGCCGTCTTGGTGCTGCCGACGTGAGGATCTTGCAGATGTTGTCATTCCTTCCGCACAGGACTCCTCCTGTACTTCCTCAACCTCCTCTTGTCCCACCACCTGACTCCGAATATTGCTTAGAGTGTGCTCCAGCATGTATATGACCAGAATAGTCATGCTGATAATGGCATCGTCAGCACTAAACATCTTCGTCGCCATCTCAAAACTGTGCAGAAGGGTGCATAGATCCATGATCTGAGACCACTCCTGCAGCGTGATCTGCCCCACCTCTGGATCTTTTTGGCCCAGCCTATACGTCATAACGTATTGCGCCAGGGCTCGGCGGTGCTGCCACAGTCATTGCAACATGTGCAGAGTAGAATTCCAGCGTGTCGGCACATCGCATTTCAGCCAGTGAACGGGCAAGCCGAAAGACTCCTGGAGCGAAGTGAGTCTTTGAGCTGCGGGATGTGAACGCCAGAAGTGAGCACACAGCGACCTCGCCCTCTGTAGAAGCCCATCTAGGCTGGGATAGTGTGTCAAAAATTGCTGGACAACCAGATTCAACACGTGAGCCATACAAGGCACATGTGTGATATTGCCCCGACGAAGGGCCGCACCCAGGTTTGCAGCATTGTAGCACACGGCCTTCCCTGGCTGTAGGTTGAGTGGAGACAACCATTGCTGAAACTCGGTCGCCAGAGCTGACCACAACTCCTCAGCTGTGTGACTCACATTTCCTAGCCATTTCAAGGTAAAGACCACCTGATGGCGTTGAGCCATGCTGCCAGCATAGTAGGGAGGTGTGCAGGATTCCTTCTGTGCAGTTACAACGCGGGTGGCATTATCAGACAGGCTTTGGGCGGAGGTGGAGGGCCGAGATGAGGTTGAGGAGGCAGAAACAGTGGAGAAACGTCTACCTACAGAGGAGGGACGCACAACTCGTAGGGACGGCAAGACTTAGACAGCAGACCCTTCTCCAGCTCTCACCATAGTTAACCAATGCCCAGTCAGCGACATGTAACACCCCTGTCCACGCTTACTGGTGCAAGTGTCTGTGGTGAAATGCACCCTGTCACACACAGATTTTCTCAAGGAAGCGGTGATGTTGTCTGTGACATGCTGGTGTATCGCAGGCACACCTTTCTTGGAGAAGTAGTGGTGACTGGGCATCTGGTACTGGGGCACTGCGACGGACATAAGGTCTCGAAAATCCTCTGTGTCCACCAGTGGAAAGGCAGCATTTCTGAAGCCAACAGCTTGCAGATGGTGAAATTCAAGCGCTTAGCTTTCTCATGGCTAGGAGGAAATGGCCTTTTACTTGTCCACATCTGGGGGACGGAGGGCTGGCTGCTTTGCTGAGACACAGTTGAGTGTGGTGTCCCCAGAAAGCTGCTGGTCTGGGAGGGAGGTGCAGGCGGAGATGTAATATTGCCTTCACCCAAAGGTGGTGCTCTCGATGTCTGAGAGAGCTCAATGCCAGCAGCATTGTCCACTTGAAAACCAAGTGACGACCTGCCAATCACACTGCCTGTTGCGGGTAAAGAGGTGGAAGGTGTACGTTCAAAAGCATGTGTGACAGCTGTTCCCACAGTCACAGACAATGAAGAGCACACGGATGCACTTGATGGGGCAGACGGTGGTAGGCCCGCCTCGCTAGCCTGCATTCTAGCATGGTGAGCTTCCCACTGCAACTTGTGCTTTATGTCCATGTGGCGCTTCATACATGAAGTACTCAAGCTAGTGAGTTTTTGGCCTCTACTCAGAGATTGGTGACAAATATTGCAGATGACATGAGTTGGTGATGTCAAAAAAGGCCCAGGCTAGGCAAGGCTTAGAACCCATGCGAGCTGCAGAGCCAGCACGACTTCTGCTCAGAGGCAGAGTTGTGGCTGCGGATGCAGTTGTTGGCGTGCTTCCATTGCTCCTTCTATGTCCTAACCTCGTCGTCAGTAGCATCCTCCTACACCTCCTGTGCTGACCTCATCGACTGGCTGACTGTGGTTTGACAGTAAGTGGGATCTCCAACCTCATCATCATCCTCTGTGTTCTCACACCCCTCATCCTCAGAGACAACCTCTTCCTGCCTTGACCGATAACTTAATTTGTTAATCAAATCCAGTATCTGAGTCTCATTAGCATCATCCTCCTGGTGTCCACCAACAGTATGTACTGTTAGGGAATGAGGGTCTGCATAAAGGTCAGAAGCTTCTTCATCTGGGCCTGGGTCTGACTTGCAAAGCTTCTGGGCATCAAGGCAGATCATTAACTCGTCTGGACTCACTGCAGCTTTGGAGCAGACCTCTGATTCCCAGGCTATTTTGTGACAGAACAGCTCTGCAGACTCAAACATGTCTGTTACCCCAGACTGAGTAGGGTGGCTGGACACTTGGGGGCTTGGAGTAATCAAGTGTGATTGGTCTGACACCTCAGATGACTGGAGGGTTTGTGATGTAGAAGTTGAGGTGGAGGAGAGACCACTTGATGGAGTACTTGAGATCCATTCAAGCACCTGCTGTTTTTGTGCCTCACTTACAAGTGGTATCGATGGTCGTGTTCGTAAGAAAGGGATCATATCCAATTGGCCACGTAAAGAAGTAGACATCTTACTTTGGTTGGAAGATTGTCTATCTTCAGCAGATGTTAATGTAGCTTTAGCATCTACCCCACGGACACAAACTGTTTTCCCTTTCCACCACGCCTACTCCCATTTCCACCAGCAGCAGGCCTTTTGCTACTCATTTTGTATGTGAAAAAATTGGGAGCAGTACAGTTGTTTTACCAAAAAAAGGTGAATGTCAATCAAGCAGAGGTGACTGAAACAACACTGCTACTAGGCCCAAAGTGAGACCTGGGCAAGGTGCAGTTAAAGATTAGTAGGAAGTACACTGGCAGTGTAGTAGATTGTATTACAAGTGGCCTACACTATTAGGCTGCCTTCACACTTGCAGATGGATCTGCAGCGTTTTGCAGATGCATCTGCAAGTGTGAGCATGCTGACCGCGGCCCCTATGTTTATAATAGGGCGCACGCGGTGTGAAAGCTCTCATTCACTCCTATATGTGTACTGTCAGCAGGCGTATGCCTGCTTACAGATCACACTCTCCCGCCCGCAGCATGGACGCTACATCTCGCGTCCACAGTGCGGACGGGAGTGTGTGATCTGTCAGCAGGCATACGCCTGCTGACAGTA
Organism: Allobates femoralis; assembly: GCA_033576535.1. Taxonomy (NCBI): domain Eukaryota; kingdom Metazoa; phylum Chordata; class Amphibia; order Anura; family Aromobatidae; genus Allobates; species Allobates femoralis. Next base: position 182,961,922 of record JARQOC010000005.1, read on the forward strand.
CACATATAGGAGTGAATGAGAGCTTTCACACCGCGTGCGCCCTATTATAAACATAGGGGCCGCGGTCAGCATGCTCACACTTGCAGATGCATCTGCAAAACGCTGCAGATCCATCTGCAAGTGTGAAGCCAGCCTTAGTTTTTGTCACGCTGCGACTTGACCAGAAATCAGATGTGGCCAAAGTGCAGTTAAAAATTAGTAGGAAGTACACTGGTAGTCTAGTAGTAGATTGCATTACAAGTGGCGTACACTAATAGTTTTTGGCACGCTGCAACTTGACCAGAAGTCAGATGTGGCCACGGTGCAGTTAAAAATTAGTAGGAAGTACAATGGTGGTCTAGTAGTAGATTGTATTACAAGTGGCCTACACTAATAATTTTTGTCACACTGCGACTTGACTAGAAGCCAGATGTGGCCAAGGTGCAGTTAAAAATTAGTAGGAAGTACACTGGCGGTGTAGTAGATTGTATTACAAGTGGCCTATACTAATAGTTAGTGATGAGCGAGCACTAAAATGCTCGGGTGCTCGGTGCTTTGGCCGAGCATCTCAAGATACTCGTGTACTCGGCCAGAGCACCGAGCCCAATGTAAGTCAATGAGTGACAGGCTCCGCCCACAGACTTCCAGTTATAAAACGAGTATTTCTGGGAAAGGGCGGGAGGGTGGGCTTTTTTAAATCGCCACAACATATAACACCTTGCTGTGGCCCCCAGAGGGATCCTAACAATGAATCTGCTCCCTGTGTGGTGCCAGCTCACTGTGTGCACTGAAGGGAGCTGTGTATGTGTGTCAGATTGCTAATTATTAGCGAGCAGTCCGAGCATCTCGCCGGTACTCAGTGCTCGCCGAGCATCCCGAGTACCGGGATACTCGTGCGAGTAACGAGCAGCGCAGAGCATACTCGCTCATCCCTACTAATAGTTTTTGTCACACTGCGACTTGACCAGAAGTCAGATGTGGCCAAGGTGCAGTTAAAAATTAGTAGGAAGTACACTTCAGTGTAGTAGATTGTGTTACAAGTGGCGTACACTAATAGTTTATGTCACGCTGCGACTTAACTAGAAGTGAGATATGGTCAAGGTGCAGTTAAAAATTAGTAGGAAGTACACTGGCGGTGTAGTAGATTGTTTTACAAGTGGCGTACACTAATAGTTTTTGTCACGCTGCGACTTGACTAGAAGTGAGATGTGGTCAAGGTGCAGTTAAAAATTAGTAGGAAGTACACTGGCGGTGTAGTAGATTGTGTTACAAGTGGCCTACACTAATAGTTTTTGTCATGCTGCGACTTGACCAGAAGTCAGATGTGCACACGGTGCAGTTAATAATTAGTAAGGAAGTACACTGGCGGTGTAGCTTTTCACAAGTGGGCTACACTACTGTGTATATCACACTGCTACTAGTTCGAACATATTGCTGAGACTAGCAGCAGCAAAAAAATGCCTACTTAAGACAGGTGGTGTAGCTTTCTTAACAGCAGTGCTACACTACCTGCCCTAAAGGATTCCCAGAGTTAGATGTGGCCAGATGCTGTGAAAAAGACTTGTACAGCACTCTGGCGCACACCTGTCTGGCAAAAACTAATAAGGACTGCTGTAACATAGCCCAAAGGGCTGTAATTAAAACTAGTCCCTGCTTCTATGGAGTTGATCTGAAAAAGGGCTGTTACAGACCTAGTCCCTAGTCCCTACTCCCTACTCCTATGATGCAGCTCTTACAAGAGCTGATTCTGCTAACATTCGCACCCTCCCCCCAGCCCCTACTCCCTAAACCTATCTATCTAACTATGTATTAGTCTATCAAGCATTGCTCCCACCCAGCCAGAATCCTGTGCCACACTGATGAGGGGCAACAACCCCGAAACAGCTGTCTGTGGTTGGATACCTAGTCCATGGTAAACCCCTGGCCGTATCTTCAAGCTCGCAAGGGCTGGATAGTAACTTAAGGGCTACTAATACCCTGGGCTAGGTCCTTCCCTGGTGGGAAAACTGGCTTGTGTCCATGTTGTAGACTCTTAACTGAGGCTCCATGGACTTCATCTGCATATGTATTAGCTCTGTAGCTGAATGGGATAGTAGAATTCTGAGTTTTGACTGTATGGCTCCCACAGCAGCAGCGGTGTCGTTTGAAACACAGCTACAGCAATGAGCAAATGGTGGCGATGAAGAAAATGGCCGTGTCTTATAGGGCAAGGGCATGTGACATACACAGCCAATGATGCCAGACTTTGCTTGTGCAAAACATGCCCTCTACTGTGTTTCACTGTGATTGGCTCAAAGCCTGCACTGGCCCACTCTACATGCGGTCTGGAGAAAACAAAAAAAAAGAGCTCAATCACTTCAGCAGCACTGATCTGAATTCCGCCTCTCCTCCCCCCAGCACACTATACACTGAAAATGGATATTAAGATTGAAGATCAGTACTAGTGTGAAAAGCTAGGTATGCTTTTGGTGACCGAAGCGTTATCGAGCATAACCTCGAACTACCGAATTTGAAGCTAATTGTTCTAATTCAACAAATGACTCGAACATCGCCCAAAAAAGGTCGAATTTGAGATTGGCGAACATTTCAAATCGAACATCGCTCATCTTTAATCACTAACTACTAACCCAGTGGCAAGGGAGGGGAGGAGTCACAATGTGCATTTCGCTCTGCTTTTTCCATGAAAAATGCCAAAAATATGCCTGGTCAGGAGTAAGGAAAAAGAGTCTGGTTAGAACTTGCTAATGAGTATCTGTCAGCAGTTTTGTTCTACCTTATTAGATCAGCATGATGTAGGCAAAGAGTCTCTGAATCCAACGATGTATCACTAAGATTAATGGGTGCTGCCAGTCTGACACTAGATTTAGCCATGCAGCAGAGCTCAAAGAACTGCCCCATTCACACAGGCTCTGTATGTACATTTCTATAGACAGTGAGAGATGCTAATCACGGTGGAGGGTGTGTTCGACTTAGGCTCTTGCGCTGCTGTGTCTGAGCAATGATACGCTTCTGCTGCTAAAACAAGCACAACAGGTAAACACCACACACACACTGCGATAAGAGATGCATGGCTGAAATCTCTGTGTTAACTCATACAGCATGCTGTCTTCAGATTACATAATAAAATCCTGCTGACAGATTCCCTTTAAGAACAATTCAATAGATTATTTTATTGTATTTTGCACTTGAATCTTTAGCTGTACCATATTTAACAGCTTAAGCTGAATGGGCTATAATGATGGAATATGTAACAAAAAAGGCAAAAAATATTAACTTAATGACTAGAAAAATAATCATACCTAAGCAGGATGCATATATTTAGTGTGGTTTATTTTGTTTGGGTTGTATACTTTTCTACGTATTTTTTAAGGATATCCATATTTAATCAGGTTGCATTAACATAGTTTTAACCTCAATGCGATGAGCCATTCTTTCAAAATTTCTCCTGACATAATATTTATTTCTAGTCGAAGTTTTTGCATTTAGATTTTTCAGGCAAATTCTCTATATTTTCAAGAGCTTGGTGAATTAATCAAGTTGTATTTCTCTGACATTGTAAATTTAGATGCATGAAACCAAGTGCTTCAAAAAAGAAATCTTATTGTCTGATTTTCTGTATTTTTTAACTTTATTCTGTTGAAATACCATTGCTACCTGAAAGTAAACAAAAATATAGACTCTACATTCGATCTTGATTTTTATCTAAATATGTCAAAAATTCTTTACTGATTAATATCACAATGAATATCATAATAAATGTAGCGAGACAAGAAGATTGATGTCAGGGGAGTATAAATAACCCCACCCAAGCTGTGATAGAACAGAGACAAATAGCAATAGAGAACAGGTGATAATTTGCAAAGCAAAAGAGGAAAATGAAAAAAATCCAGCAATAGAATCCTCAATGGTCCTTAAGTGGTTAAAACTTAACTTTCTTCTTTCTTTAAAATCCCAAATGGTACATGACAAACATGTTAAAATGGGGAAAGAAGTAAGGGACGGAGGGTGCATGAAAAACCTTTACCACTGCATTCACCATTGCTTATCATAAAATAATCAATCTAGTAAAGGAATTCTCTAAGTTTATGTACCAAGATGAAAAATTAAGAAACACTCTAAGAAGGGGTATCAATTTTGTTCCCATAAGATCATGTAATTTGAGCAACATAATTTCTCCAAACCTGTATCTAAATGTATCAGAAACAAAAGACACATGGCTAATAGTAAAAGTTTTTTTTAGGTGTGGTAATAATAAATGCGGTACATGTCAGTTTGTAAACAAAACATAAATTCATAGATAATCAAAATCACAATTATTATATAAAATCATTTATGAATTGCTCCAGCACACATGTAGTGTACAGGGCTGATTGTTGGCAATGTAAAAAGTATTACATCGGTTGCATCACCCGCACTCTGTGAAAACGCATATCTGAGCATGTCTCAGGTGCCAGAAATAACAGTAACATCACAAATAAAAGTAGAGCTACATCTGGTTTATTAAAACATTTTTCTCAGTATCACAATGGGGATGTATCCACACTTTGCATTACGGGCATTGAAAAAGTCCCCAGGCCTTTGAGAGACGAGGCTGGGAAAAGGCGTTAATATTATGAGAAACACATTCATTAAAAGCACCAATTCATGGCGCTTTACAAGGCTCGTCCCAATGCCCCCAGCTGTCTAGTTTTACCTTGGCTAGCAATTTAAAATAGGGTGGAGCTCTACACATTTTTTTTGCCTGTCAAGGTAAAAATAGGCAGCTGAGGGTGGCAGCTCGCAGCAGTCCGCTTTATCTGTGCTGAGAAGGAAAACGTCTGTGAAGTGAATAGGCAGAAAGCTTATGGGCAGGTTTGAAAGTAAGTGAGCAGGAGAGTGGGATACTGTGAATGGTCCTGGAAGCAAGCAAGCAGCGGGAGCCTAGTAATATCGATGTGTGTATGTGTGCGTGTCTGTGTGTATAGGATAATGTAGAACGGCTACACACAAATATATGAACAATTACCGAACAAATCCTGAATTTCCAACTTTTTATCAAAATGTGGGGGTTCGAGGTGCCAAGCAAAAATTGCCAATTCGGTCCGGATTTTAAATTGATGAACATGTTCGGTAAACATTTGCTCCTAACTAGTTCTCGGTAAGTGTAGTTTAACTGTTTTTTAATAAGCTGGAAGAAAAGCATTAGTGCAAGTGCACTAATGCATTTTGTTCAAGAAAACAAAGGCCGGACAAGGCCAAATTCGTCGACTTTTATCAAAGTCAATTCAGATTCGGGTTTGGCTACATGGCTAGGCTTGTACCGAATTTGAAATTGGCTAACCTTGCTCGGAAATGTTTGCTCATCACTATCAGTAATTAAACAGCATTATATCAGAAAAACACCAGTTGACATGCTGTTATAGATACTCAACCAATACAGTCAATCACTAGTCCCTTTGGTCAGTTGATGGATAAAGATGCTGCGTTCGATCTGAAGAATAACAGCAGGTTTCTACAACTTTGTTTTTTTCACTACATCCATGCCAAGAATAAAGGTTTTATTTAGCATGGACACTAATAAGTATTTAGGATTTGTGGGACAAATGCCATATTAGACACATTGTTTTGATGTTATAACCAGTGTGTATTTGTTAAATATTAAAACTCATAGATTTAAATCATTCTTTAGTATTATGACCAATTGAAACAGTGCATATCATTATAACCTTCTAGTCCAGGGGTGGGGAAACCCAAGCCCCAGGGCTGAATGCGGCCCTCGATGAGTTTTTTGCGGCCCCTGGGCAGATTCCTGGGGACTTCAGTGTTCAGGCTGGCAGACACGTTTTGCCGACTGTCCGCCCTTTAAATCCAGCTCTCCAGTTATCTCTATGCCCCAGCCTCGGCCTCCCCAGTGAGGTATATGCCCCCAGCTTCTCCTGTGATCTCTAGGGCCCTAGCAAACCTGGAAAAGCAGTTGAGAAGCAACATGATCAATATCACCCACACCAGATAGAAGCAGCTCCAACCACCACAGTAGGGGTGAGTTGATTGTTTAACCAAATATAGCGGGTAATTTTCAACTTGATAATTTTGTACGGCCCTCGAAGGATTGTACAAATTTCCAAATGGCCCTCGCCAGAAAAATGGTTCCCCACCCCTGTTCTAGTCTATCCTTGCTGTAAGGCTGGTTTCACATAACGTTTTTGTGCCTGTCCGTGGGATCCGACTTTGAAGGGGATCCCACGGACAGGCACGGATCCATACGGATCCCTGCAATCGGATGGCAAATAGCCATCCGATCCGATTCTGTGCAGGATCCGTGTGGATCCTGCGGTCCCCTGTCTTTTCCTGCTTCTGCCTCCTCCATCTTCTTCCCTCTCCTATTCTACTCTGTCTCCCCACTATTCTATTCTGTCTCCCCGCTATTCTATCTGTGTCCCCCGCTCTTCTATCCTCATCTATCCCTATCCTGTCCCCTGTCCTCTCCCTGGGTGTAAAAACTCCTCCGGGAGTATACATTACCTGTCACCGCTCCCACACTGCCGCACGATCAGGGCTAAAGGACCTGTGATGATGTAAGAGCCCGGTCACATGACCCGGTCAGCTGACCGGGTCATATGACTCTGACTCCCGGAGGAGTTTTTTTTATTTTTTTACACCCAGGGAGAGGACAGGGGACAGGATAGGGATAGATGAGGATAGAAGAGCGGGGGACACAGATAGAATAGCGGGGGCACATCATATAGAGTAGGAGAGGGAAGAAGATGGAGGAGGCAGGAGTAGGGAAAGACAGGGAGATACGGAGCCGACATCGGATCTGAGGTGAACTCAGATCCGATGTCCATAGGCTCCTATGCTGTGGGCACATCGGACTGTCCGATGTGAGTCACGGACACAAAATCGTAGCAGGCTACGATTTTGTGCCCGTGATTACATCGGATGGGATCGGATGGTGCCAAAATCGGATGCCAATAATGGCACATCCGTTCCCATCCGATTCCCATAGGGGAACATGGGTCCGATTTCGGATCCGATTGTATCCGTTTTGAAACGGATACAATCGGATGACCGAAAATCGTTATGTGAAAGCAGCCTAAGACTAATATGTCTTGTCCCACACTTAGCACTGGAGTATGTATGACTGAACTTCACCACATCAAAACAAAGACATTGATTATCTATCCATCTAATGAATTGCTTTCCTTTGTCTTCTATTCTTCTACATCTCACATTTACTGTTATATTTATTTTATCCCTCCGCTTATAATGTAAATTATTGTGTTAAATGTTGAGGACATTCTTGCACTGTACAGGTAACGCCATGCATGTGACATACAAAAAACGTAGTCTCATCAGTTATGAAATATATTTGCCTGGATAATACATTACTCATTCTGCAGGGTAATTCTTCATGAAGACTTTTTAAAAAGTGAATTTCCAATTTAATCTCAAGTTGAATTAAAGTTGAACATATACACAAAATTACCACTTTAATTGAAAGTCTTGCCCTTTCATTATTCAAACTTCCCTGTTGAGAAATTAGTCCAGACCCTGGATTGCAGAATAAAATCAAATGACTAAGTTTTATATGGGTCAGTTAGAATGGAAACATCATGGATAACCATGGTGCTAAACAAACTAGGGCTAGTTATTAATTCTGAATGTTGTGTTCAAGAGAAAACATCCAGATGTAAGGGATCCTGTAACATATTTCATTAATAAAAAAGAATCAGACATCAGAAGAGGATGTGAAAAATAGTTATTATGAACCGACAGTGCAATAAAGCTGTATGAAATTCTAAGGAGGATACGCTGTTGGGCCCTAGGAATCCCAGTCAGCTTAGCTATACAGCCAGGAGGCTGAATGTCTCCTGTAACTTGAGCATATATACCAACTCCAGTTAAAGGGGAAATAAGGCAAAAAAAAAAGTATTTATATGTTGAAATGTCCCGCAAAGATCTTTTATGTTCTTATGTGGGGCACAATATGTAAAAACGATCAGATATTAAGTCATAAATACATAAAGAAATACATGAATAAAATGAAAGAAAAAATTTAAAAACAAAATGCCACTGCAAATTGAAAATTGCTGTTACTTGCTCTGCCATATAAAAAAATGTATGCCTAAAATATAGCAAACGTTACGGTAAGGGGAGCAAAATTGATTGTATCTTATATTGGTACTTTGAGGTTTAAATTTTTTTAATGTGAAAAACAGGCACATACTGTATTTTCTTTATTTTTTTCACTGATATTGTTAAAGAGAATATAAAAATAACATAAAATTATACCTCAAGTATCATGACAAAATGCAAAAATGCTTGAATACTTGAATAGAGATGAGCCACCACCCCGTTCTTCGAATTCAATTTGATTTGTCGAATTTGATGTGTGTTAGTCGAATGTTCATCGAATGGTCAGCGAACACCGTCGAACACGTCGAACACCATTGAAAATTAATAATAATAAGTGTTTTAACATTAGTACCGGGCAGGGGGAGCACCTACAGGGAGGGGGAGCGAAAAACACAGGCGGGAAGCCGGCAGTGAGAAGAGGACTTCACCGCTGGCTTTCCTGGTCTGTGCTGTGCTCCCCGCTTCCTGATGCCCCCTCCCTGCTCCCTGGATCTGCTCCCTCCACCCGGTCCTAAGTTAGGATCAGGTGCAGAGGTGGCGGTGGGGAGCGGGGAGCGAAGGAGCAGGGCAAGGAAGCCGACAGCAGTGAAAAAACTGCCCCGCCGGCTTTCCTTCTGTGTTCTGCGCTTCCCACTCCCTGATGCCCCCTCATCGCCCCCCGTCGCCTTCCCATCTGATCCTAAGTTAGGATCAGGAGGAGGGGCAGCTCCAGGGAGCAGGGAGGGGGCATCAGGGAGCGAAGGAGCAGGGCGGGAAGCCGGCATTGGTAATAGGACTTCTCCGCCGGCTTTCCTGCTGTCTTCTGCACTCCCCGCTCCCTGATTCCCCCTCATCGCCCCCCTGCCACCTCCTAAGTTAGGATCAGGCAGGGGGAGCAGCTCCAGGGAGTGGCGAGGGGGCATTATGGAGCTGGAGTGCAGAACACAGCAGGAAAACCGGCGGTGTCTTCACCGCTGGCTTTCCCGCCTGTTATTTCAAATAATCAGCTGATGCAGATCAGCTGTTCATTTGAACTAGCCACGCAGTGCTGTCTAGGAAAGTTCATGTGAGTTCATGCAGCATGAACTCACATAAACTTTCCCAGGGCTGCACAGCTCAGCTACATCTCTGGTAGATGTTCTCTACCAGAGATGCAGCTGAGCTAAAGAAGAAAACCTGATTGGACTACGTCGAACGGAAGAGAATTTTTTAATAAAGATGGAGTCTAAGTGTATTTTTTGTTTTATCTCTAATAAAATATTTTTTCTGTGTGTTGCGTTTTTTTTTTTTTTTTAAATTCACTAGAAATTCATGGTGGTCATGTCTAATATTGGCGTGACCCCATGAATTTCGGGCTTAGGGCCAGTTGATAACACAAAGCAGGGCCCTGGATGAGTTGGATACAGCGCCAGAGGAACGCGCCATCTTCTGGGGTGGCTGCGGGCTGCAATTCGCAGCGGGGGGGTCCAGAAAGCTTGAGCCTCCCTATGCTGTGGATTCCAGCCCCCAGTTGCCTAGTTGTATCTGGCTGGACATAGAAATAGTGCGAACCCCCTCCAATTTTTTTTTTTATTATTTCATGAAATTCATGAAATAATAATAAAAAAAAGGGCCTCCTTCTATTTCTGTTTCCAGGCAGGTACAAATAGGCACCTGGGGGTTGGAGGCAACCCATTCCTGCCTCCAACCCGCAATGAATTTCTAGTGAATTTTGTAAAAAAAAGAAAAACACAGAGAAAAAATATTTTAGAAATAAAACAAAAAATACACTTAGACTCCATCTTTATTAAAAAATCCTCTTCCGTCCGACGTAGTCCAATCAGATTTTCTTCTTTAGCTCAGCTCAGCTACATCTCTGGTAGAGAACCTCTACCAAAGATGTAGCTGAGCTGTGCAGCCCTGGGAACGTTCATGTGAGTTCATGCTGCATGAACTCACATGAACTTTCCTAGACAGCACTGCATGGTTAGTTAAAATGAACAGCTGATGTGCATCAGCTGATCATTTGAAATAACAGACGGGAAAGCCAGCGGTGAAGACAGTGTTCTGCGTTCCAGCTCCATGATGCCCCCTCCCCTCTCCCTGGAGCTGCTCCCCCCACATGATCCTAACTTAGGATCAGGTGGGAAGACGGCGGGGGGGTGATGAGGAGCATCAGGGAGAGGGGAGGCAGAAGACAGCAGGAAAGCCGGCAGGGCAGTCTTCTTACCGCCACCAGCTTCCCTGTCCTGCTCCTTCGCTCCCTGCTCCCTGATGCCCCCTCCCCGCTCCCAGGATCTGTTTTCCCCACCTGATCCTAACTTAGGATCAGGTGGGGAGGCTGCGGGGGGGCGATGAGGGGGCATCAGAGAGCGGGGAGCGCAGAACACAGCAAGAAAGCCGGCGGGGCAGTCTTCTTAACCCCGCTGGCTTCCCCACCCTACTCCTTCGCTCCCCACTTCCTAGTGCTGCGCTACCACACAGTGCTGACTCAGGATGGGGATGGGAGGCAGCGGGAGGAGCAGAGGATGGGGATGGGAGGCCACAGGGGGCAGAGAATCAGGCTGAATTATTGTTTAAAAGCCGGCGGCTTTTTACCGCCGGCTTTTAAGCAATCATGCCCCCATTTCAGCTTTCTCCTCTGCTCCCAGACCATTTTATAGGGTCCTTTTGGTGATTGAAGCGTTACATAACCTCGAACTGCCGAATTTGAAGCTAATTGTTCGCATTCGTCAAATGACTAGAACACCGCCCAAAACAGCTCGAATTTGAGATTGGCGAACATTTCGAATCGAACATCGCTCATCGTCCCTCGGTCCTCCCTTCCCTGCACCCACCGATGTAAACTTTATGGAATAAAGGTGTTCTTGGAATAAAAGATCCCGGAGTGCTGCTGTTTTCCATCTAAGTTCTTAATTGATCTCTGCATCTTCAGCTGAGCAACCCAGATCCATGAATGCCTCTGCATACAGGACTTCAATGCAACAAGGTCAGTGCCTGATTTTTCCTCTCAACTAAATGATTTCAAACTTTAACATTGATCAGCAAAAGGGAGATGAGCAATAGGAGTCAGAATGGTGCTCAGAGAACCCTGCTAAATTCAGGAAACAGACATAAAGAAGATCTCCAAGAAGAGTCTCCAGTCTCCACATTTCAAAAAATTAGGGCCACATACCACCAAAGCGGCATCAATTGACCCAGAATAAAAATGATTGGAAATGATGCAGCCTGCATGCATGGCTTGGCGCTACTCGTTACTCGCACGAGTATCCCAAAACTCAGGATGCTCGGCGAGCACCGAGTACCGGCGAGATGCTCGGACTCTTCACTAATAATTATTGCTCTGACACAAATATACAGCTCCCTTCAGTGCACACAGTGAGCTGGCATTTCACAGAGAGTAGATTGATTGTTAGGGTCCCTCTGGGGGGCACAGCAAGGTGTTGTATGCTGCAATGATTTGAAATAGCCCACCCTCGCGCCCTTTCCCAGAAACACTCATTTTATAGCCGGAAGTCTGTGGGCGGAGCCTGTCACTAATTGACTTACATTGACCTCGGTGCTCTGTCGAGCACCCGAGCATCGAGTACCTGAGCATTTTAGTGCTGGCTCATCACTATCACCTGACTTTAAGACCTAACCTGTATGACTAGTTATATTTAATTCCCATTGTTATGTGAAACCACTTGCATTGATAAGCAAACTGTTAATTTAGTCATTTATGCTAAAATTTATCAGAGAATTTGGAAGCAATCTTTGGGGAAATTAAGTTACTGATGGACAAAAAAGTTTAAGGGTCCTTTCCTTGAACGTCTGCTGCAGACAGAATTATTAAAATTATAATTATATTTCTATTTCCCCCATATAAGTGCTACTACAAAGGTAAAACATGAAATATACTACAGTTTTAGAAACATTAGGAAGAATGTTTGCATCTTTTATAGTGTTATAGCTTTTTATTAAGATATTTTTAATGATACCAAGTACAATAACAAGCATTTCATCCGTTTTTAAACTCTTAATTACAATGGCATCAAATTAATGCAGACTGATTATTTACAATGTTGACTATATTTCAAGATATCTGCATTCCATCCTGACAAGTAGGATGACAGCTTTTGGTCCAAACACTGACTGCTGTCAATCTCTTGTTGCATAATCAGTGCCTGAAATATATCACAATTTCAATATTTTTACAGGTCCACACTTTTTGAAGATGGACTACAATAAGACTGAAATCTTGTGAATTTCTCAGTCATGGACCGAAAACTTCAATGTTTTGCTCATAGTTTTCAATTCTGCATTGAGAGATAGTGCTCAATATTTATGTAAAAAGCATTGTTCATCACCAAGCTGCCTTTGGATAGTTAGGTAAAGTTGATGTTTCAGGTATTGACACCATTCTTTATTCATGGCAGCAAAGATGAGTGAATATTTTTAAATTTAATTTGCCACCTTTGCTAAATCAATTTGCACAAAACTCTATACTGGAAAACATGTACCGTAAGTGCTCCAAAAATATACAGTACATTAGGGATAGAAAAGCGAGAGAACCCAGCTGACTAAAATTGCTTATACTTTTCGGTTGAGAGAGAGGACCATGCTGACTATAAGAGTTTACGCTCTACAGAAGACCCTGCTGATCATAAGAGTTTAAACTATACTGTACAGGCACAAGAGAGAGAGGACCCTGTTGAACATAAGAGCTTACACTTTACAGTTGAGAGAGAGAGAGAATATTTTACTGACCTTAAAACCTTACACTCCACAGAAGAGAGACTTACCCATTGACGCTGGGAATTTAAAATGAATCTGTTGTACAAATTGTGCTTCACAGGGAACCATTGATTTGTGATGGTCCAGGTACTGACCACCACTCTACTAGGTATCATAATCTGTAAGATGTTATAGTAGCAGGCCATTAAGGAAAAGCAATTGAGGAAATTAGAGTTGGAACCAGCTCAACAAATTGGAGTAATTTAAAATGTACAAAATCTTTATTGGAAATACTTTTAAAATAAAATTGATGAAAAATTGGGCATCTCAGACAGCAAAGCAATAAAGAGGGGTGATGTATATAACATCTAGCCTCTATGCTGCCTGAGGCAAACTGGAAAATGGCGCCCCCCCCCAGTAAGTTTTTTTTCCAATCGGTAGAAATAAATCTGGTTTGTACAGATTTGTATCTACCCTGTAAAATGAAATGAGGACAATAGTGGATATTTTAATTTGGAGAAATAGAAAAAAAGATGTTCAAACACAAGGATGTCAGCGCCATCACACACATTTACAAAACCTCACGGACAAATCCAGAACAGGGGTCATTAATTACAATGGTACGATTGGCTCAACCATACATACACACAATAGCTGACAGAGCTGTGGTCCTGTAGGCCGCCACAGTCCTGCAATCTGATGTGTGCTGAGCATGTGAGCCGGTATCAAAGGCGCAATAAAAGAAAGGAAGGGGAACAAGAGGCGCAATAGTGCCCTATCACTTGCGACACTGAATATCAAGGTGGTTAGTAAGATTGCACTCACCTATGCCAGTTGTGATACCCACAACTGGTTAGAAGGCGTATGGTAATAATACCCTGATGGCTGCTGCTGGACTTCCACCAACCACTCACTCGTGGAGACACATCAAGATATTGGGAAGGAAAGGTGTATAACAGTCCGCGCTGCCAGGTCCACTCACTCCAAAAACACACAAGGAGGTGATGTTCAACCAGTTTTCCTTTATTTCTCCGACGCGTTTCGGTGCCCTCCTGGCACCTTCTTCAGGGACCCTGAGGAAGGTGCCAGGAGGGCACCGAAACGCGTCGGAGAAATAAAGGAAAACTGGTATCAAAGGCGGGAATACAAGCTTTGACTTATATGTACTTCAAAAGTTAGTGAAGGGGTTAAATTACACTATATATATTTATACAGCACACATATACTGGACAACACATACTCATTATATACATCATATGCTCACACAGACACACACATTATACATGTCTTAGTTATATAACAGATGCTCAGCAGGTACTCATCATATACACAGCACATGCATGCAGGACAAGTGTATATACCCATTTCACTATACTTAAAAGATATCTAAACACATACACACAGACAACTCACACACAGACACACAAAGCTCACACACAGACACACAAAGCTCACACACAAACATGTAACTCACACACAGACACGTAACTCACACACAGACTCGTAACACACACAGACACTTAACTCACACAGACACGTAACTCACACACAGCTCACACACACACGTCACACACACAGTTCACACACACAAACACAGCTCACACAGTGCACACACACAGTTCACACACGAACACAGCTCACACACAGACAATTCACACACAGACACGTAACTCACACACAGCTCACACACGGTTCACACACACAAACACAGCTCACACACAGACAACTCACACACAGATACGCAACTCACATACAGCTCCCACACAGGTCACAGACAGCTCACACTCACACACAGCTCACACACTCACACAGACACACAACTGCCATATACAGACACGCAACTCACACACACAACTCACACACACATACAGCTCACACACAGCATACACACAGACACAACTCACACACACAGCTCACACACAACTCTCACACAGCTAACACACACAACACACACACAGCTCACACACAGATTATACAGATACCTCACACAGTCCTATGTGGTTGTACATGTGCAGCTTCACATGCTCGCAGCCCCTGGGTCCCAGCCCCTCACTCACTCTCTGGCCAGCAGCAGATCTGTCATCTTGTGACCTGGAGCTGCTTATCTTCTGTATCTCAGCATAGGAGGCTCCTCTCTGATCTTTGCCGGCTCACTTCTTCCCGCGGTGCAGGAGAACATGAGCACCCCCTGCAGATGCCGCCCCCTCTTTCACCAGCAGGTGGCTCCGCCTGAGACGGGCCACTCAGATTGCCTCATTATTGATATTGCCCTGCGTGGTCCACCCGGATTGGAACAGCATCTCAGGGGAGCAGAATTTTTTCTTATTATTCATTATGGAAAACCCACAATTACATTTGCCTGCCCTTTGATGCTTCAGCATCATTTTTATCCCCAAAATGTTTGAATTTGTGTAAAACCACAAATTTCAGGAAATTCAAATCAAACTCTGTCCTAAGTGAATCAATCTGCTCATCTCTACATGGCAATGCAACTGCACAGATAAATGATCTTAGGGTGCCTTGCTGTTGGCATTACACTGGACTCATGATAGCAGTCACCTTTACTTCTTTGTGTAGTCATTTTTGAAAATGTTCCAAATAGTTTAATGGGGGCCTCATCAGAAAAAATAACTTTTTCCTGGTTATCTGCTGTTGTCTCTTCACTTTCTGCAGAATATCATTCTGTAGGAATTAAAGAGATCAGAACACCCAGGATGGGAAGAGAGATTCTTGAAGGAAAGATGAGTGCTGCATTAGTGCTGAGATGACCATTCATATGTGGAGTTGCTGTTCACCCATGGAGGAGGCTTGTAATGACACAGAGTTTTACCATTTGTGTCGTGGGTTATATAGCCATTATTAGGCCAGACCTATTGTTCTTTTGTTTGTTAACTCAAGAGAAGTGTTCTTTTGTTTGGTAACTCAAGAGAAGCAAGTCATTATTTCATGCCAGACTAATGGGAGCCCCTATCATCTTAGTTTGTGGATTGCTACCTAAATGTAAATGGCATCAGCCCTCTCTGTCTACATCATTCAGAGGAAAATTATGCAGCCGGATTGAACTGCCAATCAACGACAGAATAGCCTCATCCAACCAGTCCTGTAAGAATACAGTATCCTGAGGCGAGGGCTTGGGGTGTAAAAAGGACTTCAGCCTAGGGGCTTTGGTTCTGGCTAAAGGATTACATTGCGTTTTGATATTCCGCATGACCTCAGCCTAGGAATTTTGGTTCCTACTAGAGGATTACAAAACCGGATCATATTCTGCAGGACTTCTGTCTAGGATTTGGCTGGAAGATCAGAGACTACTTGAAGAACTCAGGTTGGGACAATTCGGTCACCTAGCTACAGACTTTGCTGTGCTCGGTTAACTTCCTAAGCTTCCTGCTATCCCTTTTCAATTGGTGCCCACCAAAAGTAAGGTGCTGCTGGACTTGCGTTGTTGGCCCTGGAATCCCAAAGGAATGCATATGCTAATCTTTGGTCAGCCAGCAGAAGGGTGAGATTTTGTAGCTTGTTACATTGTGTGTTCTTGCTGAGTGTGTGTTATATGCCTTTGATTGTTGGAAATTTAATAAAGTCTTACCAATGTGTTGTTCCTTCACCCTGTGTTGGCTGAGTAATGTTCTTCCCATGGGTAAGGAGTTTGAGTATTCAGTAATTTGAACCCTGGTCTATGTGAGCATTCTAATGGCAGCTGGGCCAGTGGACAAGAGCAAGAGTGTCTCCACAGGTCTCACTCACAATTATGTCTAAGAACACTACTATAAATAAAGATTGTTATCTAAACTTTATCTTATTGATGCAGGAGCAATTTGGTGATGAGCAATTCTTTCTAATGCATTATAGAGCACTGTGCTACCAGGCAAACATGATAATTAAGTGTCATGTGCTTAGATGGCGCTGACATTGCTGGATGCTGCTGTGTATGTTGTATTTCTTTAAGAGCTGCATGAGGTATTGGTGTGAAGTTCTTTTGCCTCCTGTGATGTGCTCTAGAGCTGCATTCACATTTATGTTCAGCTGCTGGTTGAGGGATGGATGTGTGACTCATCTGGAATCCCCTCCCCCTGACTTTAAATAGCCTTCCCTCTCCTCTCTTAGATGCTGCTGATAGAGTTATTTGTTCGAAGTATTGGTGCTGTGCTGTTGCTTAGCTGCTGGGCTGAAGGCTTTCCTTGGGAGTAGCTGTAATCCGTGGGTGGAAGTAGGAGCTCTCAGTCTAGGGCTGTTCAGGAGCCAGGGAATAGGGCGGAGACTCGGATCTCCTCACCATTAGAGGTACCTCCGAGAGCAGGTCTAGCTAGGGACCCCCAGGGTAAGGGTCAGACTAGCTCCTCCTGATCCCTACTCCCATTACAACTACCTGTTACCTGATTCCCTTACCTCCCAAGCGTGACATTAAGGGGCTCAGTAAACAGAACATTGAAATTTTTGGTACAAGGCCAGGAATCTCCTCAAATCTCAATATCATTGATGACCTCAGTCAAACCCCAAAAGGTGGGTGGAAAAACAAAAGCAACGAAATTGTGGAAGAGTTTAAGACTTCTTGAAAAATAAGGGTCGATACAATAAATATTGATTCTTTGCATGAACTTGATGTACTGTACTTGTCATTAAAAGTTTATAAACTTATGAAATGCTTATAGTTTTACTCAAGAATAGCATAGAAACATCTGACTAAAGGATCGTAAAACATCAGAGCAGAAAAGTTTGTGAAAACCCTAATTTGTGTCAGTCTCAAAACATTCGGCCATGATTGTATACTTGAACTCATTGACCAATATGCTTTTGAACTACATTCGTCTCAAGCATATTTTTTTTAAATTTGGCAGACCCTGTATTTAAACTCCTTCTAGATTTCAGTCTTCTTATCCTGCATTTAAGAATTTCCTATATTAGATCAAGAACTAAAACTGGTTCACAGAAAAATAAATTGTAGAGATTTTGGAATAGAATGCTTGCCTTTAACTTCAGTACAGCACTGCACGATGCTCCAAAGACATTTATGTGGGGACATTGTTCTCACTTGCTAATTACCAGTCTTAGGCTGCCTTCACATTTGCGTATGGGAAGGCAGCGTATTGCTGCGTTCCCATACACAGTCAAACGCATGCGCACTGCGTTCCTATGTTTAACATAGGAACGCATGGTGCCTGCGTTTGCTGCGTTCGGGTGCGGATGCAGACGATATCTGCTCCTTCCGGTGTCCAGCGTCCGCACCCGGGATGCAGCATGTTGGGGTTTTTTGTGCGCTTGGGGACCTTGGAAAATCAGCAAGTGTCCCCAAGCGCACAAAAAATGCATTGGCTTCAATGGGTCCGCAGTGTTCTGCGCTTGACAGCGCAGGAGAACGCTGCAGACCCATTGAAAAATCTCCCGGTGGCCGGCGGTGATGTCACAGGAGATCACCGACGGCCACCGGGAGATCAGCTCAGCCTCTGCTGATCTCTTCCTCCCCGCCGCCGATAATCTGCTAGCGATGTCGGCGGGGAGAAACAGCTGATGTGACAGCTGTTTGAATCTTCCCGCGCCGACATCTCCTCTCGGTGTCGGCGCGGGAAGATTCAAACAGCTGTCAAATCAGCTGTTTCTCCCCACCGACATGTCCCGGAGCTTACCGGCGGCCGGGAGGCGGAGATCTCCGGCGCTGATCTCTGCCCCCGGACACCGCTGATTGGCTGCCGGGCTGCACAGTGATGTGTCCGCAGGCGGACATTCTCCGCTGCGGACACATCAAAATGGCCCTGCTTTACACTGCGTTTGTGTCTGCATGCGATCAGCATGCAGACACAAACGCTAATGTGAAGCCAGCCTTACAGGGTAGTAATAGCAGGCATAGCCTGGCTGATGTCATTTGATTTGTGCCATGCCTCTATGTTGTTAAAATGTGTAAGGACAACGCCATAACATTATCTGCAATGCAAAATTCAGCAATGCAATTTATTTTGAGAGCCTTGTTTAACTTTGTAGAAATTGTAAGTTCCTAAGTTTGTCAAACTCATTTATAGTGAAAGAGTACACCTATACATAATAAAATCAAAGATTACATTTTACTAAACCGTAATTCAATTGATTAACTTTACAATCTCCTAATGTATCAACTTCTAAAAAGCATCAGGTTATAACACATTATTAACCAAGAGAAAAGTCAATAGTTCATTTTTTTCTAAAGTAACATACCATCTGTACAACATATACTATTGATTTTTCACATTGTGATACCAGCCAACTTCTCTGCTCATTAAATTTACCCAATATTTTAGAATTTATATTACTTTCCTAGTTTTTCAACAGTTTACAACATCTTACTTATAAATCTTACTCAGTTGGCATTCCATAATTGTTTTGGAAACGAGGAACTATAAGTTGTAGAAATCTGCCCTCTTAATACATGGCAATATTTTGAAAATAAAATGTACAATAATTCATTCATATGACATCCTAATGCAGTAAAATGCATATTAAAGATGAGTGAATCGATTTAATGCAAATTCAATTTGTGTCAAATTTTATGTGATTTGCTGAAGTCAGTAAATAAAAACTGTATGCAATTTGCTTCTCACAATGCCAAAAATGGTTTAGAACAACCAGCACAATGCAGAAGATTGCAACAACCAGAGAAGAAGTACATTATTTTGGGAGGGCTTCCCCATTATACTTACTACTATAATATCAGATGGTGAAGAAAGGATTCCTGTTGCCCCCTGCTTCTACAGATATCTCAAGGGCAGGGGTGGCCAACTACAGTCCTCAAGGTCTGAAAACAGTGCAAGTTTTCTGAATTTCCTTTGCATTGTACAAGTGATAATTTCATCACCTGCAGAGGTTATGGAAGATTGTAGCACCTTGTGCAATGCTAGGGAAATGCTGAAAATATGCAATGCTTGCAGCCCTTGACAATTGCACTTGTACAAAGCTGTTCTACTGGAGTGGGTGTAGTGTCTTACAGTTCCATTCCTCACACCTTCAGGCCAGAGGCCTGTGGCTTATTCACCAGTTTCTGTAGGGCAGTATCAAAGCACCTGTTTGGAGAAACAGTCCAGCACACAAGGAGCAAACTTATCTATTTACACACAGACTTTAAGTCTCAAACAAAAAAAACCTAACAATATACATAGTATACACATATAACTATTAACAACATGGCTGGGGGGAAGGACAACAAAAAACTGTAAAAAGAAACAAGTCCCAAAAGTCTATGCCATAGAAGGGACAGGTCAGTGTGTCACAGACCCACTGACATGCCGTTAGGGAGGTCCACATACCATCATAAGCTGCATTCTTCTCCATGCCCTGGATGATGGCCGCAGTTTAGGATGGTATTCTGCTGCCGCACGGTCTTCGGGTGTCTCCGGGGCTACTCCTTTCAGCACATTTTCTGCCACCGCCTACCCCACAGTACACTCCATCATTGCCATAGCCGGAGAGGATGATGAAGGAACTAGTTGATGATCACTAGGATACACAGGACCAGGGCCATCTTTGGGAATTTGGTCATGCCCTGTTGCTTTGGGTGCATCTGGCTGGCCAAACAAAAGAGACTTTGGCCACACCTGATGCAACTTCTCTCTAAGTTGGCCTTTTCCTGCCACTAGTGAAATTGGGCTGCAGTGTCAACCCGGAATACACCAACCACAAACCATTCCTTCATGCCCTGCACCTTCATAAATGTAACTTTATCCCCAACATTGATGGTGCAAAGTCTATGGGGAGGATGGTCACGCTGCAGAGCCGCATGGTTGACATAGCACTGATGTTTGGTGCCATGTTCCACTAGGAACCAATACCCCTTATCTAATTAAAATGCCACCACCTTGCCTTTCATGCATTAGTCAGGAAAGTCAATTGCCTTAGGCCCATGCAGCCAGTCTCAGGGATGGCATCTGAATGCTGAATATCCTCGATGAATCACATAGGAGAACAGGTGGTTGATGCCCTGTTAGGTGATTAGCGGGGGTAGGGGTCCCTCATGGCATTGCCCCAGTTAAATGCCTCCAGAGATGGTGAGGGTGATCCAGACAGCTGGGACACATTGCCTTGTATATACTCCTATTCCTTGGGCTCTCCAAAAAGATCCTGGTGGAAAGGGATCCAGAATCTGAGGCTGAGACACAGGCTCAGTCGGAATGTAGCTATACTTACAGTCAGATCAACTGCAGTCTCACATGTGCTGCTGCCAGGCCCGGATGCTGTAAAATAAAAGACATCTGACTGGTAGAACTTGCTGCTCAAGTCTGCAGCTTGCATTGGAACCAGGACTGGATCTGAACCTCATTACAAATGTTACCTAAGTTGGAAAGTGCGGTGGAGCTCCAACTGACATAGATCTCACTGTAGATCTCCTCTCCATGATGCCACCCTGGGTCTGGTTTGACTGACCCATCTTATGCCCCCAGGGATTATATTAGCCATGCCGAGGTCAGCCATGCCTTGCAGGGAATCCATGAAGAAAGGACTGCGGGAGTGCAGACACAGCAGACCTGAGTGCCACTTGGACTGTCGAGAGAGCGTAGCTGTATGCCACTTGGACTACAAGAGAGCAGAGCTACATGCCACTTGGATTTCAGAGACAGCAGAGGTGCACGCCTATGGAAGTGTACATGTAAAAAGGTAGGAGATGCTGTTAAAGTTTTGCGGCTTTGGATGTGTTTTGTTTGCTTTTATCAAGGAGACCGGCCTCTTGCATTGAGTGCCATGATTGAGACACAAGCAATCAGCACTGGAGTTAAATGTTTGCACACTATTTTTGATTGATGCCTAGCTCCTAATTGAAAACCAGTATGTCAGGCCAAAATGTATATGAAGTGGGCTGCAGATACTTACTAGCAGTCATTATTGAAGCGTGACATATTACTATGAAACATAATAATGAAAATAAATAATTTAATTCAAGTCAACATTCACCACCAATTAATCTGGAATGCTGAATTAGCCAACTGGCCACTGCAGGAATGCCAGGACGACAACTGGAATATGCATTATGCATGAAATGTGAGCCACAATCGAGACGGTTTTGCAAATGGATATAAAGTGCTATATAAATTAATAAATATTATTAGTATTTTGATTATTATTACATTAAATAGTGATTGCACATTTTTAAGAAGCAATAGCTATACTATAGGGTTTCATTAATGTGAACAGAACTATAAAATATGTGAAGCATATAATAGCCATATTCTATTTTTTCATATATTACTTTTAAATAAGTGTACAACAGATGGTCTTACATGTTGGTGACCATGTGCAATAATAAAGATTTGCTTAATAATAATTAATAATAATAATAATAATAATAATAATAAATATTCACAAATTCCCTTAAAAATATGAAGCTCTCTTACACTTATGTTTTAAGGACATTGTAAGCTTACTGGACTTCCCAGCTGCTGACACATCTAGCACTGTTTCCAAAATGCAGATCCTGCAGGTGTAAAAACACCTGCAAACTCCAGAAAGCTTAACAAATTACAAAAACTTCACAAAAATTTTACAGCATAATACAAGTCGGTAGACCCGATGACTGAGAACACTCCTAATCATTGTTAGGTGTTGTCCTCAGCCAGTGGGTCTTCTGGCAAGCGTTTTGGCCTCAAATAAACAGGTAAAGTGTTATGGCCATTTTAAATTCCGAATTATGTCAATCAAATTTGTGTATGCCAACTTTTGGAGGAAATTGGAGGCGTCGAATCGAATCGGCAGAGTTCTTGCCAAATTTGACATTGGCGAACATGTTCAAGCAAAATTCGCTCATCATCACTAGTGCTTAAGCGTTTAAGCCCTTACAGCATGCTGTCTTCAGATTACATGGGAAAAGCCTACTGACAGATTCCCTTTAAGATGTTAGCATTCTGATTGGTTAGATTTCATCATGACTCTCTGATAGTTTTTTGTGTTGTTTTTTGGGTGTTAATTTCTTCAGTATCAGTGTGGATAAATGTTAATTCTTTGCTGGTAGCACTAGGAAGTGTTTGTCCACTCCCAACTCCCTTTAAGTAGTCATATGATCCTTCAACTGTTATTGGTGATAGCTCATAATATCTTGACTAGCCTGGATAGAGGATGTGTTTTAGCCATTGGTGTGTGAAGTTAAGTTGACCTGGTGCCATTTTCGTGCTGCTATTAGGAGTAAAGCAGCAGATTCTTAGTAGTGAACTTTTGTTTCTTTTCCAATTCCTTAGAGTGGGGAGTGGAGGTTATTTCTGGGTATTCTCAGGAGATAGGGTTACGCCAGAGGCTCAGACCTTACCACCTTTAGATGTACTTTTGGGATATGGGAAAGTGCATGGCCGCAGAAGTTATGGGACATATCAGTTGTCCTTTCCTCTGGAATCTATACTGAACCCTGCTACCCCCATGACAGATTTAGAAAGAGAACCTAAATGGTGAAAGACATCATTGTTTATCCCTGGTCCACATTGATTTCCATTTTCATATAATACGTTAATATTTTGAAACATATATGATACATATATTATAGAATATGAGCTTTTAAAGTTATACATGGTCTCAGTACAGCCATCCCTGCATTGTTTAAAAAAACTGATGAAGTTAAAAACAAAAAGCCAAATAACTTTGTATCATCATCTGTCAGAAACCACAGTTCTATTTAAAGTTCTCCCAAGGGCACTTTATAATGATCCACTCCCGAGGTAACTTGGCCACTTTATCGTTCTTCTCTCTAATCATTTTATGTCATGGGTACAAAATGCTGGCAGAAAGCTCCTGCCAAGTATCTCCGGATAATGCACGGATTTGTTTAATTTTGCATGAATGTGTAAAGAGTTACTTCTGTTCCATTTGTTATAAATTATGTAAATGTTCTTTCAAATATCATTCACTAAATTGTCTTGTATAGTTTAACTTAACTCCTGCAGGACAGCACAGATATCCTTGCAGTGATGATGACATTGACTTCAATGTGCCTTCCAAAAATGTCAAACTCTTTGTCAGATGGGAGAAGTGTCTTAATTTAAAATATCACACATTTACACATCTTAAAGCAGACTAAAGAACAAATTCCAAAGCCAAGTGGAAACACAAGATGAGCATGCTGAATGATTGCCCCTAAGCCTTGGCAAGTAATCATTCACAACATCACATGTAATTACCAGACAAAGCTTGACATCCTCTCTAAGATGAGATATTTTTAATTATCAATATTACACATATTTTTAGAATTTAAAGAAAGAAGAAATATATTACTCTTAACGTTCTGATAAGCACTTAATATTTATTGAAAATGTGCATCAGATGCAATTTGGGCTCAAAGTTGAACTAGCGGTCTTCTTCATAGCAAGGTTTCCCTGAATGTTTAACTCCTTCACCCCCGGGCCTATTTTGACCCTAATGACCAGGCCATTTTTGGCAATTCTGACCAGAGTCCCGTTATGAGGTACCGTATTTTTCGCTTTATAAGACGCACCTGATTATAAGACGCACCCACAAATTTGGTGAAGGAAAAGAGAAAAAAAAATTTTTTAATGTTAAATGGGGTCCGTCTTATAATGTCAGTGTCCGTCTTACACATCATATAAGGTATATGTCTCTCATAGCCCCCTCTTCCTGGTACATGGTCCTCATCTTGGGATATAGCTTCCCCATCCTAGATATGGCCCCCCTTATTCTGGTTATGACTGGCATACATCCCCCAGGGCTGGCATACGTCTCCCAGGGCTGGCACATGCCCCCCAGGGCTCTAACACATCTCCTAGGGCTGGCACATGCCCCCCAAGGGCTGGCACATGCCCCCCAGGGCTGTCACACATCCCCCAGGGCTGGTACATGCCCCCCAGGGCTCTGACACGATCCCAGGGCTGGCACATGCCCCCCAGGGCTCTCACACATCCCCTAGGGCTGGCACATGCCCCCCAAGGCTGGCACATCCCCCAGGGCTGGTACAAGTCCCCCAGGGCTGGCACATGCTCCCCAGGGCTGGCACCTCTGCCCCAGGGCTGGCACATGCCCTCCAGGGCTGGCACATGCCCCCAAGGGCTAGCACACGTACCCCAGGGCAGGCACATGCCCCCCAGGGCTGGCACATGCCTCCAAGGGCTGGCACACGTCCCCCAGGGCTGGCAAACGTCCCCCAGGGCTGGTATATGCCCCCCAAGGCTGGCACAAGTTCCCCCAGGGCTGGCACCTCCGCCCCAGGGCAGGCACATGCCCCCAGGGCTGGCACATGTCCCCCAGGGCTGGCACACGTCCCCCAGGGCTGGCACACGTCCCCCAGGGCAGGCACAAGTTCCCCAGGGCTGGCACATGCCCCCCAGGGCTGGCACAAGTCCCCCAGGGCTGGTATATGCCCCCCAAGACTGGCACAAGTTCCCCAGGGCTGACACCTCGGCCCCAGGGCTGACACCTCGGCCCCAGGGCTGGCACATGCCCCCAGGGCTGGCACAAGTCCCCCAGGGCTGGCACCACCGCCCCAGGGCTGGCACATGCCCCCCCAGGGCTGGCACATGCCCCCCAGGGCTGGCACAAGTCCCCCAGGGCTGGTATATGCCCCCCAAGACTGGCACAAGTTCCCCCAGGGCTGGCACCTCGGCTCCAGGGCTGGCACATGCCCCCAGGGCTGGCACATGCCCCCCAGGGCTGGCACAAGTCCCCCAGGGCTGGTATATGCCCCCCGAGACTGGCACAAGTTCCCCCAGGGCTGGCACCTCGGCTCCAGGGCTGGCACATGCCCCCAGGGCTGGCACAAGTCCCCCAGGGCTGGCACCTCCGCTCCAGGGCTGGCACATGCCCCCGCTGGGCTGGCACCTCGGCCCCAGGGCTGGCACATGCCCCCAGGGCTGGCACAAGTCCCCCAGGGCTGGTATATGCCCCCCAAGACTGGCACAAGTTCCCCAGGGCTGACACCTCGGCCCCAGGGCTGGCACATGACCCCAGGGCTGGCACAAGTACCCCAGGGCTGGCACCTCCGCCCCAGGGCTGGCACATGCCCCCCCAGGGCTGGCACAAGTCCCCCAGGGCTGGTATATGCCCCCCAAGACTGGCACAAGTTCCCTCAGGGCTGGCACCTCGGCCCCAGGGCTGGCACATGCCCCCAGGACTGGCACATGCCCCCCAGGGCTGGTACCTCTGCCCCAGGGCTGGCACATGCCCCCAGGGCTGGTACACGGCCCCACCTTGCTGCTGGACAAAAAATAACAAACATTTTATACTTACCTCTCCGGCGCTTGCCTCAGTCTTCAGTGCCTCTCTCCCTGACTGCTGCAATCTCCCTCCGTGGTCCCAGAGAAGCCGGTCATGTGATCGGGTGCACACTGATGACTGCAGTGCGGGTGATGTCATCAGTGTGCACCCGATCACATGACCGGCTTCTCTGGGACCACGGAGGGAGATTGCAGCAGTCAGAGAGAGAGGCACTGAAGACTGAGGCAAGCGCCGGAGAGGTAAGTATAAAATGTTTGTTATTTTCTGCCCAGCAGCATGGGGGGCCATAGCCAGGATGGGGGGACTGCAGGAAGATTTAATATGCCCTGCTCCCCTGTTCATACCTCGGCGCTAGCTTCAGCACCGAGGTGATGGACAGCGGCAGTGCAGTGCATATTAAATGAGTTAATGAGCGGGGGTCACGTGACCACCTGCTGCCTCCTACAGCCCGCAGCCTGCCCGCCCCAGCCCCAGGACACACTCCAGGGCTGCCCCCACTCTCCCCTGCACCGTACGTTCGTTTTTTAAGACGCACCCCCCACTTTCCACCAAAAAAAAGTGCGTCTTAAAAAGCGAAAAATACGGTAATATCTCTAGAACGCTTCAACGGATCCTAGCGATTCTGAGACTGTTTTTTCGTGACATATTGGGCTTCATGTTAATATTAAATTTAGGTTGATAATTTTTGCGATTATTTGTGAAAAAATAAAAAATTTGGCAAAATGTTTGAAAATTTTGCAATTTTCAAGTTATGAATTTTTATTCTGCTAAACCAGAGAGGTATGTGACACAAAATAGTTAATAAATAACATTTCCCACATGTCTACTTTACATCAGCACAATTTTGGAAAAAAAAATTTTTTGTTCGGACGTTATAAGGGTTCAAAGTTCATCAGCAATTTTTCATTTTTCCAGCAAAATTTACAAAACCATTTTTTATTGTGACCACATCACATTTGAAGTCCCTTTGAGGGGTTTACATGACAGAAAACACCCAAACGTGACACCATTCCAAAAACTGCACCCTTCAAGCTACTCAAAACTACATTCAAGAAGATTATTAACCCTTCAGGTGCTTCACGGGAACTAAAGCAAAGTGGAAGGAAAAAATGTTCGTTTAAAATTTTCCAACAAAAATGTTCTTTTAGCCTCAATTCTTTCCTTTTCACATGGGCAACAGGATAAAATGGATCCTAAAAATTGTTGGGCAATTTCTCCTGAGTACATCGATATCTCATATGTGGTCATAAACCACTGTTTGGGCACACGGCAGGGCTCAGAATGGAAGGAGCGCAATTTGACTTTGGAGCTAATTTTCCATTCAAAAAGTCAAATGGCGCGCCTTCCCTTCTGAGCCCTGCTGTGTGCCCAAACAGTGGTTTATGACCACATATGAGGTATCGGTGTACTCAGGAGAAATTGCCCAACAATTTTTAGGATCCATTTTATCCTGTTACCCATGTGAAAATGAAAAAATTTAGGCTAAAAGAAAATTTTTGTAGAAAAAAAAGTACTTTTTCATTTTTACGGATGAATTTGTGAAGCACCTGGGGGTTCAAAATGCTCACCACCCATCTAGATAAATTCCCTGGGGGGTCTAGTTTCCAAAATGGGGTCACTTGTGGGGGAGCTCTAATGTGTAGGCACACAGGGGCTCTCCAAACGCGACATGGTGTCCGCTAACAATTTGAGCTGATTTTTCAAATTTTTAGCGGACACCATGTTGCGTTTGGAGAGCCCCTGTGTGCCTAAACATTGTAGCTCCCCCACAAATGACCCCATTTTGGAAACTAGACCCCCCAGGGAACTTATCTAGATGGGTGGTGAGCATTTTAAACACCCCAGTGCTTCACAAATTCATCTGTAAAAGTGAAAAAAGAAAAAATTTCATGGAAAAAAAAGTACTTTTTCATTTTTACGGATGAATTTGTGAAGCATCTGGGGGTTCAAAATGCTCACCACCCATCTAGATAAGTTCCCTGAGGGGTCTAGTTTCCAAAATGGGGTCACTTGTGGGGGAGCTCCAATGTGTAGGCACACAGGGGCTCTCCAAACGCGACATGGTGTCCGCTAACAATTTGAAAAATTAGCTCCAATTGTTAGTGGACACCATGTCGCATTTGGAGAGCCCCTGTGTGCCTAAACATTGGCGCTCCCCCACAAGTGACCCCATTTTGGAAACTAGACCCCCCCAGGGAACTTATCTAGATGGGTGGTGAGCATTTTGAATGCCCCAGTGCTTTACAAATTAATCTGTAAAAATGAAAAAAGAAAAAATTTAATGGAAAAAAAAGTACTTTTTCATTTTTACGGATGAATTTGTGAAGCATATTGGGGTTCAAAATGCTCACCATCCATCTAGATAAGTTCCCTGAGGGGTCTAGTTTCCAAAATGGGGTCACTTGTGGGGGAGCTCCAATGTGTAGGCACACAGGGGCTCTCCAAACGCGACATGGTGTCCGCTAACAATTTGAAAAATTAGCTCCAATTGTTAGTGGACACCATGTCGGGTTTAGAGAGCCCCTGTGTGCCTAAACATTGGCGCTCCCCCACAAGTGACCCCATTTTGGAAACTAGACCCCCCAGGAAACTTATCTAGATGGGTGGTGAGCATTTTGAATGCCCCAGTGCTTCACAAATTAATCTGTAAAAATGAAAAAATAAATTTTTTGTGGAAAAACTAGTACTTTTTCAATTTTACAGATGAATTTGTGAAGCACCTGTGGGTTCAAAATGTTCACAACCCATCTAGATACGTTCCCTTGGAAGTCTAGTTTCCAAAATGGGGTCACTTGTGGGGGAGCTCCAATGTTTAGGCACACAGGGGCTCTCCATACGCGACATGGTGTCCGCTAACTATTGGAATTGTTAGCGGACACCATGTCGCGTATGGAGAGCCCATGTGTACCTAAACATTGGAACTACCCCACAAGTGACCTCATATTGGAAACTAGACCCCCCAAGGAATGCATCTAGATGCGTAGTGAGCACTTTGAACCCCCAGGTGCTTCACAAATTGATCCGTAATAAGGAAAAAGTACTTTTTTTTTTCACACACATTTTCTTTTTCCATTTTTTACGGATCAATTTGTGAAGCACCTGGGGGTTCAAAGTGTTCACTATGCATCTAAATACAGCGAAGCCCATTTTAATTTTTTTTCTAGGACTAATTCTAGAAAAAAAATGTCGTAGGGCTCCGTCATATTTTTGGTCCAGCCAGGTACAACTCGGCAGCTACGGACTGCCAGCAACCCCCAGCTGCCTCATTGTACCTGGCTGGCAACAAAAAATACAGCAAAGCCCATTTTTATTTTTTTCTAGGACTAATTCTAGAAAAAAAATGGCGTGGGGCTCCGCCATATTTTTGGTCCAGCCAGGTACAACTTGGCAGCTACGGATTGCCACCAACCCCCAGCTGCCTCGTTGTACCTGGCTGGCCACCAAAAATACAGCAAAGCCCTTTTTTTTTCTTCTAGAACTAATTCTAGAAAAAAAATGACATGGGGCTCTGCCATATTTTTGGTCCAGCCAGGTACAACTAGGCAGCTGTGGGCTGAAATCCGCAGCATGGAGAGGCTCAAGCATTCTGGGCCCCCCATGCTGCGAATTGCAGCCCGCAGCTGCCCCAGAAAATGGTGCATTCATTGAAGCGCCATTTTATGGTGCTGTACCCAGACTCTTCCAGTTGCCCTGGTGCCGGTGGCAAACTGGGTAATAAAGGGGTTACTGCCAGCTTTTTATTGGCAGCTGGCACTAAGCCCGAGATTCATAATATAGGGCTAATGTTAGACCCGCCATTAGGAATCTCTGGTAAATAGTCAGAAAATACACACAGAGAAAAATCTTTTTATTTGAAAAAAATAACACAAACAAAATTCGGACTCCATCTTTATTATAAAGATCCGACGTAGTCCACAACGAAGGTCCCACGACGCTCGATCGCCTCCGACGTAGTCCACAACGAAGGTCCCACGACGCTCGTCCGCCTCTGCTCAACCCAGAGACTGCAGCAAGGGATCAAGTGTCCTCTTCCTACAGCCTCTGGGGTCAGAGTTATGGTGCACTGCATGACAATGATCTGTTATACAGTGCACCATGACTATGATCCCAGAGACTACAACAAGAGGACACTTGATCCCTTGTTGCACCCATCCATCCACCTATGCACCCATCATCCACTCACGCACATAACCACGCACGCACGCAACCATGCACCCACATCCACGCACGCACATCAACATCCACGCACACATCCACGCACACATCCACGCACGCACGCTGACATCCACGCACGCACATCCACATCCACACACACATCCACGCACGCACACATCCACACACGCACGCTGACATTCAAGCACGCTGACATCCACGCATGCACGCTGACATCCACGCACACACACATCCACACACGCACGCTGACATCCACGCATGCTGACATCCACGCACACTGACATCCACGCACGCATGCTGACATCCACGCACGCACACATCCACTCACACTGACATCCACGCACCCACACATCCACGCACGCATCCACGCACGCATGCATGCTGACATCCATGCACGCACATCCATGCATGCTGACATCCACACATGCTGACATCCACGCACGCTGACATCCACGAACACACGCTGACATTCAAGCACGCTGACATTCACGCACGCACGCTGACATCCGCGCACACACACTGACATCCACACATCCACGCACACATGCTGACATCCACGCACGCACGCTGACATCCACGCACGCACATCCATGCACGCTGACATCCACTCATGCTGACATCCACGCATGCTGACATTCACGCACGCACACTGACATCCGCGCACGCACACTGACATCCACACATCCACGCACACACGCTGACATCCACGCACGCACGCTGACATCCAAGCACGCACGCTGACATCCACGCATGTACACATCCACACACGCACGGTAACATCCACGCACATCCACATCCACACACACATCCATCTATGCACACATCCACGCACGCACACGTCTATGCACACACACATCTATGCACGCACACGTCCACACACGTGTCCACACACGCACACGTCTATGCACACTCACGTCCACGCACGCTCATGTACGCTCACGTCCACGCACGCACACGTCCACGCATGCACCCCCCATCCATCTATCCATTCACCCATCCATCCATCACCCATCCATCAATTCATTCATTCATACATACATACATACATACATACGTAGATACATACATACATAGATACATACATACATACATACTTACCCTCTCGTTCCACCGATAGCAGGAGGAGGCCAGGGAGAGGAGGCGTGACCACAGACCGGCGGGCAGAGGAAGCGCAGCGACGGCGGCGGCAGGGCAGCCCAGCGGCGGGTGCACTGAAGTGTGCAGCCCGCCGCAGGAGGTGAGGGGGGGGGCAGGCACAGGGCCCGGAGGTGGGGGCAGCCTGGGGGGGAGCACTAGAGCAGGGGATCAGGCAGTGTTGCCGGCGCGCACACGGGGTACAGCCCGCTGGCAGATACATTATAATAGAGGGGGGCGGGCGGGCTGGTGGTGACGGGGGGGCCCTGGACAGTCATGGAGCTGGAGGGGGAAGGTAAAACTAGGCAGCTGGGGGCTGGAATCCGCAGCATGGAGAGGCCCAAGCATTCTGGGCCCCCCATGCTGCAAATTGCAGCCCGCAGCTGCCCCAGAAAATGGCGCATTCACTGAAGCGCCATTTTCTGGCGCTGTACCCAGACTCTTCCAGTTGCCCTGGTGCCAGTGGCAAACTGGGTAATAAAGGGGTTAATGCCAGCTTTTTATTGGCAGCTGGCACTAAGCCCGAGATTCATAATATAGGGCTAATGTTAGACCTGCCATTAGGAATCTCTGGTAAATAGTCAGAAAATACACACAGAGAAAAATCTTTTTATTTGAAAAAATTTAACACAAACAAAATTCAGACTCCATCTTTATTATAAAGATCCGACGTAGTCCACAATGAAGGTCCCACGATCGCTCGATCGCCTCCGACATAGTCCACAACGAAGGTCCCACGACGCTCGATCGCCTCTGCTCAACCCAGAGACTGCAGCAAGGGATCAAGTGTCCTCTTCCTACAGCCTCTGGGGTCAGAGTTATGGTGCACTGTATGACAATGATCTGTTATATAGTGCACCATGACTATGATCCCAGAGCCTACAACAAGAGGACACTTGATCCCTTGTTGCACCCCATCCATCCACCTATGCACCCATCATCCACTCACGCACATAACCACGCAGCACACAACCACGCACCTACATCCACGCACGCACATCCACATCCACGCACACATCCACGCACGCACCTGACATCCACGCACGCACATCCACACACATCCATGCACGCACATCACATCCACGCACCACCTGACATCAAGCACGCTGACATCATCGCATGCACGCTGACATCGCACGCACATCACACACGCACGCTGACATCCACGCACGCTGACATCCTCGCACGCACACACCCACCACGCACGCTGACATTCCGCACGTACACATCCACGTCACGCTGACATCCACGCACACACATCCACGCACGCACCATCCACGCACGCATGCATGCTGACATCCACGCACGCTGACATTCACGCACGCTGACAATCACCACACACGCTGACATTCAAGCACGCTGACATCCACGCACGCACACCACAACACCTGACATCCACGCATGCACACATCCACGCACACATCCACGCACACATTCACGCACGCACATCCACGCACGCACATCCATGCACGCTGACATCCACACATGCTGACATCCACGCACGCTGACATCCACCACGCACGCTGACATTCACGCGTGCTGGCATCCACACACGCACGCTGACATTAAGCAAGCTGACATTCACGCACGCACGCTGACATCCACCAGCACGCTGACTCACTGCACCACATCTATGCACGCTGACATCCACACATTCCGACTCACGCACGCTGACATCACACGCACGCACGCTGACATCGCCACGCACATGACATCCACACATCCACCACCTGACAACCGCACGTGACATCCCACGCACGCTACATCCACCATCCCACCACACACGCATGCGACATCACGCATCACACACACATCCATCTGCACACATCACGCACACATCTATGCACACACACATCTTTGCACGCACACGTCCACACACGTGTCCACACACGCACCCGTCTACCCCACTCTCGTTCACTAGCACGCTCATGTACGCTCACGTCCACGCACGCACACGTCCACGCATGCACCCCCCATCCATCTATCCATTCACCCATCCATCCATCACCCATCCAATCAATTCATTCATACATATACATACATACATACATAGATACATACATACATAGATACATACATAATACATACATACTTACCTCCCTCGTTCCACCGATGAGCAGGAGGAGGCCGGGAGAGGAGGCGGGGCCACAGACCGGCGGGCAGAGGAGGCGCAGCGACGGCGGCGGCAGGGCGGCCACAGCGGCGGTGCACTGAAGTGTGCAGCCCGCCGAGGAGGTGAGGGGGGGCCAGGCACAGGGCCCGGAGGTGGGGGCAGCCTGGGGGGGGAGCACTAGAGCAGGGGACCAGGCAGTGTTGTCGGCGGGCACACGCGGGTACAGCCGCCGGCAGATACATTATAATAGAGGGGGGAGGGCGGGCTGGGGGTGACGGGGGGGGCCCTGGACAGTCATGGAGCTGGAGGGGGCTGAGGAGGGGTGGGCACTTGCCGATCCGCCCCTCCAGATCTGATTGGAGAACTCCAATCAGATCTGGAGGGGTGAATCCCTATGATTCCCTCCGATCGGCAGTTTCACTTTTAAACTGCCGATCGGAGGGGTCCTGAGCATGGGGGGTTAATCACCCCCTGTGGGGTCATCTACAGGTTGTCATAGAGCAGCAGCATCTGTGACACCTGAGTGACCCCACTCACAGGAGCTGCAGCAGCTCAAATCTGCCTGGACGTTGTACAACGTCCTGTGTCGGGAACGGGCAGAAACACAGGACGTTGTACAACGTCCTATGTCGGGAAGGGGTTAACAAGTACACTTTCCATTTATAACATGAATATTATGTTTATATTACTATGTCTAGCTAGAGATGAGCAAATCTTTCGAATTTCGAACTTACAAACTTTGCCAAATTTTCCTGAAAGATAAATTTGCACGAATCTCAATACTGAAATGCTTGTAATACAAGAAAAGAAAATACAAGTGAGGGAGAGGAAAGTGAGAGGGAGAGGAACCTACTGACTATAAGAGCTTTCACTTTTAAGGAGGAAAAAATCTCACTGATAATAAAAGCCTTTGCTGTACAGACGCGTAAGAAAGGACTCTGCTGACCATAAGTACTTGCATTCTATAGGAGAAAAAGACTTACTTAGTGACTCTGGAAATGGGAAACAACTCTGGCGTACAAACTGTGCTCCACAGGAAAGCACTGATCTCCAGTGGCGTAACTACCGCGGTCACAGCGGTCGCGGCTGAGACCAGGCCCGCCCCCTGGGGGGCCCCGTGTCCCGTGCTTACAGCGGGCCGCCGTGACGGCGATAGCGCCGGCCGGAGAGGAGGGAGGACGGGAAGAGAAGAGAAATCTCACTTCCTGCAGCTCTGCCCGCCCTCCTCTCCTCCTGTGACTGGAAGCACCCCCCCCGGACCACATGCGAGGGGGAACAGGCCCAAAAAGTTGTGACAGCAGGTCACTGACCCCCTATGCGTCAGGTATGATAATCAATAAAGTGCGGCTTTAAATCTCCTTATCAACTTATCTGTCTCCTTATGGCTGCAGGGAAACTTCTCTCCATAAGGTAGATAGCTAAGTCCCCATTCCCCATGGATCGATTTACTCATCTATAACATTTTATTTAAAGCAAGGATTAACCAAAATTGCCAGAATTTTATGGAAGTATATAGCTTCAGGTCCCTACAGCAAGCTATCTTTCTACTTAATGTTATGGTTACCATTTTGGGTGTCTTGTTAACAAAGGCTACATAACCAAGGTGGATTAAAAGTAGCAAGGGCCCTGAGCAGTTTAGAATCTCTAAATTCCCTAACCAGCCCAATGTATCACCTGATCCCCTATGACAGGTCATGTGATAAGTCACGTGAATAACTCACAGGTTCAGATCTGTAGACATAAAATGATATGTACTAAAAAGGAGGGAAATAAAAGCGCAAATAGGGTCTTATCTGAGGTACAATCAAGCTAATTGTAGTGAACAGAGGCTCAGCTTTAGAGGTTGTAAGCAGTCACAACCACTATAAACGTTTACAACAGCTGCTGCTGTCCCCAGATATAAAACGTTTAATCACCGGTGCAGAAAGGGTTAACAACCGCGCTGCTGGATCCAAATGAAAATCAAACGTTGGAGGACATCAAATAGGATATATAGGCTCGGGTTTATTAGTCCACAAACCACATTAAACCACAGCCTATGTATCCTATTTGATGTCCTCCGAAGTGCTATGTACATTCATGTTCAGCAGCGCGGTCGTTAACTCTTTCTCCACTGGTGATTATTCACATAAAATGAGAGAGACAGTGACATACAATTTTTTTCCCCTTATGTATGGTGCTATACATAACATAGCAATATGAATAATAGAGCAACGGTATGATATTAATTTTCCCAAGAGGTCACACAAGAGGCTGTGACTGCTGGGAAGAGCTGAACCAAAAAGCTGAAATTAATTATGTTCAATATTAATATTAACATAATAAGTATAATTATCATTTCATATTAATGTTAATTGTATTACTTAATATTGAGCAGAAATACATGTGCTGACACCCCCCTATATAAAGTTTGAGGCCCCACATAGCTTCTTATATTCAGGATGATCCCTCAGATAATAGCACACTATAATACAGGATGAACCCTCGCACAGCTTACTATATCCATATGAGGTGTGGTTTTTCTAGCAACACATACAGATTAATTTTAAAAGCAAAATCTTATTTAAAATATAATGGCTTTAAAACAGAACCATTCCCTGGGAAAAATTAGTCTGGCTTACACGTTTCAGATTAAAAATCCTTACTAATCTATAATATAATTGTCTAGCGGCCACTTCCGTCTGAGGCCGAAATCGCGCGCCAGCGCTTATTGGTCACCTGCAGCCGCGACGGCCAATGAGCGCCGTGTATGCAAAAGAGCTGCGCGTGCAGGTCCATGGCTCCCAGCAGGCGAGCCGCTGACCTCTGTGCAGCAGTAGCTTAGGCTGCTTTCACACAGCGTTTTTGTGCTGTCCAAGGGGATCAGACTTTTTGTAGAGCCCCTCGGACAGCAACGGATCCAAACTGATGCCTGCAATCGGATGCCAAATAGGCATCCGATTCTGATATTTTGCAGCATCAGTTTAGATCCTCTCCCTGCTCCTCCTGTCACCTCGTCCCCCTCCTCTCTCCCTCCTGTCATCCTTCTCCCCTCCTCTCTCTGCTCCCTCTTTGTCCCCTCTGCCTCCCCTCTTTGTCCCCTCTGTCTCCCCTCTTTGTCCCCTCTTGGACCCCTCTTTGTCCCCACTTTGTCCCCCTCTTGGACCCCTCTTTGTCCCCTCTTTGTCCCCTCTTTGTCCCCCTCTTAGACCCCTCTTAGACCCCTCTTTGTCCCCTCTTGGACCTCTCTTTGTCACCTCTTTGTCCCCCTCTTGGACCCCTCTTTGTCCCCCTCTTTCCAGACCTTAAAAAATAAAAAAAACTTTATTCTCACCTATCCACGAGGCCCGCGGTGCTTCCAGCTGTCTTCTTCTGATCCACAGGACCTGGCGTGATGTCATAGTCACATGACCGGTTACCACGGTAACCGGTCATGTGACTTCACTGTGACGTCAGGCCAGGTCCTAGAAGCATTGAGCACTGGAGGCATCACCGGAGAGGTGAGAATAAAGTTTTTTTTATTTTTAACTCTTTATTTTCACTAGATGTCACTTCTGCAATGTATGAATATACACTGCAGAAGTGATATTAGATGGCACAGAGCTATTTTAGTGTACTGAGCATGCTCAGTACATTAAAATCGGGTCCGAGGAACGATCAGCTGTTTCCTCAGACCTGCGCTCCATAGACCCCATGTTATTTGGCGTGGATCATGTCGGATCCAATTCAGTCCTATTTGACCCGCTGTGCCAAAAATCGCAGCAGGCTGCGATTTTGGGCACAGCATAAAATAGGCCAGAATCAGATCCGACAAAAATCGGATGCCAATAAGGCCAAATCCGATGTGATCCGTGCCCATAGACTAACATGGGGGCCAAATTGTATCCGTGGCTGTCCGTTTTACAACGGACAGCCACGGATCACAAAAAACCGCAGTGTGAAAGCACCATTATCAGCGGCTACCTGCCGCACAGAGGTCGCGGTGAGCCAGCGGTAGTATCCCGAGCGGGATTGAAATTCCCCACCAAACCGCTCTACATCCCTGATTGGTCGCTGCGGCTGTGGCGACCAATCAGCGAAGCGGCTCGGCTTGGCGCGCGGATTTGAATGCAACCAATCAGCGGTGTGGCATTCAAATTGCGCATCAAGCAGCACGCTGCATTTCTCATTGGTCATCGCGGCGACCAATAAGAGACGCGGCATTCAAACCGCACGCCAAGCTCAATCTGATTGGTCGGCGCTAAGTGCGGCAACTAATCAGAGAAGCGGCGCGCGCCATGGCGCCATATTTAAGATACACTGAGCACCACTTCTCTGATTGGTTGGCGTGTTCAGCGCCGACCAATCACAGAAGCGGCGCGCGTCTTGGAGCCATATTTAAAATACACTGAGCGGCGGAGTGTATTTTAAATATGGCGCCATGGCGCACGCCGCTTCTCTGATTGGTCGGCGCTGAATGTGTTGACCAATCAGATTGAGCGCTGCCATGTGGGATGCCTGTGTCAGTCTTTACTGTCACTCTTGCATTCTATTCATGAAACAGAAGGCTCAGGATGGCCAGCGCTCATTGCCTGAGCCAATCCTTAGTCTCCTGTTTCATGAATAGAATGCAAGAGTGACAGTAAGGACTGACACATGCATCTCACGTGCCGCTCAGTGTATTTTAAATATGGCGCCAAGGCACGCGACGCTTCTCTGATTGGTCAGCACTGAACGCGCCGACCAATCAGATATGCAGTATTCATTGGTCGCCGTAGCAGCCAATGAGAGACGCAGAATTCAAACCGCGCGCCAAGCCGCACTAATTCTCTGATTGGTTGCCGCAGCCGCAGTGACCAATCAGCAAAACGGCGCGGCACGGCAGGAAATATGAATCCTGTGCCGCTGATTGGTTGCCGCTCTCAGCAGCGACGAATCAGCTGCGAGGGATTCATATTTCCCGCCAAGCCATGCTGCTTCGTTGATTGGTCGCTGTTGCCACGGTGACCAATCAGAGAAGTAGCGTGGCTTGGAGCGCAGTTTGAATTCCGCGTCTCTCATTGGTCGGTATAGCGACCAATGAGATGCGGCGCGCGGCTTGGTGCACGATTTCAATGCTGTGTGCATAGTGTGACGCAGTTCACTCCTGTTTACGACTCACCGTTGCCGGATGCCCACGTCTCAGGCGATGATTCCCTCGCCACGGTTCCGTGCCTGAGACTGTGGGGCCCGGTGGTCAGATCAAAAGGGGATAAAAGAATGGGAATGATTCTTGTTTGTCGTGACGCCACCTGTGGGAGTCCGGTGGATGCACCGGCGCTGCTTGGGCCTCCGGGGGATGTGCGGCAGCTAGATGGGATGCTCCCCACAGGATGAGCAGGAGTCCCTGGGGCCAGGAGCTGCACCAGATGGAATACGGCAGCTCAGGTAGTTGCTGGACAGAGTTAACAACAGTTCTGAAGAAAGGCACGGACACCAGATTCCTCTGCAACGGGTCTTTACTGTAACGGTTGGTGTGGTACACTGGATACAGTCTTTAGGTAACGGACCGGGTGATCCCAGCGATGACTGGTCTGAGTCCAGAGCTCCACGGTGTACCTCTGCTTATACCTGTCCTTTCTAGTTGCCGTTGTCGCCTTGGTGTGCCAGTTCGAGGTGCAGGGAAGACTTCTCAAGGATTCCTTACCAGTGTGCTATCCGGTTATACAGGGGCCTGTTTCCTAATGGTGGTTATCTCGCTGGCAAGATGGCTAAGTAGCGGCTGTAGTGAGGTGCTTCTAAGAAGCTGTTCCTTCACTCCGGTTTCTGCGGAACAGTGGTAGACATCTGTTCGCCTCGGACCCGGCGTCCAGTGAGGTTGGGCACGGGTACGCCTGGACCCGCTCTGGTTGCCCGTATTCTGATGGTTGCCCGTATTCTTGATGGTGCCCAGCCGGTAAGTTACTTTTTCAGGGCTGCACGGCACTGTGCAGGTCCCTGCTCCTTCTTCCACTTCTCCTACGTTTCTCCACACTCTACACCTTTCACTCCTCCCACCAGGACCTGATTGGCCCTCTACCTCTAATGTGTTGTGTCGTGTATGGAGCTCTGGGTTTAACCATGTCATCACTGAAACGGAAGATATTACATCTTCAGTTAGGGATGCAATACCTTCCTGTGACGCACTCGTTGCGGGGCGCCACATTTACAAGGCTGTCGGTTACTATGACTCAGTTCAATCCTGTCTACAAGGCTGTCAGTCAGTGTGACACACTTCTCTCCTGTCTACAAGGTTTGTCAGTCAGTGTCACGAATTTCACTCCTGTCTACAAGACTGTCAGTGAGTGTCACAAACTTTACACAAGGCTATCAGTCAGTGTGACGAAGTTCACTCCTGTCTATGAGGCTGTCAGTCAGTGTGACGTCCTTCGCTCCTGTCTACAAGGTATGTCAGTCAGTGTGACGTATTTCACTCCTGTCTACAAGGCTGTCAGTCATAGTGTTCTGTTCTTCAGTCATATATACATATTCCAGAATACCCGATGCGTTAGAATCTGGCCACCATCTAGTAATATGCATAAGTGTGACTGAATGGCCGTTATATTTTAGAGGGAAAGTAAGTGAGGTAAAAAGGAGTGTCTCAGAAAATTAACATATTTAAACTGGATTAGTTATTCAATTCTACTGCAATATAGAAAATTTAGCACATAGTCTATTTTTTTTTTTTTTCTTTTCGTTTTTGGAGCACCTCTATGACGTTAATAACAGGATTCCCAAAAGAGGGTGTAATGACCAGAGGTTCGTACTAGATCCAGCGAGTCACAGAAACACAGACGGAGGCAGAAGCAACATAGAATACTTCCTTTTACTTGGGGAAACAAATAGAAAATTTAGAGCAAGATGCATAGATAAATTATTTCCCCAGAAATAGCTAAATTATTTACATACACCCAGCATTAAGCTAGTGGTCGGTATGTTACTTTAATGTTCCTTCTCAGTGTGAGGAGAGAATGCCAAGAGTAATTTAACCTAAAATCTACACAAAAAAATAAATGATAACTAACTCCACGCAGCAGCAGGACAGGTGTAAATCAGATGGATGCAGTTTAGTGAGGATCACTGAAATAACGCACTGATTTACAATCCTATCAACTCTATGCACGCAATACATATAAATCCAGTATACATATATGTACATATATATTTATATATTTGATCTGTTAGATACCCGGGTATCTTATCTAATGGTACCGTTTAGTCCATTTCCAGTCTGTACCAGGCCTGGGGTAGTACTGATTGCAGTCGCTTCCAATGGTCTTCAGCGCCAAAAAGAAGAAAAAAACAAAAAACAAAACATGACCGTAATAAACAGGAATATTGGTCTGTCTTGTCTGAAGGGGGACCTAAATCTCTGCAACTTTTGGGGAGGTGAAGTGTTTTCACCTGGAGACACCACACCAAGGCCCGCAGTCTCACAGCAGAGATTCAGTCATTTCCTCTCACAGCATGGTTGACCCGTGTCCTCCAAAGCTCTCCTCTCCTGACAGTAGTATACTTGCTTCCTACTGGGGAATAAGTCAAGTTTGGTCCCCTCCAGGGGCCCGGCTGTCCAGTGGATCAGTGTCCGGTCTCAGATTTATCTTGCACAGACGTATCCACAGCTGCTTTCCTCTCACAGCCCTCAGGAGACTTGTTTACCTCAGCACAAACTGTCATAATCTCTCCCTGTCCCCATGGCAACTGCCTCAGCTGACAGCCCTCACCTTTTTATTCAGGAAGTAAATTTCTACACACTCTTACAAGGGGGTGACAGAATTTTGTTGATGCGTATAAGAGAAGCGATGCGGATCATGAAGATGTGAACTTGATATCCAGATGGGATGTATTTAAAAACAGGTGGTAGCAGGGGAAAGGTAGAAGGAAAGTTCAGCTCACCCAGTTAAAATAGTAGTACTCCAGTACAAGAAATCGTGCACGGATACAGTCCTGGTCTCTGGACCGGCAATCACCAATAATAATGTAGAAAAATCCAGCACTCATAAACTTGCAATTATGAGGATTTATTCAAACATGAACGCCATCCATCTAATACAGGCAGTATATGCTAACACCGACGTGTTTCGGCAGGGAACTGTCTTAGTCGTGGTTCAAAGATGGGTGGAGGGAAAACTTTAATTTAATTGAGTGCACTCTGTGCAAAGTCCAGTATGTAGGCTGCACTACTGGGGAAATGAAACGACGTATATGCAGACACATCTCAGATTTTGACAATACCGCTGCGGTTAATCAGTCTGTAGTCTCTCAATACTTCTGTCAAAAACATGGTGGGGATACGAGATCATTGCGGTTTTCTGGTATTGAAAGGGTTTCAAACTCTCCAAAAAATGGAGACAGAAAACGCAGACTTTTAAACCGCGAATCTTACTGGATATTCAAGCTGGAGACTAGAGTGCCATTGGGCTTAAACCAAAGACAAGATCTGATTTTACAATACAAGTACAATATATGTGTCTATCCTTTAGGGCCACGTCACACACACAGATAATTCTGCAGATATTGTTCGCAGATCTCTGGTTATAGTGAAATCATGGACACATTGTTCCATTTTGTGGCTGTGTACAAATGAACAATGTGTCCATGATTTCACTATAACCAGAGATCTGCGAACAATATCTGCACAGATATCTGTGTGTGTAACGTGGCCCTTACTTTCATTCCTGATCTGTTACTATTATCCCTTGACCAGTTGTTCTTTATTGTACTTATGACTTTCTTTTGAATCACTCTTTATTGTATTTTAATATGTTTTATTGATTTTTTGTATATATTTGTTGCTCTGCTGTGTTATCTTCAATCAGGTGTCAATGATTAATTATGTCACATGTGTACTAGGATTAAGGAGGTATGTATGGGTTTTCCCTCCAGGCATCTTTAAACCACGACTAAGGCCCCTTTCACATCAGCGTTTTACGCTGATCGCAGCAGTTGCAGTGAAAAAAACACAACTGCCGCGATTACCGCATAACGGCCGCGATCGCTGCACACTTGCGGCAAGCCCCATACAATGTCTATGGGGCTTGCGGTAAGTGTGCGGCAGGTGCGGCAAGTGCGGTTTCGGCACTTGCAGCAGGTGCAACCGCGAAAAAAAACGCGGCATGCCGCTTTTTTTTCGCGGCCACACCTGCCGCAAGTGCCGATACTGCACTTGCCGCACCTGCTGCAAGCCCCATAGACATTGTATGGGGATTGCCGCAAGTGAACCGCAAGTGTGGCCGTTATGCGGTAATTGCGGCAGTTGCATTTTTTTAACCGCAACTGCCGCGATCAGCGTAAAACGTTGATGTGAAAGTAGCCTAAGGCCCCTTTCACATCAGCGGTTTTTTTAAATCGCGGCAGATGCGGTGAAAAAAACGCATCTGCCGCGATTACCGCATACCGGCTGCACTTGCGGCACGGTTGCGGCACAGTTGCGGCAAGCCCTATACAATGTATATGCGGGCTTGCGGCAGGTGTGGCAAGTGCGGTTTTGGCACTTGCGGCAGGTGCGGCCGCGAAAAAAAACGCGGTCAGCCGTAGTCAGACGCAGTCAGACGCAGCAGTATAGTGGACTGAGGGTTATTGCAGATTGCAGACTTGCTGGAAGAGATGAGTCTTCAGGTTCCTTTTGAAGGTTTTGACATTAGGCGAAAGTCTGATATTTTGGGGCAGAGAGTTGCAGAGTATAAGGTAAGCATGGGAGAAATCTTGTATGTGATTGTCGGAAGTGGAAATAAGAGGGTAGGAAATTCTTTTGAGGATCAGAGGTAACATGCTAGTAAGTCCTGGAAAATCATGTCACATATACATATATATATATATATATCGTATATATATATAGACCAAGAAATTGATTGCAGCACTCCAAAATGGTGTATTTCGCCTTTAATGGCCTTTAGGCATCATGGTGGGACGTTTCGGTCCTCAGACCTTCTTCCAGCAAGCTCCCATTGCAAATGCTGGGCTCTTTATACAACCAGTTACATCACAACATAATCATTTACATTTACAGTCACAATATGTCCTGTTCAATATTGGTCTGATTATGATATACTCTCATTCTCCTTTTCTTATCATAACCTAACTCTATATACATATACATACACCTTCTATTCATTTCTGTTCCCAGTGTGTATTTAGTGAATCTCCATTGGTCCCTTCCTCCGCACATATCGCACATAATGTTTCATTATACTGTATTCCCATTAGCTTACCGCATCTCCACGCTGCCTCCAGCGTATATACTGCATATATATATATATATAATATATATTTATATATATATATATATATATATATATTATATATATA
Organism: Allobates femoralis; assembly: GCA_033576535.1. Taxonomy (NCBI): domain Eukaryota; kingdom Metazoa; phylum Chordata; class Amphibia; order Anura; family Aromobatidae; genus Allobates; species Allobates femoralis. The sequence goes on from JARQOC010000005.1 coordinate 183,005,555, forward strand.
TACATGAAAAAAATACACAACTTGATTTTGTTTTTTTTAAATGTTAGTTTTTTTTAAATGTTAGTTTTTATTTTATCTCAAGTATATGGTTTTACTTCTATCTATATATCTATATACGCACATGATTGGCAGTGCCTGTGTGCTGCTGTTAACTTTATAGTACATATTATTCAGTATTGCAGTGCTGAACTGGTTCAGACTAAAACTTGTAGGAGGTGCTGTTAAGCTTTTTGTTTTTTATATAATTGATGGAGTTTTCAGGCTCCACAACTTTGCTCTGCTTTCCCTCTCCCATCAACCCCAGGTTGCCTTTTATTGAAGTGAGTCCTTCCACTTTAAATATAAAAATGTATAAAAATGGAGGCTTTGCTAAGTCCAAGGAAAGAGTGACATAGTAGGTTATGGTCCCATCAGATCCAAGGTCACCTTGCTGCGGTTGACGGGCAAACCTGTATTGGCCAATATGTGTACCAATCCCCTTAGTTTACAAACATAAGTATAAAAGAATCTCAACGTGAGTTTTTTTGAAAATATTTTAAATTTTTATTTTTCTCAAATATATGGTTTTACTTTTATCTATATATCTATATTCACACATGTTTGGCATTGACTGTGTGCTGCTGTGAACATTTTAGTATATATTGTTCAGTATTGCAGCTCTGCAGTTCAGACAAGTACTTGTAGAAGTTGCTATTTAGCTTTTTGCTGTCTATATATATACAGTGCGTTGTGAAAGTATTTGGCCCACCTTGAACTTTCAACCTTTTGCCACATTTCAAGCTTCAAACATAAAGATAGAAATTCAAATTTTTTGTGAAGAATCAACAACAAGTGGACACAATCATGAAGTGGAACGAAATTTATTGCATATTTTAAACTTTTTTAACAAATAAAAAACTGAAAAGTGGGGCATGCAATATTATTCGCCCCTTTTACTTTCAGTGAGCAAACTCACTCCAGAATTTCAGTGAGGATCTCTGAATGATCCAATGTTGTCCTAAATGACTGGTAATGATAAATGGAATCCACCTGTGTGTAATCAACTATCCATATAAACGCACCTGCTCTGTGATAGTCTCAGGGTTCTGTTTCAAGTGCAGAGAGCATCATGAAGACCAAGGAACACACCAGCAGGTCCGAGATACTGTTGTGGCGAAATTTAAAGCCGGATTTAGATACAAAAAATTTCCCAAGTTTTAAACATCTCAAGGAGCACTGTGCAAGTAATCATATTAAAATGGTAGGAGTATCAGACCACTGCAAATCTACCAAGACCCGGCCTCCCTCTAAACTTTCATCTCGAACAAGGAGAATACTGATCAGAGATGCAGCCAAAAGGCCCATGATCTCTCTGGGTGAATTGTAGAAATCTACAGCTGAGGTACACTGTACAAATCTGGCCTTTATGGAAGAGTGGCAAGAAGAAGGCCTCATTTGAAGTTTACCACAAGCCACGTGCGAGACACACCAAACATGTGGCATAAGGTGCTCTGGTCAGATGAAACCAAAATTAAACTTTTTGGCCACAATGCAAAACGATATGTTTGGGTAAAAGCAACACAGCTCATCATCCTCCAAACAGCGTCCCCATTGTCAAACATGGTGGTTGCAGCATCATGGTTTGGGCCTCCTTTTCTTCAGCAGGAGGGAAGATGGTTAAAATTGATGGGAAGATGGACAGAGCCAAATACAGGACCATTCTGGAAGAAAACCTGTTGGAGTCTGCCACAGACCTGAAAACTGGACAGAAATTTATCTTCCAACAAGACAATGATCACAAATCTACAATGGAATGGTTCAAAAATAAATGTATCCAGGTGTTAGAATGGCCAAGTCAAAGTCCAGACCTGAATCCAATTGAGAATCTGTTGAAAGAGCTGAAAACTGCTGTTCACAAATGCTCTCCATCCAACTCACTGAGCTTGAGCTATTTTCAAGGAAGAATGGGGAAGAATTTCATATCTCGATGTGCAAAACTGATGAGACATACCGAAAGCGACTTGCTGCTGTAATCGCAGCAAAAGGTGATGCTACAAAGTATTAACTCAAGGGGGCCGAATAATATTGCACGCTCCACTTTTCAGTTTATAATTGTTAAAAAAGTTTAAAATAGGCAATAAATTTTGTTCCACTTCACGATTGTGTCCCACTTTGTTGATTCTTCACAAAAAAAATTGAATTTAACTTTATGCTTGAAGCCTGAAATGTGGCAAAAGTTTGAAATGTTCAAGGGGGCCAAATACTTTCACAAAGCACTGTATATATCCATAAATACAATATGAACACTCCAATAGCTTTCTATATACAGTATAAACCCTCAAATAACCTCATTTATGCAGTATAAGCCCTCAACTAGCCTAATATACACAGTACGAGCCATCAAACAACCTAATATATACAGTATGAACCCTTACATAGGATCTCTATATACAAGATGAGCCCTCCCACATCTCATACAAATGAAAAAAAAAAAACACATACCTCTGCTCGCCTCTCTCTTGTTCCCGCTTCACCCTGCTCTGGCCCCTGAGGAGCCACTTATTCTCGCGGCCAGCATATGCATACTGGTGCGCACAGCTGATGATATCATCATAGTGACAAATCACAGAAAAGGGAACAGGAACACTTTTGGAGCTATTCTGATATTCATATTACCAATAGGGGAGCTCCAGGAAAGCCCCCTGCCCGGAGACGTACACTGCCGTCAGCAGTGCACAAAGTATTATAGTGAAGAAATCTTGCCATATGCTCCCCTGGAGCCCTGGGCCTTTTGTGGTAAATCACATTGCTCTCATTATAATCTGCCTATATAATGTAACCAAATAGGTGAAAATGTTTAAAGTTGTTTTTGCCTGCTGCTGTATTGCTGACATTTGCTATGCAGGTAATACTTTACAAATCAGAAACAATATATAGAAAAACATACAATATACATTTTGAGTTTTAAAAATCCCATCCACATTTGTTAAAATTATCATACCATGGAAGCAAATGACATGTCTCTGCTGTTTGTTTCTGGTTGGCCACCCATTGGTTGTGTTGTGAATGATAGGATATTAGTAGCATGTTGCAATTTTTAATTGAAGGAAAGGTAAAGGTGGCATACACATCTGTAGTATGATATTTTCAAATGTCATTTTTTAGGTTAATTAAGGGTAAATCTAATGGTGGGTTTACACGCCGCGATATCGGCGTCCAACTCCGACCCAACTCCGACAAAAAGTCACGTGGGTCGCGAGTTGGACCCGATATCGTGTGCGCGTTGTACTGTTTTAGCATACAACGCGATGCTGGAACGATGCCAAAACGATATCGGAGTTGAATAGCAGAGCTATTCAACTCCCCGATATCGCAAGGCCGTTGTACCAGCATCGCTGCGTGTGACAGCCCAACTCCGATGTGTACTCGCACCTCACCCATTAACTCCCATGTTAAATGGTCGTTACTGGGTTGGTGGGCGTACACATCGGAGGGACGTTGTTTCCCGATATCGCAGCGTGTAAACCGGCGATGCGATTTCGGGAAAAGTGCTCCCAAAATGCGCGCTCCCGCGGCGTTGTATGCGATATCGGGACGATATCGCTACGTGTAACCGCACCATAAAGGTTTTCTAGAAAAAGTGGATCACTTGCAAACAATTATAACAAAATAACACAACAAATCAAATCTGAAAGTAATTCACTTGTAGACGCAGTATGAGGTAGAAACTCATTAAAAAAACTTTACAACTCTACTGATACTTTTCACAAGTTCCTATGTATCTTTCTCTATAAATCATCAGTTAAGACTTTGCATGTTTGTCTTAGTTGAAAGTTTTACTCTGATAAGAGCTCAGCTCAAAATCGGTAAAACATGAACATATTGATGCCTTGTTAGTATGCTACCTGACATAAATGAAAGTGATAAAAAGCAACAAATCGCTTTACATATTCAATGGAATGGTACCGGATATCATTACTAATTGATATTCATCTGTGTTTTGGCAAAATGCTAATTGATTCAGTTCCGAACACCTTTGTTCGTTAAAACACTACCAGAAGTTAAAGACTGAAGACTGCCAGAATCCTTGTCATTACACAAAAAAAAGTGTATGAATGTGCTATAGCCTTATTCTACAGCTTAAATGATGAATCAGATCATTAACATTAGCAAATAAGTTTTATCTCTAAAACTTTTAAAAGTTATTTTCTTATCTACAGCACCAAACAAGTCAGCAGTTGCCTGTTATAATGTATTGTGCATTTACAGTACACCAACTATAATTTAGAAATATACATGAATTAATATACTTGAGTGAAGTTGAATTCTATTCAGATATTCCAAAAATCTCCATTCATCTAAATACAGAGTTTGTGAAACTCACTTTCAAGCAGATTCAGCAAAATGACAGCCACTGGGGGGTATGACCTGGATGACATGTGATGCTTCTCATCACTCCTGCAAATCATCCTGAAAAATAATGAGCCACCCAGAGCTATACGCTCACTATCAGTCTGAAAATGCTCATCCTACTTTCTGTACTCCTGTGCTGTGCAGTGGTGGTCCTATCACAGAATAAACCATGACATCCAGTAAGAAATCCAGAGAGAGAGAGGTGCAGCAGAGAAAGAACATGGTATCCAAGATGGCACCAGTGTCTGATATTCCAGAGCTCTATAGGGGGTGAGACAATGCGTAAATAGGGCCTTATCTCCTTGCAGATATCAGCAAGAGACTTCACACGCGTCGATATCGCTGTCAATGTCGCTCGTACGTCACGGATTTTCAGTCGCTCAAGTGACGTAGAAGTGACGTAGGAGCGACATTGAAGCGTGTGACCAAGCGATGCAACTAGCGATATGTCGCTGATCGCCGATCGCAGGTTCCACTGCCAGATGTAAAACCTGTCGCTCATCGCTCAGTAGACCTTGAGCATCGTTGCGTGTGACACTAAACTCAGCGACGTATTTTCTATTTTGACACCGTACAAGCGACTAAATAAAATCGCTCGCAAGATGGCGACATCATCGCATTCACTGGGTCATATTGACGCGTGTGACATCTTACCTGCGATAATTCCACATCGCTCAGGCGACGAATAATATGTGACGCATGAGCGATATCGCGGGCGACATTGACACGTGTGACAGGCCCTTTATTGAAAGCTGCTCACCTGGAAAAGTTCTGTTAACAAGTATGCGTGCCTGGATACAACTGCTGGTTTGTCCATGAGGAAGGAGCATGGTAACACTCCGAAACGCATAGGGATAAAGAACACCCGTTGAAGCCAGTGTTCCAGTTTCTGGTTTCATTCATTGAGCAGCGCGGATCCTGAGACACTTCGACCCTATACAAGTACTGATACTTCAGAGCGGCAGATGCTGTAGCCAAACTTGAGCATTATGCCAGAGTCTCTGTAACTCCAATGCAGTTGATTACTCAGCCCAGTGCAGACTCTGTCAGGGCTGAAACAGAACTAAATGAAGGGTCTATCATGTGTAAGATGATGCTGGCCACTGCACTGTCTGAATCAGCACTGCATCTTCAGTATCTGATATCTCCATTACTGAACCAGGTCTAGTAGATGAACTAAATACAGTTTCTCTATCTGTACAACTCAGTGAACAGGTGGGGGATAAAGAAAGATATAATTAACAATAAACAAGAACTTTCGAGGATTCGCGCAAAGATCTTCATGCCTCCTCAGGAAGTCTCTACATGAAACGTGCATTGGGCAGAGAGATCAGATGAAGCAGCTGGCTACCTCTATTTAGAGTACATTTATCACGTAAGCACCTTATTTTTCACCTATTGGTACATGACCTAATTTGATTAACTAAAAACCACCTACTTAGGTCTCTAATACTGCAATAGTTTAGTATATCATTTAAGCTCTGTATATTTAACATTCATATATATATGGGCGGCACGGTGGCTCAAGTGGTTAGCACTGTAGCCTTTGCAGCACTGGGTCTTGAGGTCCTGGGTTCAATCCACCAAGGACACTAAGGACCACATCTGAAAGGAGTTTGTATGTTCTCCCGTGATTGCGTGGGTTTCCTCCGGGCACTCCGGTTTCCTCCCACATTGTAATTGTAAGACATACTGATAGATGTTTAGATTGTGAGCTCCAAGAGAGACAGCATTACTCTGTATGTAAAGTGCTATGGAATTAATAGCGCTATATAATCAATAAATACTATACTACTAAATACTATACTATACTATATATATTTTTAATCTACTGTCATCTTGTGCTTCTAATTACTGACAACTTTTTGACTCCTTCTATTGAGTTTACAGAATATATACTGTACATACTGGTGATAGAGAACTTGGAAATCCTTATGTATAGTAATACAGTATATATTACGTACATATATTTACAGTTGTGGCCAAAATTATTGACACCCCTGCAATTCTGTCAGATACTACTCAGTTTCTTCCTGAAAATTGATTGCAATTTGCAAATTCTTTGGTATTATTATCTTCATTTAATTTGTCTTCAATGAAAAACACAAAAGAGAATTAAGCAAAAAGCAAAACATTGATAATTTCACACAAAACTCCAAAAGTGGGCCAGACAAAAGTATTGCACCCTCAGCCTAATACTTGGTTGCACAACCTTTAGCCAAAATAACTGTGATCTTTCAATGCTCTGCTGGAATTTTAGACCATTCTTCTTTGGCAAACTTCTCCAGGTCCTGATATTTGAAGGTGCCTTCTCCAAACCGTCATTTTTAGATCTCTCCACAGGTGTTCTATGGGAGTCAGGTCTGGACTCATTACTGGCCACCTTAGAAGTCTCCAGTGCTTTCTCTCAAACCATTTTCTAGTTCTTTTGAAGTGTGTTTTAGGTCAGTGTCCTGCTGGAAGACCCATGACCTCTGAGGGAGACCCAGCTTTCTCACACTGGGCCCTACATTATGCTGCAAAATTTGTTGGTAGTCTTCAGACTTCATAATGCCATGCACACGGTCAAAAAGTCCAGTGCCAGAGACAGCAAAGCAACCCCAAAACATCAGGGAACCTCCGCCATGTTTGACTGTAGGGACCCGTGTTCTTTCTTTGAATGCCTCTTTTTTCTCCTGTAAACTCTATGTTGATGCTTTGCCCAAAAAGCTCTACTTTGACTTATCTGACCAGAGAACATTCTTCCATAACGTTGTAAGCTTTCTCAGGTAAGTTTTGGCAAACTCCAGCCTGGCTTTTTATGTCTCGGGTAAGAAATGGGGTCGTCCTGGGTATCCTACCATACAGTCTCTTTTCATTCAGACGCCGACGATAGTATGGGTTGACACTGTTGTACCCTCGGACTGCAGGGAATCTTGAACTTGTTTGGATGTTAGTCAAGATTCTTTATCCACCATCCATACAATCTTGCGTTGAAATCTCTCGTCAATTTTTCTTTTCCGTCCACATCTAGGGAGGTTAGCCACAGTGCCATGGGCTTTAGACTTCTTAATGACACTGCGCACAGTAGACACAGGAACATTCAGGTCTTTGGAGATGGACTTGTAGCCTTGAGATTGCTCATGCTTCCTCACAATTTGGTTTCTCAAGTCCTCAGACAGTTCTTTGGTCTTCTTTCTTTTCTCCATGCTCAATGTGGTACACACAAGGACACAGGACAGAGGTTGAGTCAACTTTAATCCATGTCAACTGGCTGCAAGTGTGATTTAGTTATTGCCTACACCTGTTAGGTGCCACAGGTAAGTTACAGGTGCTGTTAATTACATAAAAAAGAGAAGCATCACATGATTTTTCTAACACTTTTGTCCACCCCCTTTTTCATGTTTGGTGTGACATTATATTCAATTTGGCTTTAAGACAATTCTTTTTGTGTTTTTTCATTGAAGACAAATTAATGAAGATAATAATACCAAAGAATTTGTGATTGCCATCATTTTCAGGAAGAAACTGAGTATTATCTGACAGAATTGCAGGGGTGTCAATACTTTTGGACACAACTGTATATATTTTGTAACTTACAAAAGGATTAGTGATGAGCGAGTAGCGAAATAGTCATAATTGCTATACTTGTAACGAGTACTTTGTAATACTCGTGTACGAGTCCGAAAATCGAGTTTAATGTTAGTCAATTAATGAAATGCTCCGCCAGCACACATCCAGCTATAAAACGAGTATTTCCGGGGCAGAGCAGGAGAGTAGGCTTTTTTGAGTTTTCACAGCATAAAACACCTTGCTGCGCCACCCAGAAAGAGCCTAACATTCAATCTGCTCTCACTGAAGTGCCAGCTCCTATTGTTTACTGAAAGGAGCTGGCAATATGTGTCAGATGGATAACTATTGACAGATCACTCATGAGCTCCAGCGTTACTCGCCGAGTAACGCTAATACTGTACTATCCGTGCGAGTGGTGATTAGTAACGATTACACTCACTCAACACTAATAAGGATTCAACTGAGATACATTTCCTATAATTTTATATTTGTTAAGGTGTCTGATTCTTCAGTTTATATTATGTGAAACGTATACTGATATACTTACAGTATATATTATGTGAAACTTAGAATTCTATACCTACTGGCAACTTTCTGTCCCCACATATCCTTGGAGCAATTTTTATATGTTTTGATTTTAACAATTTAAAAAAATATATAGTTTAGATTATTTGAGTATTTCTTAAAAAATTAATTTGTGTTGTGGTATGATGAACTGAAATTTACGGCCTCAATATATATAAAGGTGCGTAGTGTTAATAAAATTTTCTGAGGGTCCAAGAGAATATGAAAGAACTGGAACAAAGAATACTCTATGTAGAAGATAAAATACCACAGATAAATAGAGATTTTAAAATGGTTTGCAAAATGTTTCACTGCTGTTGGACAAAAGAGATGATCTTGAGAACATATTGCGTAGGAATAATGTTAGATTAGAGGGACTAGCTGAAATAGCAGAGGGCAAAGAACTGGTGGGCTATTTTGAAAACTGGTTGTTGAAAACTATAGGAAAAGAAAGACTTTCATGATTATTTCCAATTGAAAGTGTGTATGTGACCTACTCAAAGGCTAGTCCATATGCGGCTACTTCACTTCTTGGACACCATTTTGAGGAAAGACCTGGACTCTCAAAGATCCTTCTATTCATAGGCAAAGAGTTTTTATATATTGTGACTTTCCTGTTGATGTATGTGTAGTGCCCGCCATGACCCTGATATCTCCACAGCAGGGAGACTAGTGGCCACATCATACTCACCCCTACAGCAGTTACATGGCATTTTTCTGGAGTCTTCTGCTTCCTACTTCCACGGTCTATGGTCTATGCACACTGGAAAGGTTTCCTGTGAGCATGTTTAGGTTGTGCATGCAACACACACTCAATTCTTAAAGGGCTAAAATGCACTACCAGAATGTGCTTCTCAGCCTATGGCTGATTGTAATCTATCGCTATATTAATGACATATTTTTCATTTGGGCTTGGCCTATCAAGTCAGGTCAGGTTTTCTATCTACCTTACGTTTTGATGCAGAATTAATTTTCTTGACAACTATGTTCTAAAAAATCCTGATGACAACCTTTCTACTGACCCAAATACTAAAGTAACAAAAAAAACACATTGCTACATTACTCAAGTCATCACCCAAAACCCATGAAAGTCCACCTAACCATGGACACGTGGACAAGTGCTTGTGGGCAGGGCCGGTACATCTCGCTGAAGGGTTAATATTCCGGAAGCCGGGACCCAGTCTGAGCTTGGGACGGAACACGTCCTTCCGACACCAAGGATTGCAGGCCCTAACTCAGTCAGGGTTTGACCCACAGTGTACGGCTCCGGAACATCATGCTTCTCAGCCTCCTCCTCCACTACACCCTCCACAAGCTGGAAGCACTGCAGCACTACCTCGGCTAAGCGGCAACAGGCTGTGCTGAAGCTAATATGCGTAGGTGACAAACCCCATAATGCTGAAGAGTTGTGGACAGCTCTGAAACTGCAGGCAGATCACTGGCTCACACTGCTGAACCTACAGCCAGGCATGGTCGTGTGTGACAATGGCCAAAACCTGGTGGTGAGGCGAGCTGACACATGTTCCATGCGTGGCCCATGTGCTCAACCTCGTGGTTCAGCGGTTTCTGAAAACCTACCCGGAGCTGTCGGATCTGCTCGTCAAAGTACGCCGCTTGTGTGCCCATTTTAGAAAGTCACCTACTGCTTCTGCTGCCCTTGCCGGCTTTCAGCGGCATTTGCAGCTTCTGGCTCACAGACTGGTGTGTGATGTCCCCACCTATTGGAATTCCACACTGCACATGTTGGTCAGGATTTGTGAGCAGAAGAGGGCAGTTGTTGAGTACCAGCATCAACTAGGCCGTCGGTATACGGTTCAAACTCCACACATAAGACCTCAGGAGTGGACATGGATGTCCGACATATGTAACGTCCTCCAAAACTTTGAGGATTCCATCAAAATGGTGAGCGACGAAGAGGCCATCATTAGTGTCACCATCCCGCTTCTCTGTCTTCTAAAACTCTCTCTGCTCAAAATCAAAGACGATGAATTGCAGGCTTAGCACGATGAGTTGGAGTAAGAAACCGTACTGGGTGATTACACGCAGCCCAGCCTCATCTCATCCCAACATGAATTGGAGGACTATGCGACGAGGAGGAGTGAAGAAATATAGCTACTTTCATGCAGAATTGACGGTAATACATGCACAACCGTCATACCGTCGGTTCAGCGTGGATGGCCAGAGGGCAGGGGAGAGGAGGAGGAGGAGGAGGCCAGCATGGCCAGTCATGCTGTTGGTGAGGACCCTGAAGTCTTGCCTGTTAACAGTCTGGTGCACATGGCTGACTTTATGTGATGCTGCCTTTCTCGTGACCCTCGCGTTATCAACATCTTGGCAGACACTCATTACTGGTTGGTGACACTTTTAGACCTACGCTACAAGGAGAACTTTATTTCTCTTAATCCCGAGGCAGAGAGGTCTACAAAAATGCTGCAGTACCAGAAGGCCATAGTCGCGGAATTAGTCAAAAAATTCCCTTCTGAAAACGCTAGCGGCAGAGATCACGATTCGGTGGACAACCAAGGTGTCCGGCCAAGAGAGGCACAAGTCCAATCCAGCAGAGGTAGGGGAACACTCTCAAAGATCTGGGACAGTTTTCTCAGCACCTCCCGTAGTGGGGTAGTGTCACAAAAACTGCAAAGCTTGTGAAGATGCTGAGGGAGTACCTTGCCGATCGTACAAAAGTGCTCCTAGATTCCTCTGTGCCTTATAAATATTGGGTATCCAAGCTGGACACGTGGCAGGAATTGGCTCTCTACACCTTGGAAGTCCTGGCCTGCTCTGCCACTAGCGTTTCGTCAGAGCGTGTTTTTAGTGCCGCAGGTGGAATCATTACTGAAAAACGCACCCGCCTGTCAACTGAAAATGCTGACAGGCTGACTCTGATCAAGAAGAACAAGGGTTGGATTGGGCCTGACTTCACCACACCACCACCAAATGATAGTATAATTTAAATTTTGTGACGGTAAATTGCCATGCACCTCCGCACATCCACACATGGGTACACACTTCATGACTTTGGCTACTTGCTGTACTGCTCCTCCTTCTCCTCATCACCCACCATCATATGATGAGTGCGACCGTGGTTCATGATGCCACGAAAACATAAGTTATTTACATCATATTTATGATGATGATGACCCTAACCGTTCAAAAGTTAGGCAGTAGTTTCATGTATAACCCCAGGGGTAAATGTTTTAGTCCATGCTTACAGAATGGGCATTATAAGTACAGGTGACCTGCTCTTTTGTAATGGGAACAATATTTAGAGGCCCTCCTCCATGTTTCTTTCCAGGGGCATTGGGGTGCCTCCCAATTTTTGGCTGCCCTGCCAAAGGGCAATACTACAAAAGACCCAATTCCTTAAAATGGGCACATTATTTAAAGAGGACTTTTTTTTTTTAAATCTTTCATGTAATCCAAAAAACTAACAAACACCAACTCTGTCTCACAAGTGGGTATGATCCCTTAATATTTTCTCCAGGAAAATCCATTTTGATTTCATTTTGTAACGTTTTCTTGACAGTCTGTAAAAGAGGCGTAATACTCTGACAACATTGTTTACAGCAGTGACCTTGGAGTCTGAAATGCTTACAGGGGTCTTCCCCATGCTATTCCCATGTCATTTGAGCACTGTTCTGATACTTTTGTGACATTTTTAGGGTTAATCCATGCTGCCGGGTGTCATGCCAGAAAAATACTCGGGTCTCCCATAGGAAAACATTGGGCTCGGTGCTCGGGCCAAGTACACGAGTATCTTGGGATGCTTGGCCCGAGCATCGAGCACTCGAGCATTTTAGTACTCGCTCATCTCTACTCCTGACTCTTCGAGGTCCTGACCATGCTTGTAAGTAAATATCTGTCTATGAGACAAAGTTGTTACATCCCATTTCGGGTAGATTCTATCTACACAAAGTAAGGCCGACCATCTTTAATTGGATTGGTTGTATAATGAAACAACATGACACCAAATTCAGAGACAAATAGTAAAAAGAGAAAAAAGTGATAATTTTCCTATAAAATACCAATAGCCCCAGCCTCTGTAGTCTTTCTAAAGAGAGCCAGGCCAGCAGATGACAGCAACCGCTTACTCTCATGTCTCCACATGATTAAGGGACCTACTCAATTGATGGCAACCCTCCGGGATGGCTCACCTGTTAAGGACTTGGATTTAATCTGGACACACTAGGGTGCCCCCCCATCTGGTGACACATTGGACAAAAGACTCAGTATTTCAGCAACTCTTGAGTGACTCTTGATCAAAATAGAACTATGAAACATGTGAGTTTTTTTTAACCACCATGTGCCCAGCTGTAGGCAGGGGCGGACTGGCCCACCGGAGGATCGGGAGAATCCCCGGGGGGCCCCGGCCCTTTTGGCCATGCCCAACAAGCCCCGCCCACTACCCCTTCCTGGGCCCTGTAGGGAGACGTGAGGCACCCCAACGGTAATATCACTAATCATATCGGCGCACTGCCGATATGATTAATGATGATGTTTCCTCTTTGCAGTGGCAAAGCAGGGAGAGAGAACTCTCTGCTTTGCCTGCTGTTGCGGTGCCGCTCTGCTTCCTCTGCTCAGCGACACTGGCGGCGCATGCGCAGGTGAAGACAATCTCAGGGGGCGATGACTGCTTTCCTCCTGTCACTGTGCCTGTGCGGGTGCCGGCAGCCTCGCGCTGCGGAAGACGGACCCGGCATCGCCCCAGGCACTGCTCAACATTGCATGGCACTGGCAGCGTAAGTATGGAAGGCGGGGGCCCGGGGGGGGGGGTAGGTGACTGAGGAGGAGCCCATGTCTTCTGCCATAAGAGATGGGTTCCTGCTCCTCAGTCACCAGCCTGGAGCCAGGGGTCCCAGACAGGCACCGTGGTGAGTATGGGGAGTGGGGGGCTCACCCAGGGTGCCTGATGATGCTGGGCCCCTGGTGGTGCCTGATGTTGCCAGGTCCCTGGTGCTGCCGAGCCCCCAGGGTGCATGATGGTGCCTAGCTCCTGGTGCTGCTGGACCCCCAGGGTGCCTAATGGTGCTGGGCCCCTGGTGGTGCCTGGTGCTGCAGGGTTCCTGGTGCTTCCGTGTCCCCAGGGTGCTCAATGATGTTATGGCCCCGGGTGCTGATGGGTCCCCAGGGTGCCTAATGCTGCTGGGCCCCTGGTGGTGCATGGTGCTGCAGGGTTCCTGGTGCTTCTGTGTCCCCAGGGTGCCTAATGGTGCTGGGCCCCTGGTGGTGCCTAGTGCTGCCGGGCCCCCAGGGTGCCTGATGGTGCTGGGCCACCAGGGTGCCTAATGCTTCTGGGCCCCTGGTGCTGCTGGGCCCTCAGGGTGACTAATGCTGCTGGGCCCCTGGTGCTACTGGGCCCCCAGGGTGCCTGATGGTGCCGGGCCTCCATGGTGCCTGATGGTGCCGGGCCCCCTGGGTGCCTGGTGCTGCCAGGCCCCAGTGTGCCTGATGGTGCTGGGCCCCTGGTGCTGCCAGGCCCCCAGGGGGCCTGGTGCTGCCGGACCCCCAGTGTGCCTGGTGCTGCCGGGCCCCCAGGGTGCCTAATGGTGGTGGTGCCTGGTGTTGCCGGATCCCCAGAGTGCCTGGTGCTTCCAGACCCCCAGGGTGCCTAATGCTGCTGGGCCTCTGGTGCTGCTGGGCCCCCAGGATGCCTGATGGTGCTGGGCCCCCAGGGTGCCTTATGCTGTCGGCCCCTGGTGCTGCCGGGCCCCCAGGGTGCCTGGTGCTGCCGGGCCCTCAGGGTGCCTGATGGTGCCGAGCCACTGGTGCTGCCGGGCCCCCAAGTTGCCTGATGGTGTCGGGCCCTCAGGGGGCCTGATGGTGCTGGGCCCCTGGTGCAACCGGGCCCCTGGTGGAGCGTGGTGGTACCTGGCCCCTGGTGGTGCCTGGTGCTGCCGGGCCCCCTGGATGCTTGGTGGTGCTGGTGCTGCCGGGCTCATAGGGCTGCCGGTGCTGCTGGACCCTGTGGTGCCTGGTGTGTTGGCTCCAGGCCCCTGGTGGTGCCTGGTGCTGCTGGACCCCTGGGTGTCTGGTGGTGTTTAGTGCTGCCAGGCCCCTGGTGGTGCCTGGTGCTGCTGGGCCCCCTGGGTGCCTGGTGGTGTCTGGTGCTGCTGGGCCCCTGGTGATGCCTGGTGCTGCTGGGCCCCCTGGGTGCCTGGTGGTGTCTGGTGCTGCCGGGCCCCTGGTACTGCTGGGCCCCCTGGGTGCCTGGTGGTGCCTGTGCTGCTGCCGGGCCCCTGGGTGTCTGGTAATGGTTGGTGCCGCTGGGCCCCTGGTGGTGCCTGGTGGTGCCAAGTTCCTGGTGGTGCCTGGTGCTGCTGGGACTCCTGAGTGCCTGGTGGTTTCTGGTGCTGCCGAGCCCCTGGGGTGCCTGGTGCTGCTGGGCCCCCTGGGTGCCTGTGGTGTCTGGTGCTGCCGGGCCCCTGGTGGTGCCTAGTGCTGCTGGGCCCCCTGGGTGCCTGGTGTGTCTGGTGCTGCTGGGCCCCCTGGGTGCCTAGTGATGCCTGGTGCTACCGGGCCCCTGGGTGTCTGGTGATGGTTGGTAGTGCCAGGCCCCTGGTGGTGCCTGGTGCTGTTGGGCCCTGGTGGGATGTGATGAGTGGGATGGATGAATGGATGGGCGGCCTGGAAGAGGGGGCAGAATGGGATGGATGGGGCAGCCTGGAAGAGGGGGCAGAATGGGATGGATGGGGGGCGGCATGGAAAAGGGGGGAGAACGGGATGGATGGATGAGGAAGAAGGTACATGGATGGATGGGGAGAAGGTACATGGATGGTTTGGTGGATGGGGGAAAAGGTACATGGATGAATGGGGGAATAGATGGAGAAGGAACATGGATGGATGGGGAGGACAAGCTACATTGAACGTGGGGGAGAAGCTACATGTATTACCTATACACACACACTGACACTATATTCAGAGCTCATGCGTATAATGTCAATGGTGATCATTGCATTACCTGTACACTGACACTATATACTGAACTCCTGTGTATAATGTCACTGGTGATGACTGTATTACCTGTACACTGAAACTATACACTGAACTCCTTGTATAATGTCACTGGTGATCACTGTATTACCTGTACACTGAACCAATATACAGAGCTTTTTTACATTTCTATTAATTTAGTATTATATGGGGTGGCATTATGTGCTTTGGTTCCGACATGACGGTATTTCTCCCTTGTATATGGTATTAATTGGTCACTATGTGGTGGTAGAATGTGGTCTCATGGTGTGGCAGTATTTATACCTTGTATGTGGTAGTATGTGTTCACTATGTGGTGGTATTATTTGCTTTCGCCATGGAGTGGCTGTATTTATCTGGTATGTGGCATTATTTGGGCACTATGTCATGGTAGTATGTATTGGTCACGGTTGTGGTGGTATTTCTGACTTCATCTGGTAATATTGGTCTTGGTAAAGTGGATTTTGGTCAGTCATTTGTTTTACTGATATCAATAAATGGAAACTAGTTTATTTCAACAGATATTAAATATTGGATGTTTAACCCTCCCTGTCCTGTAACACAGCAGCAGTGCAGAGGTTTTCCAGAGAAAGCAAGTTGAGCATTGGTGACCTCAGATTTAGAAGACAAAACCGGAGTGAGCGAGAATGCATAAAGCTTCTGATTGCTTTACTCCTGATTTTGTCTTAGGCCGCTTCACCACATTTTTCCCTGTCAGCTGTGTCCGGTGCGTTGCAGGAGGCACCGGACACAGCCTGACAGGTCCGACAATAGAAGCGCAGGGTTAGTATGCCTCGATCTGTTGTAGCAGCAGATTCTGCAGAGCGCCCGCTTTCAGGACTGTCCCCTACTGAATGGTGCTGAACCCTTCACAGGGGCAGCTCCTGGTGCTAAGTTCAGCTGAGCTCACCTGAAGTGCAGCACCGGCGTCGGGAACCTACGTCCGGCGCCAATAGACCTCATGTTAGGGGTGCCGATCGTGTGACCGGGGAATCGGTAGGATCTGGTTGCTTAAATTTTTCGCCCTGGACACAAAAATGCTTGCAAGCTCTGTTTTTGTGCTCCGGGGAAAAAAACTCATTTGCAGTTGGTGTGCTGGACAGGGCAAACGGATGGCAATAGCTGCCATCCGCCGTCCAGCACCATAGGGCTGCATTTGTGCAAAATCGGGTCCGGGGCTGTCGGATTCACATCGGACACCCGGACCTGATTATCAACATGGGTGAAGTCGGCCTTACAAATCTGAGGTACAAAATCCCCCAAAACTCAAGGCTCCACATTCTTCTGATGGGCGGACTCCACCAATAATAAGTGATCCTTCTAACCTGTGGTCGCTGTAACTGTTTTCACAAAAATCTTTTAATGCAAACTACAGTAATTGTACATCACATAAAGGTGAGCGCACAGTGATGTGTAGGAGCCGCTGTGTTTACCAGTCCACACCACAATAATTAGGTTAACGGATACCCGGTATTTGCTTATAGCTGAAGAATGGGTGGGTCCGGGTGGGCCCTGGAGTATTTTCTGCCCAGACACCCAGTCCGCGCTGGCTGTAGGGATGTAATGTCCAAGCGCTTTAACGTTTTAATACTAATTCATTAGTGATTATAATTGCAGGGGCTTATTCTTAGTCACCAGGGGTGTTCTTTGCAGCTCCAGGATCCAGCCCTTCTCTGTCTGTGCTTAGTGAAATGAAATGAAGCAGGACTAAGATTTGTCTGTGAGTGATAGAGAGAGGGGAGGCAAAGCTGACATCACAGCAAGAACACAAGAGACAGGGTGGATCCTGGACGCATAATAGCTGCTTGGTGACATGAATATAGTCACCATAATTTAATCAAATAAGAGTAAGATTTAAAAACGTTTTTATGCACTTTCACAGGATGCTTTTAGGAGACAAAAGGATGTGGTGAGATTAGTGATAGGATGCTGCAGGCACATGTTTTGTAGCTTAGGAGGCGTTTTGGGGTGACAGATACTTAAGCCTATCTTTATTGCACTGGTCCTGTTTCCTTCATGATTTTCAATATCTGTTACTGTTTATATTCTATTTTAGTGTTGATATGGGCATTCAAGTCTCTTGGTTCCGACTCGGATTGAGCATTTATTGCTCAAATTTCACATGTGAGGTAGAATGTAGTAATCATGGAAGGACAGTTACTTCACACCTTCAGGGCAAGAAGTGCAAGTATAGTCATATTGGACAGCCAGGAGTGGACTACTACCCTGTTTCATTGAGTTATGGGACAGCATGGTAAGGGCCTGGCAGTGTTTAGTTCACTTGATCGGAATGGTATGAGTAAAGTGTTGGCAGTTGTTGATGACTGTATCTAAAACATAAACTGAAATTTATTTCCAATAGAACTAAATACAGGTGCTTGACGATAACACCAGTCCTGTGCGGCTGGTAACACAGGTCTTGCAGGCTGGCAGACGAACAGTTTTCAGAGACAAGCAAGTTCAGTCAGGGAGCCTATCATATAGAGGCACAACAGGTAGCGAAAATGATCAGCAAAAGACTTTGATTCATGTCCTGTATTGTACACATTCAACTGACACCTTTTTTCATGATCATTCTGGTCCTCCGTTTGCAGGACACTGGACAGTACAGTGCAGGGCCGAGCGACAGGGCAACCTCAGGGTTACTCATCACGCGTCATAGGGCTCGGACAATCTGCACAGTTCATCGGAGTTGACGGGCGACTTGAAAGGGCTGACGACCTCTACAGGGGCGGCCTGGCTGCTCAGTCATGGCTGGGGCACGCTGGCACAGGCGCCGAGAACGACGATCAGGCGCACACGACTCAGTCAGGGGGGAGACGCGACGTCAGTCACGGATCGGTCTTCAGTTTCGCGTGACACAGTCAAGCTCTGTTGTGTGCGGGAAGACATCAATGTGTGGCAGGTGACACAGAAATAGCTTTTAATCGCACGCACATAGGCGCATTATGTCATCGGGTCGGTGCGATTCACATGACAGGCCCCGACGATTCACAATGTGTCGACACGCCGGCTTCAATATCAGGTCAGAAACTGCACGAAACTAAGTATTTCTAGGTGCGGACTACCAGAGTTTCTGTTAAGATAGCGGTTGCGAACAGTTTCACGCAAAGAACTCTATGCAATGGTGGAATGAGTCACAAAGTGACACAGTGAGTGTAGGAGCGCCGGTTACAGATCGCATCATCCATTGGTATTGACGCATTACGTATTGTAAGTGATAGAATGGGTGGTCCTGTGGCACCATATCATTGCTGCGTACACACCAGCTACCGTGGTGAGTGGTGTAATCGCCAAGCGCTTTAAGTTTAAACACTCATTATGTCTATAATTCAGCAGGTATTCGTCACAGGGGGTTCCCTTGTTGCAGCATCCAGGATCCAGCTCTTACTGTCTGTGTTAGTGACAAAAACTGAGCCAGGACTAATGCTTTCAGTTCTGGTTAGGAGAGGAGGCATGCTGCCATCACAGCGACACACAGAGCAGGGTCGGATCCGGGCTCAATACCTGCCTTGGTGACTAGAATCATAGTCACTGCTAAATATAATCCTCAATGAGTAAGTATTACACGTTCTTTATGCACTTTCCAGGTGCTTTTAGGAGACAAAGGAGTGTGAGATTAGTGATAGGTGCTGCAGACATGTTTTATGCTAGGAGGCGTTTTGGAGGTACAAACCTTTAAGCCTTCTTGAGTAGCAAGCCACTTTAGTTTAAATTTTGTGACGTTAATAAAACAGGGATGTGGGGAGATGAGCAACATTCAAAGTTCAGGTTTGGGAAGAGATTTTGCAAATAGATTGGGGTAGTTCAGCTAACAAATCATGGACGAATCAGGTTCAGAAAACAATTCCAAGGGGCAAAAAAGTGCAATACTCAATTAGGGACAGACAGAGAAGTGGATCTACACCCAGGTATTTGCATTTTCACAGTGCTAGGAAGCTGGATAAGGCTGCCCAGTGTTCAGCTTCACAGTGGATCAGGAAAGGGAAAGAGCTGGCAGGTGAGGCATGTGCTCTGAGAGCCCTGGGTAAATTCTAACACACACAGGCACCCCAGAAGAGTTTCCACATTTCCAAAAGGAAATACCCCCGTGACATCAATTGTCCACCGAATAAAAAGACAGCTGCTGCAGGCTCAGGGCTCAACAGGTTTGCCTATGTCTGAAGCATCCAAATTGACAAACATTATTAAGCAAGGCCCTGCTTACAAAATGGCATGAAGCCCCCATATCATTTAATGGAGGGTCCACATCTGCATGTACATAGCCAATGATCAGCAAAACTTTATTCCACGTCAGTATGTAACAAATGTAAACATGTACACCTTTTTTGATGATATTTGTTCATCCCTATTGTTATTGATCAGTAACATGGGAGAGTGCAAGTGTAGGCTAGGACAGGGACCTCTACCATCAAAAGCGATGGGCTCGGAACACTTTCCTAGTTACATCAGAGTTTGACTGAAGACTTGAGGCTGCAGCAGTGTCCTTGAACGCTCCCTTCTGGATGGGAGCGGGCTGCACAAAAACACAATCAGCGACATGCCCGCCACGGGGGAGAACCGTTCAGGGTTTATGCTCCCCCTTTCAGAGTCTCCTCGGTCAAACTCTGATTAGTGTGTCTGAGCCCTAAATGTGATGCTCAGGTGGCACAAATATCAGTTTAATTAATTACTACACGAATAATTATTCATCTGGGTCAGTCACATGTATAGGATTAATTAGCAGCTGGCCCTCATAAGTATTGCAATTGCTCAAGTAAATTTTATGCTCAGCCATCCTCAGGTGGCTCAAATATCAGTTTCAAAGAATACTATGGAAATAATTAATCAGGTGGGTCAGTCACATGTATAAGCCTACTGGGCTGGGGGTTCTCATGAGTAAAGATGAGCAAACCTTCCTAGAACTTGTTTGCCAATTTCAAATTCAAATAGAATATGGCAGATTTGGTTTGGAAATCTGAGCAATTTCCAAAGAAGTTGGCAAACAAAGATTTGTATGGTAAGTGATCGGATTAAAAAAAGCATTACTGCATTTAATTGATGCTTTTATCCTACATTCTGACAGTGTATGATAGAGGGTGAACCTGTGAATCGCAAATCCTTCAGTATCCCCTTAAAAAGCAATTTGACCTGTAACCACTGAATTTCAAATAATTGAGTTTCCCCTAAAAAAGGCTCTGTTTGGCCTGTAACCTATGATTCTCAAATTCTCCAGTTTCTCCTAAAAAGGCTCTGTTTCAACTCTAACCTGCGAATCTCAAATTCTTCAGCTTACACTAAAAGGTCATTTTTGGCCTGTAACCTGTGAATTTCAAATCCTTCAGTTTCCCCTAAAAAGGCTGTGTTTGGCCTCTAACAAGTGGTTACCTCACTGACGGCACAACTGAAGCTGCTGCAGTTATCAGGGCACGCATTATGTGCTTGAAGGCCAACCTGATAGGATGCTTCTTTTTCACCATGGCCTCCAATACAGCAGAGCTGACATGTGACATTGGACCTCATTGGATTGTCATCAGGGGGGTATGTTTGGGGTTAATAAATGGGAAAATGAGTGTTGTCAGTGGGTTTTATTTCTAACTAGCTGTAGGCCCCAGGATGATAACTAACTGTTTTTAGCTATACCAAAATAGACTGGGTTAATAAAGGTTTGCTTCTCTCTGCTGAGATACACAGGCTGCAAGTGTTATACTGGGGCTATGTGGGCTCCTGGTGTAATACAGGGACTATGTGTGGGCACAGGCTGTAATACAGGGGCTATGTGTGGGTGCAGGCTGTAATACAGGGGCTATGTGAGGAACGGGCATTATTACATGAGCTACAGTAATATGAAAACGTTTGGGCACCCATCTTAATCTTACTCTTTTTTTGTTTAAAATTGTTTTTTTGCAACAGCTATTTCAGTGTGATTTATGTAATAACTGATGGACACAGTAATATTTCAGGTTTTAAATTAGGTTTATTGTACTAACCAAAAATGTGAAATATGCATTATTTCAAAATTTGACAGGTGCTAAAGTATGGGCACCCTTCGGATTTTCATTATTTGAATACTCCTAACTACTTTTTACTGACTTACTGAAGCACTAAATTGGTTTGGTAACCTCATTGAGCTTTGTACTTCATAGCCCGGTGTAACCAATCATGAGAAAAGCTATTTCAGGTGTCCACTTGCAAGTTGTTCTCCTAGTTGCATCTTCTCTGAGGAGTGGCATCATGGGCTCCTCAAAACAGCTCTCAAATGATCTGATAAAAAAGATTGTTCAACATAGTTGTTCAGGGGAAGGATACAAAAAGTTGTCTCAGAGATTTAACCAGTCAGTTTCCACTGTGAGGAACATAGTAAGGAAATGGAAGACCACAGGGACAGTTCTTGTAAAGGCCAGAAGAGGCAAGCCAACAAAAATATCAGAAAGGCAGAGAAGAAGAATGCTGAGAACAGTCAAGAACAATCCACAGACCACCTCCAAAGACCTGCAGCATCATCTTGCTGCAGATGGTGTCACTGTGCATCGGTCAACAATACAGCGCACACTGCACAAGGAGAAGCTGTATGGGAGACTGATGCGAAAGAAGCCGTTTTTGCATGCACGCCACAAACAGAGTCGCCTGAGGTATGCAAAAGCACATTTGGACAAGCCAGTTTCATTTTGGAAGAAGGTCCTGTGGACTGATGAAACAAAGATTGAGCTGTTTGGTCATACAACAAGGCATTATGCATGGCGCCAAATAAACACAGCATTCCAAGAAAAACACTTGCTACCCAGTGTTAAATTTGGGGGAGGGTCCATCATGCTTTGGGTCTGTGTGGCCAATGACGGCACCGGGAATCTTGTTAAAGTTGAGGGTCGCATGGATTCCACTCATTATCAGTAGATTCTTGAGAATAATGTTCAAGAATCAGTGTCAAAGTTGAAGTTACGATGGGGATGGATCTTTCAGCAAGACAATGATCCAAAACACCGCTCCAAATCTACTCAGGCATTCATGCAGAGGAACAATTACAATGTTCTGGAATGGCCATCCCAGTCCCCAGACCTAAATATCTTTGAACATCTGTGGGATGTTTTGAAGCGGGCTGTCCATGCTCGTCGACCATAAAACTTAACTGACCTGGAATTGTTTTGTAAAGAGGAATGGTCAAAAATACCTTTATCCAGGATCCAGGAACTCATTAACAGCTACAGGACACGACTAGAGGCTGTTATTTTTTGCGAAAGGTGGATCTACTAAATATTAATGTCACTTTTCTGTTGAGGTGCCCATACTTTTGCACTTGTCAATTTTTGAAATAATGCATATTTCACATTTTCGGTTAGTACAATAAACCTCATTCAATCCTGAAATATTACTGTGTTCATCAGTTATTACATATATCACACTGAAATAGCTGTTGCAAAAAAACAATTTTAAACAAAAAAAAAAAATAGAGTAAGATTAAGAGGGGTGCCCAAACTTTTTCCTATGACTGTATATGAGACACAGTATGTTCTGCAAGTGTAATACAGGGGCTATCTGTGAGCTCCTGCTCTAATACAGGGGTCTATGTGAGAGCTCTTGGTGTAATACAGAGGCTATGTGAGGCCTTCTGTTGTAATACAGGGGGCTATGTACAGCTCCTGCTGTAATGCTGGTGATTGTGTGCAGCCTCCTGCTGTAATATTGGGGGTTGTGTGCGGCCTCATGCTGTATACTAGGGGGGGTGTCTAGCCTCCTGCTGCAGACTGAGGACTCTGTGCGGCCTCCTGCTCTATACTGAGCGCTCAGTGTGGCCTCATACTGTATAATTGGGGCTGTATGTAGCCTTCTGAGTATACTTTTTTTTTGGGGGGTGCGGGTTTGCCAGGCATCTTGTTTGGGGGGCAGGGGTTTGAGGGGCATTTTTTAGGGGGCTGGGGGTGTGGGGGAGGAGTTTTTTGGCTTGGTTTCTTTTGTGTGGCACGGATGTGGATTTGGGCGGGTGTACGTTTTGGAGAACCGGTTTGGGGCATTTTGTTTTGGCTGCATTTTTTCAGGGGTAGGGATGTGGGTTTGCAGGTTTAGGGAGTGGCGGAATTTTTGGGGGGCATGCGGGTTAGGGGGACTGAGGTACGGGTTTTTAGGGGTTATGGATTTAGGGGGCAGTGTTTTTTGAGGAGATGAGGCAAGGATGCTGAGGGGGGTGTTTTTTTGGGAGGTGCAGGTTTAGGGGCTTTTTTGGGAGGAGCAGGGGTGCAGTTGGGGCGCATTTTTGGGGGGTGTGGGTTTGGTATGTCTGTTTTTAAAGGGTGGCAGATGTGCAGAGGGTGTTTTTTTGGGGGAAGGGCGTGAAAGTTGGGGTAGGGGTGCAGGTTTAGGAGGGGCATTTTTTTGGGGGGTGAAGGTTTTGGCTGTGTTGTTTTTTGATGGGTGCAGGGGAGCATTTTTTGGGGGTGAAACTTTAGAGGGGTTGGAGAGGCATTGTTTTGGGGGGTGCGAGTTTGGTGGGGTGTTTTTTTGGGGGGGCAATGGGTGGGGGTGTCGGTTTGGCATGGGGACTTTTTTGAGGTTGACAGAAATGTGGGGGTGGTGTTTGTTTTTAGGGGTATTTTTGTAGGGGCAGGGGTGTGGGTTGGAGGGGCTATGTAGAGGGAGTAGGGCTATGAGGAAGCAGAGCTATGTTACATACACTCATACACACACATACATGCACTCAGCTTTGTATGTTAGAATAATTTTCTGGATTGGTAAAGGGCTGGTATCATAGATGCCTGACATTACCAATTTAGGTCTTAATGACAAGATGTTCATACTCACCTGTCATTGACCCCTTCTATCACCCTGATGCCACTGCATCAGGGGACCAGTAAGAGCAGGCAAAGTGCCAGGATTTGCATTTCTAATTAATGTGCAAAATTCTGGGGGGTCTGCTGGCTGCTATTCTTAACCTGGCGGAGCTATAACAATGTTACCCCAAGGTAAGAATAACAAACCACAGCCATGCACTTTTTCTTTGTTGAGTATGAAATTGGGGAGGACCTCATGCCTCAGTTCATTTAATTTTCTATTTTATTAAAAAAAACAGGGTGATGAACCCATATAACTCAGCCAATATATAGTGCAATGCTGGGGGCTGCAGCCTGTTTCTGTGGTTGGCTGTTGCAGTTCAGTGCAGTGATTATGCATGAAGCTTATTGAGCAGCCTCATTAGCGAGCAGTGGGAGACTGGGAAGATTGATCTATCCTATCATCTATTTATCTATCCTATCATCTATCTATCTATCCTAGAAAGACCATGTAAGGCCCCTTTCACATCAGTGTTTTTTTTAAATCGCGGCAGATGCGGTGAAAAAAAAGCATCTGCCGCGATTACCGCATAACCGCGACACTTGCGGCACAGTTGCAAGCAGGGGCGGGCTGGCCCAGGTGGCAGGGGGGCAGGTGCCCCCTGGGCTGGTGGTATAGTCCACATTTCGGGCCGCCCCCTACAGAAACGGGCCGCGGGAGTCGGGAGTCGGCCGGCGCGGCGATAGCACATGACGCTGGAGGTCCGGGATGAGGTAAGGGCTGTGGCTGGCTGACAGCACCAAATCCCCCCCCCCGGTCCTCAAGTCAGGCTGACAGCACCGCCCCCCCCCCCGGTCCTCAAGTCAGGCTAACAGCACCACCCGGTCCTCAAGTCAGGCTGACAGCACCCCCCCAACCCCCCCCCCCCCCCCCGGTCCTCAAGTCGGGGCCGGCAATGGAAATCTGCCACCCGGGTATAGAGGCTCGCATGCAATGTATATGGGGCTCGTGGTAAGTGTGCGGCAAGAGCGGCAAGTGCGGTTTCGGCACTTGCAGCAGGTGCGGCCGCGAAAAAAAACTGCGGTCAGCCGCGTTTTTTTTGCGGCCACACCTGCCGCAAGTGCCGATACCGCACTTGCCGCACCTGCCGCAAGCCCGCATAGACATTCTATGGGGCTTGCCGCAACTGTGCCACAAGTGTCGCGGTTATGCAGTAATCGCGGCAGATGCGTTTTTTTCACCGCATCTGCCGCGATTTAAAAAAAACGCTGATGTGAAAGGGGCCTTAAAAACGTTGTCCCTGTGACATGTGTGTGCTATGCAATTTTTTTCTCGCACCAATTCACTTGCATTGGGGAATCTCTGCAAGATATGCTGCCATTTGCACTATGCTGCAAAATTTTCCTCAGCAGGTATCTGATTGAGAAAAGATTCGCAGTTGGGCATTGTACTATAGTTTAATCTTGTTGAAAGTAGTGCCCAATGTTTTATCGAATTGCACTTGCTTAGTTTAAATGCAGATGTGAGCGTACCCAAATTGTGGGTTCTAGCTAGGTGTGTGTGTCTCTATAGTGTTTATTTAATTGAGGAATAGGCTTACGCAGTCTGCTCACTGCCATTGGATACAGCAGGCCAGGACCAGATGGTTGACAGTGAATTGTCCAAAAAATATGTCCAATAATATGTCTAACTAGATGGGTGCCCGATGCACAATGCATCGGGATTCTAGCAGAGCGAGTCTCTGACTCGCAATGGCCGCTTCGCGGCCAATGCTTCGCGCTGCTAAGGCGACTCGCCATGCCTGCTGCGCGGGCATAGTGAGTCGCCTTAGAGCTGCTCGCAATGGCCGCTGCGCGGCCAATGCTTCGTTCGTATCCACATGACCACGCTGACTCGCAGCGAGAGCGGTCTCAAAAGGGGCAAAAATCCCATTCGTGATTATATAATAGATAATATGGTCCAATAATATGTCCAATAAAATTGTCCAAAAATATGATTTTTTACTAAACTTTAGCTCGGTAACAAATATGTATAGGGGAGAGTAGGCACAGTTCCTATCGTACAAGTTTCTTTCTAAAAAAAATATAAACACTTCTCCATTAAGACATTTAACAGTTCCTTCTGAACATCTCTCACAAACTTGTATCCCACTGCTGTTTTATTAACACTTCTAATGAATCTCGTCTTTCGCTGTGAGACCTTGTCTAGAGAGGTTGTGTCGATACAACTCCTCACTATCACATACTAAGTATATATTCTGAGGTTCACAGACTCCATGCTGTGATGCACCCTGAATCCCCAATATAGAAATTTGTGTACACGTCCAACTGATTCTTTGCTTTTCCCATCTTCTCTTCAGAAAAGTACCTCAATTCACCTTGACTACGCATAATCGTGTAAATGTCTCCCTGCTTTGTACTGTTTAATGACTGTTTCTGACCTGCATGGAACATGGTCAGATCCTACTACATCTGCTGGGCAGGAGAAGACGTAAAAGAGTATTCCGACAATATAGAACCGCAAATAATTATTTCTTTGAAATATTTTTTTTTTTACAAACAGGCAGGAAATTATTTTACCTCACAAAAATAAGCAGTTGTGATCCTGTGCTGTAATGCCTGTATACCCTATTGCATCCTCCCTGGCCCAGGAGATGTAGTAGGATCTGACCAGGAGATGAAGTAGGATCAGATCATGTCCCTGTATGATCAGACTTGGCCATTACACAGTACATAGCAGGGACACATATACCGTATAAGATTATCTAAGCACAGGAACATTTTTTTGAACACATCCAACTGTGGAACTTATTATTATTTCAAGATGTATTGATTAAAATTAACTTTAAAACTAACTTTGTTTGTTTGAAAACCCCTTTAAAAATCCCTCGCAATATTTTTGCAACTTTTTGTGGAGTAAAAATAGTTTTTAGTTCAATATTTTATTAAATTAACTTTACTTGGATTATTTACTGAGCAAAGCTTTCCTTATCTCTTGTACCCTAGTAAAGCACAAAACATTTTTTTTCATTTTCTTTCGGTGTAGTTGTTGACTAAAAATTTTTTAAAGAATATTGTGACTTTTAGCAAAAAAGATAAAAGTTGAAAAAGTGCTTCTTTGTTTTGGTGCAAATTTTGAATAATTTAGTGCAAAAACATCCACAAAAATCACAATCCAAAAGGTCCCATAAAATGTATAAATATTGAATCAGGGACCTAAGTGCAGCATTTTGGCAGTTTTATGCATATGGCATTAAGGGTTGTTTGAGTTTCGAACAAAAAAATAATCATTTACTACATTTCTTTCATTACATCTATAGTCACTATAAATTTTCAAGCTTTCAAAATACTGTGAAGAACTGTGAACAATTTCTATTTGATTCTGTTGTAGTATTGGGATATAAGTTTTAAAATCTTCAGTCTATTACCCTAACTATTTAAATTAAGTAAAAAAATTAACACAAATAAGCTTACAGTGTAACCGACATTCATATTTTTATTTAATAATAATATAGAGCAAGTTATTATAATAAGCGTTCAAATATACATCGAAATCTGGAAGAAAACCTTTCAAAAACCTTCCAGAAGATGTCCCCACTAGGCTGTTTCTAAACCTGACAAATACTCATTGTCAGCGAAACCTGTCTTCAGTTCCACATATGAATATGGCCTTATAAGGTGGGAGGGTGGGACCTAAACAGGATTCACAATTGATCAGTATATCAGTTTACTCCAGGTAGAGGGAGCTCTGTGAGCACACACAGATCACAGCTCATATATCACAGCTGTGATTTTATCTCACGGGGCTTTGCTCTGTATTATTATCTGATAACACAAAGTGGAGCCATCAGGTAAACTGTGAATTGTGTGTGCTGACAGCGTGGAGCTCCCTTTGCCTCAAATAAACAGATACACTGATCAGCTGTGAATGCTATTTAGGTCCTGCCCCCACCCTCTTATATTTTCACTAGATGGAGGCCCGATGCTGTCACATCGGGAGGGGGATGATGTCACGATGGGGGTGAGTTCTGGTGGCCATCTCTCCCCCTGTGCACTCTCTCCCCCGTTCGCTCTCCGCCTGCCCGCTGTCTCTCCCCTCATGTGCTCTCTCATTTAAGCAGTCTTTTCTCTGTGCACTCTGCCCTTGTGTGCTCACTACTTTAAGTTGTCTCCATATGCGTGCTCTTCCCCTTGTATGCTCTCTCTCCTTTTGTCTGCACTTTCACTCCCCTCATGCTCTCTCCATTGTGCTGTCTTCCCTCTGTGCGCTCTACTCCCAGTGTGTAATGTATGTAAATAAATGTATTTTTACTTAAAAACCTGTTTCTGTTTATTTTTATCAATAAAGTGTGCAATTTCCTGGTAAGAAATGTGTAGGGCTTCGCTGTATTTTCTATTGCCAGTGTAGATAAACCAAGCAGCTAATGGAGGCCAACCCCTGCTGCCTGGTGTTAGCTTCGCTGGCAATGAAAAATACAGGGGACCAAATTTTTTTTCAGCTATTTAAATAAAGAATTAAAAAAAATGGCATGGGCTCCGCCATATTTTCTATTGGCAGCCAAGGTAACCCAGGCAACTAGGGGCTGGAATTTGAGCGGGGGAAATCCCAAGCATTCTGGGCCCTCCATGCTGAAAACTGCAGCCAGCAGCCACCTCAGAATTGGCGCCTCCATGAGACAAAACTGGTGGTTACCCCGCTGTTCCAGCTGCTGTGTAGTGGTGGCAGACTGGGAAATAAAGGGCTTGATGACAGCTTTTTTTGGCAGCTGACAACAAGCCATATTGTTAATGTCAGCCATCTGTATGACAGCCGGCCATTAGCAATACTTTCAGTATACTTTTAGTAAAGAGAAAAAAAAAACACACTAACAGAGAAATTCTTTACTGCATGCAAAGTAGACAGAGACCACTTTATTAGCTCCCACAAAGTTCCCCTCCGACATAATTACTGAAATCTTGCAGGAGGAGGGAAGGAGGTGTGTTGTGTGTCATAACCAAGTGTTCAAAGATGGCGGCAGTGTAAGTGTGCATATGTGTGTGTCCCCAACGTGACATGTGTTCTGGCGTGTTTATGTGTCTGCGTGTACATGTGTGTGTGTGTATATGTCTTGACCCGCTGTGTCACGTGACGAGCTGTGTGTGTGTATATATGTGTGTCCCAGGCATGCCATGTGACCCACCGAATGTGGGTATACATGTGCATATGTGTATATGTGGATCCGCTGCATCACATGACCCACTGTGTGTGTGCATGTCACTACCACATCATGTGACCTGCTGTGTGTGTTTATGTGTGTCCCCGGCGCGTCACATGACCTGCCCATGTGTGTATGTGTGTATACGTGTATATATGTGTATCTATGTGTGTGTACAGTCATGGCCAAAAGTTTTGAGAATTATACAAATATTAATTTTTACAAAGTCTACTGCTTCAGTTTTTCTAATGGCAATTTGCATATACTCCAGAATGTCATAAAGAGTGATCAGCTTAACAGCAATTACTTGCAAAGTCAATATTTCCCTAGAAAATTAACTTTAACCCCCAAAACATATTTCAACATCATTGCAGTCCTACCTTAAAAGGAGCAGCTAACATTGTTTTAGTGATTGTTCCATTAACACATGTGTGGGTGTTGATGAGGACAGGGCTGGCGATCAATCAGTCATGATTAAGTAAGAATGACACCACTGGACACTTTAAAAGGAGGCTGGTGCTTGATATCATTGTTTCTCTTCAGTTAACCATGGTTATCTCTAAAGAAACACGTGCAGCCATCATTGCACTGCACAAAAATGGCCTAACAGGGAAGAGTATCGCAGCTACAAAGATTGCACCTCAGTAAACAATCTATCGCATCATCAAGAACTTCAAGGAGAGAGCTTCCATTGTTGTCAAAAAGGCTCCAGGGCGCCCAAGAAAGACCAGCAAGCGCCAGGACCGTATCTTAAAACTGTTTCAGCTGCCGGATCGGACTACCAGCAGTGCCGAGCTTGCTCAGGAATGGCAGCAGGCTGGTGGGAGTGCTTTTGCACATACTGTGAGGCGGAGACTCTTTGAGCAAGGCCTGGTTTCAAGGAGGGCAGCAAAGAAGCCACTTCTCTCCAGAAAAAACATCAGGGACCGAGTGATATTCTGCAAAAGATACAGGGAGTCGACTGCTGAGGACTGGGGTAAAGTCATTTTCTCTGATGAATCCCCTTTTCAATTGTTTGGGACATCTGGAAAACAACTTATTCGGAGAAGAAGAGGTGAGCGCTACCACCAGTCTTGTCTCATGCCAACTGTAAAGCATCCTGAAACCATTCATGTGTCGGGTTGCTTCTCAGCCAAGGGAATCAGCTCACTCACAGTCTTGCCTAAAAACACAGCCATGAAAAAAGAATGGTACCAGAATGTCCTCCAAGAGCAACTTCTCCCAACCGTCCAAGAGCAGTTTGGCACCCAACAATGCCTTTTCCAGCATGATGGAGCACCTTGCCATAAAGCAAAGGTGATAACTAAATGGCTCAAGGAACAAAACATAGAGATTTTGGGTCAATGGCCTGGAAACTCCCCAGATCTTAATCCCATTGAGAACTTGTGGTCAATCATCAAGAGACGGGTGGACAAACAAAAACCAACAAATACTGCCAAAATGCAAGCATTGATTATGCAAGAATGGACTGCTATCAGTCAGGATTTGGTCCAGAAGTTGATTGAGAGCATGCCAAGGAGAATTGCAGAGGTCCTGAAGAAGAAGGGTCAACACTTCAAATATTGACTTGCTGCATTAACTCATTCTAACTGTCAATATAACCTTTTGGTACTCATAATATGATTGCAATTATATTTCTGTATGTGATATAAACATCAGACAAACACAAATAAAAACCAGAAGGCAGCAGATCATGTGAAAATATAATTTTGGTGTCATTCTCAAAACTTTTGGCCATGACTGTATATGTGGATCCACAGCGTCATTTGACCCATTGTGTGTGTATATGGGTCCCTGCTGCATCATGTGATCCGCCACATGTGTATATGAATGTGTATATGTTGACCCGCTGCATGCATGTGTGTATATGTTGTATATGTGTGTATATGTGTAGGTTCCCACCACGTAATATGACCCACCGCATGTATGTATATGTGTGTGTACATATTGGAGCCACTGTGTCAAGTGACCCGCCATGGATCTACATATATATATATATTATATACATATATACAGTATATACAGCTGTGGCCAAAAGTATTGACACCCCTGCAATTCTGTCAGATAATACTCAGTTTCTCCCTGAAAATGATTGCAATCATAAATTCTTTGGTATTATTATCTACATTTAATTTGTCTTCAATGAAAAAAACACAAAGGAGAATGAAGGAAAAAGCAAAACATTGATCATTTCACACAAAACTCCAAAAATGGGCCAGACAAAAGTATTGGCACCCTCAGCCTAATACTTGGTTGCACAACCTTTAGCCAAAATAACTGCGATCAACCGATTCTGGTAACCATCAATGAGTTTCTTACAATGCTCTGCTGGAATTTTAGGCCATTCTTCTTTGGCAAACTGCTCCAGGTCCCTGATATTTGAAGGGTATCTTCTCAAAACTGCCATTTTTAGATGTCTCCACAGGTGTTCTATGGGATTCAGGTCTGGACTCATTGCTGGCCACCTTAGAAGTCTCCAGTGCTTTCTCTCAAACCATTTTATAGTGCTTTTTGAAGTGTGTTTTGGGTCATTGTCCTGCTGGAAGACCCCTGAGGGTTAGCACTGTGTGGTGGCTCAGTGGTTAGCACTGTATGGTGGCTCAGTGGTTAGAACTGTACGGTGGCTCAGTGGTTAGCACTGTGTGGTGGCTCAGTGGTTAGCACTGTGTGGTGGCTCAGTGGTTAGGACTGTATGGTGGCTCAGTGGTTAGAACTGTACGGTGGCTCAGTGGTTAGCACTGTGTGGTGGCTCAGTGGTTAGTACTGTGCTGTGGCTCTGTAATTAGCACTGTGTGATATCTCAGTCGCTAGCACTGTGCGGTGGCTCAGTGGTTAGCACTGTGCAGTGGCTCAGTGGTTAGCACTGTGCAGTGGTTCAGTGCTCAGCACTGTGCGTTGGCTCAGTAGTTAGTGCTGTGCTGTGGCTTAGTAGTTAGTACTGTGCTGTGGCTCAGTGGTTAGTACTGTGCGGTGGCTCAGTGGTTAGCACTGTGCGGTGGCTCAGAGGTTAGCATTGTACGGTGGCTCAGTGGTTAGCACTGTGCAGTGGCTCAGTGGTTAGCACTGTATGGTGGCTCAGTGATGAGCATTGTATCGTGGCTCAGTGATGGGACACAGTGACATGGGAGGCAGAAGGCACAGGGGGAGGCAGAGTCATAGGGAGAGACAGCGCAGAAAGGAAGAGACAGTGCACACAGGGGCTGAGAGCACACAGAGCAGAGAGAAAGTGTACAGGGGGAGAGACAGCACAGAGTGGAGAGAGTGCACAAGGGGAGAGATGCACAGAGACTGCCCTCCTGATGCAATAGCATTGGGCTTATTTCTGTTTACTAATCAGCAGAAACAATGAAAAAAATAATGCCAATTTTGAAAGAAGCTAATACTGTATAGTGTTGAAAAAAAATCCATACTTTGTATATAAGTATTCTGAGTTATAATGTAGCACTTGTGTTTATTTTATGCTTTTAACTACCACATATTTTGTTTCATTTTATGTTGAACATATAAGTCTACATCCTGCTCATAAATATTTTTAAGATGATGGAAGGATTCAAATTACCTGGCATGACTTTCATAGCTATAAATATGTAATGTTTTATATTGAAATGTAGCAAGTAAATGTGAAAATTGGGCTGTGGAATAAGAATCAGAATTTAGCAGGTTTATACGATTGTTTGGCCGAAGGCAAAAGTAATAAAATTCTACATTTAAGCACCATTGGGGCTTATAGAATGAAGACATCTGCATTATAATATTAAAATGTTCCATGGTGTAATAAATACAGCTGACAGTAGTGCATGACTTCCTTTATGAAAAATATGTTGATCACTGTTCAATCTTAAATACTGAAGATCATAATTAAAATTTTATGTGCCTAGTTTGTAGCTAAATGCTCAACAGATGTCCATATTATTGTTCACTGTTGGGCACTGGAAATACATCTTTTACTTAAACACCAATGATAACCTTCATGCAGAAATTTTATGACGTACCACCCTGGTGAAGAGCTCTACTTTTACAATAACATTGAAAGTATAATCCAAAATGTTCTTATTCTTATTGGCAAAGACATGTCTGTGTCATTATTTTCCATGTCAGTTTATAGAGTTGATGCCATGCAGAAATGAGCATTGGGGATGATATATGTTGAGAGGAGGCAACATACTGCTGGAATTTACATATAATATAACTCTTTCATTCACATTTCAAGTAAAAGTGTACCAGAAATAAATGCAGAAATTTTAAACAAACTACCATAAAAAGAAAATATCAATGAGAGAAAAGGTACCGTTACGCGCTTCAATGTCGTTTAGATATCACCAATAGTGTTGAGCGAACATGCTCGGCACTACTCGTTACTCGCACGAGTATCACTGTACTCGGGCGACTCGCCGAGCACCGAGTAATCTCGCGATACTCGTGCTGTGCTCGTGGTCGTCATCTCTCCATGTTGGCGCTCTTTTGAGAGCCAGCCCACGTGCAGGGATTGCGGCTGCTGAACAGGGTAGCAGACCTGCAATGGCCAATCAGCCGCTGTGTAAGCTTAGTGGTGTAGAGAGTGTTGGCGCCTGCACAGGGCACCGAGTTTGCGGCCCCTGGTGACTCGGATCACAGCCTGCAACTGTGTGACAAAAGTCGTTCTAGGTAATTAGGAGGTACTGGCTAGGGTGATCCAGATCGGAGTCAAGATTTCGTGCCCAGACAGTCCTTCTCAGACTAATCTAGGAGGATATAGGAGGGTGATCAGATTGAATCAAGCTTTTCGTGACCATTAGAGTCCCACATTGTACTAGTATTAACAGGTTAGGGACTAAATCCTAACTTGTCATAACACAGTCCCAGACAGGTGACTATACTTATACAGGTTAGGGACAAATCCTTGAACCATTACAGTCACCGGTACGTCTCTTAATCAGGTTAGGACTAAACCTAACTCTTGTCATCCAAACAGTCACAGACAGTGTACGTACTACCTTT
The DNA here is from genome assembly GCA_033576535.1 of Allobates femoralis. Lineage (NCBI taxonomy): Eukaryota > Metazoa > Chordata > Amphibia > Anura > Aromobatidae > Allobates > Allobates femoralis. Next base: position 183,039,945 of record JARQOC010000005.1, read on the forward strand.
AATACAGGTAGTATGGGACTAAAATCCTCTCTTGAACCATTACAGTCACCGACAGGTGTACGTTAGTACCTTAATACAGGTTAGGGAACTAAAATCCTAACTCTTGTCATCAAAACAGTCACCAGACAGGTGTACGTACTACCTTAATACAGGTTAGGGACTAAAATCCTCTCTTCAAACCATTACAGTCACCAGACAGGTGTACGTAGTACCTTAATACAGGTTAGGGAACTAAAATCCTAACTCTTGTCATCAAAACAGTCACCAGACAGGTGTACGTACTACCTTAATACAGGTTAGGGATAAAATCCTCTCGTTTAAACCATTACAGTCACCAGACAGGTGTACGTAGTACCTTAATACGGGTTTAGGGAACTAAAATCCTAACTCTTGTCATCAAAACAGTCACCAGACAGGTGTACGTACTACCTTAATACAGGTTAGGGACTAAAATCCTCTCTTCAAACCATTACAGTCACCAGACAGGTGTACGTAGTACCTTAATACAGGTTAGGGAACTAAAATCCTAACTCTTGTCATCAAAACAGTCACCAGACAGGTGTACGTACTACCTTAATACAGGTTAGGGATAAAATCCTCTTTAAACCATTACAGTCACCAGACAGGTGTACGTAGTACCTTAATACAGGTTTAGGGAACTAAAATCCTAACTCTTTGTCATCAAAACAGTCACCAGACAGGTGTACGTACTGCCTTAATACAGGTTAGGGACTAAAATCCTCTCTTCAAACCATTACAGTCACCAGACAGGTGTACGTACTACCTTAATACAGGTTAGGGAACTAAAATCCTAACTCTTGTCATCAAAACAGTCACCAGACAGGTGTACGTACTACCTTAATACAGGTTAGGGACTAAAATCCTCTCTTCAAACCATTACAGTCACCAGACAGGTGTACGTAGTACCTTAATACAGGTTAGGGAACTAAAATCCTAACTCTTGTCATCAAACAGTCACCAACAGGTGTACGTACTACCTTAATACAGGTTAGGGACTAAAATCCTACTCTTCAAACCATACAGTCACCAGACAGTTGTACGTATACCTTATACAGGTTAGGGAACTAAAATCCTAACTCTTGTCATCAAAACAGTCACCAGACAGGTGTACGTACTACCTTATACAGGTTAGGGACTAAAATCCTCTGTTTAAACCATTACAGTCACCAGACAGGTGTACTAGTACCTTAATTACAGTTTGGGAACTAAAATCCTAACTCTTGTCATCTAAACAGTCACCAGACAGGTTGTACGTACTGCCTTAATTTCAGGTTAGGGACTAAAATCCTCTCTTTCAACCATTACAGTCACCAGACTGTGTACGTAGTACCTTATACAGGTTAGGGAACTAAAATCCTAACTCTTGTCATCTCAACAGTCACCACACTGTTGTACGTCATAAGTTTCTACAAGTTAGGGAACTAAAATCCTAACTCTTGTCATCTCAACAGTCACCACACTGTTGTACGTCATACGTTTCTACAGGTTAGGGAACTAAAATCCTAACTCTTGTCATCTCAACAGTCACCACACTGTTGTACGTCATAAGTTTCTACAAGTTAGGGAACTAAAATCCTAACTCTTGTCATCTCAACAGTCACCACACTGTTGTACGTCATACGTTTCTACAGGTTAGGGAACTAAAATCCTAACTATTGTCATCTCAACAGTCACCACACTGTTGTACGTCATAAGTTTCTACAGGTTAGGGAACTAAAATCCTAACTCTTGTCATTTCAACAGTCACCACACTGTTGTACGTCATACGTTTCTACAAGTTAGGGAACTAAAATCCTAACTCTTGTCATCTCAACAGTCACCACACTGTTGTACGTCATACGTTTCTACAGGTTAGGGAACTAAAATCCTAACTCTTGTCATCTCAACAGTCACCACACTGTTGTACGTCATACGTTTCTACAGGTTAGGGAACTAAAATCCTAACTCTTGTCATCTCAACAGTCACCACACTGTTGTACGTCATAAGTTTCTACAAGTTAGGGAACTAAAATCCTAACTCTTGTCATCTCAACAGTCACCACACTGTTGTACGTCATACGTTTCTACAGGTTAGGGAACTAAAATCCTAACTCTTGTCATCTCAACAGTCACCACACTGTTGTACGTCATACGTTTCTACAGGTTAGGTAACTAAAATCCTAACTCTTGTCATCTCAACAGTCACCACACTGTTGTACGTCATAAGTTTCTACAAGTTAGGGAACTAAAATCCTAACTCTTGTCATCTCAACAGTCACCACACTGTTGTACGTCATACGTTTCTACAGGTTAGGGAACTAAAATCCTAACTCTTGTCATCTCAACAGTCACCACACTGTTGTACGTCATAAGTTTCTACAGGTTAGGGAACTAAAATCCAAACTCTTGTCATCTCAACAGTCACCACACTGTTGTACGTCATACGTTTCTACAAGTTAGGGAACTAAAATCCTAACTCTTGTCATCTCAACAGTCACCACACTGTTGTACGTCATACGTTTCTACAGGTTAGGGAACTAAAATCCTAACTCTTGTCATCTCAACAGTCACCACACTGTTGTACGTCATACGTTTCTACAAGTTAGGGAACTAAAATCCTAACTCTTGTCATCTCAACAGTCACCACACTGTTGTACGTCATACGTTTCTACAGGTTAGGGAACTAAAATCCTAACTCTTGTCATCTCAACAGTCACCACACTGTTGTACGTCATACGTTTCTACAGGTTAGGGAACTAAAATCCTAACTCTTGTCATCTGAACAGTCACCACACTGTTGTACGTCATACGTTTCTACAGGTTAGGGAACTAAAATCCTAACTCTTGTCATCTCAACAGTCACCACACTGTTGTACGTCATACGTTTCTACAGGTTAGGGAACTAAAATCCTAACTCTTGTCATCTCAACAGTCACCACACTGTTGTACGTCATACGTTTCTACAAGTTAGGGAACTAAAATCCTAACTCTTGTCATCTCAACAGTCACCACACTGTTGTACGTCATACGTTTCTACAGGTTAGGTAACTAAAATCCTAACTCTTGTCATCTCAACAGTCACCACACTGTTGTACGTCATAAGTTTCTACAAGTTAGGGAACTAAAATCCTAACTCTTGTCATCTCAACAGTCACCACACTGTTGTACGTCATACGTTTCTACAGGTTAGGGAACTAAAATCCTAACTATTGTCATCTCAACAGTCACCACACTGTTGTACGTCATAAGTTTCTACAGGTTAGGGAACTAAAATCCTAACTCTTGTCATCTCAACAGTCACCACACTGTTGTACGTCATACGTTTCTACAAGTTAGGGAACTAAAATCCTAACTCTTGTCATCTCAACAGTCACCACACTGTTGTACGTCATACGTTTCTACAGGTTAGGGAACTAAAATCCTAACTCTTGTCATCTCAACAGTCACCACACTGTTGTACGTCATACGTTTCTACAAGTTAGGGAACTAAAATCCTAACTCTTGTCATCTCAACAGTCACCACACTGTTGTACGTCATAAGTTTCTACAAGTTAGGGAACTAAAATCCTAACTCTTGTCATCTCAACAGTCACCACACTGTTGTACGTCATACGTTTCTACAGGTTAGGGAACTAAAATCCTAACTATTGTCATCTCAACAGTCACCACACTGTTGTACGTCATAAGTTTCTACAGGTTAGGGAACTAAAATCCTAACTATTGTCATCTCAACAGTCACCACACTGTTGTACGTCATAAGTTTCTACAGGTTAGGGAACTAAAATCCAAACTCTTGTCATCTCAACAGTCACCACACTGTTGTACGTCATACGTTTCTACAAGTTAGGGAACTAAAATCCTAACTCTTGTCATCTCAACAGTCACCACACTGTTGTACGTCATACGTTTCTACAGGTTAGGGAACTAAAATCCTAACTCTTGTCATCTCAACAGTCACCACACTGTTGTACGTCATACGTTTCTACAAGTTAGGGAACTAAAATCCTAACTCTTGTCATCTCAACAGTCACCACACTGTTGTACGTCATACGTTTCTACAAGTTAGGGAACTAAAATCCTAACTCTTGTCATCTCAACAGTCACCACACTGTTGTACGTCATACGTTTCTACAGGTTAGGGAACTAAAATCCTAACTATTGTCATCTCAACAGTCACCACACTGTTGTACGTCATAAGTTTCTACAAGTTAGGGAACTAAAATCCTAACTATTGTCATCTCAACAGTCACCACACTGTTGTACGTCATACCTTTATACAGGTTAGGGAACTAAAATCCTAATCTCCTGTGACCTCCACAGTGACCAGGCAGTTGTCGCTCTATACAGGCAAAATGCGCAAAGGCGTTGGCAAGGGCGTTGGCAAGGAACAAGGAAGTGGACGTGATGGTGGTGCAGGCAGAGGCCGAGGTCGTGTGCAAGCACTCATTTCGCAACAACAAAGGGCCACATCTCCTCGCTCGCACGTCCTGTCCCAAATTCTTGGGTCCCGCAGCAGTACACCACTGTTGAACCAAGACCAGTGTCAACAGGTTGTTACTTGGATAGCGGATAATGCTTCAAGTCAGATGGGCACCTCCACAAACACCCTGTCTTCCGCACGGTCAACTGTCAGTAGCCGTGATACTGCACCGCACATTTCCCAACCTGATCCTCCTTCCTACCACCTGGCCGATTACACGTCCACGGACATTACAGATCCCACACTAGGACACTCGGAAGAGCTGTTCACGTATCCATTCGCAGAATCTGGCCTGTCGCCACCTCCTCTTGAAGTGGGTCATGAGGAGATGGTATGTACAGATGCCCAAATATTTGAGCAGCCGCGTTATGACGAACGGAACGTTGTCAAAGTGTCTCAACAAGGGGTGGACGATGATGAGACACAATTGCCAGGAAGTCAGGAGGAGGATCAGGGTGCGGAAGAGGAAGACGACGTGGTGGATGATCCAGTAGCTGACCCTACATGGCAGGAGGATATGCAGAGCGAGGACAGCAGTGCACAGGGGGAGGGAGGCGTAGCATCACAACAGCCAGTACGAAGCAGGGGTGCGTCCGCAGGCAGAAGGCAGGCAACCGTTCCCCGAAACAACAACACGACTCAAGGTGCCTGTGCAAATGTTCGGTCTTCCCGAGTCTCGGAGTTTTTTAAGTTGGCTCCAGAAGACTCTAAAAAGGCCATTTGCCACACCTGCCATGCCACTATCAGCAGGGGTACGAAAACTAGCAGCCTGACCACCACCAGCATGATCAGGCACATGTCAGCCAAGCACCCGACTTTGTGGGAAGTACCACAGAGTCGAGGAGCGGTGCGTGCTGATGTCACTGCTAGGTCTTCGGCTGTTGTGCATGCAAGCCAATTCCCTGTCCATGCTGGCCGCGAACAAGCCTCCTGTCCTGCACCTGAAGTTGCTGAAGCACAAATTACGCCACCATCAAGCACGTCCTTGTCCCAGCGCAGCGTTCAATTATCCATTCAGCAAACATTTGAACGCAGGCGCAAATACGCTGCCAATGCCCCACATGCCACAGTCCTCAATGCTCACATTTCGCGACTCATAGCGCTAGAAATGTTGCCTTTCCGTCTGGTGGAGACGGACGCATTCCGCGACCTGATGGCGGCTGCTGTCCCACGTTACTCGGTCCCCAGCCGACACTATTTCTCCAGATGTGCCGTCCCCGCATTGCATAACCACGTGTCCAACACCATCACACGTGCCCTGAACAATGCTGTTTCAGCCAAAGTCCACCTTACCACAGACACGTGGACAAGTGCTTGTGGGCAAGGCCGCTACATCTCCCTGACGGCACACTGGATTAATATTGTGGAGGCTGGGACCCAGTCTGAGCGAGGGACGGAACACGTCCTTCCCACACCAAGGATAGCAGGCCCTACCTCTGTCATGGTTTCACCGACACTCTACAGCTCCGGAATGTCATGCTCTTCAGCCTCCTCCTCCTCCACCTGCGCATCCTCATCCACTGTACCCTCCACACCAGTCCCAAGCTGGAAGCACTGCAGCACTGCCTCTGCAAAGCGGCAACAGGCTGTGCTGAAGCTAGTCTGCATAGGTGACAAACCCCACAATGCAGAAGAGGTGTGGACAGCTCTGAAACAGCAGGCAGATCACTGGCTCACACCTCTGAACCTAAAGCCAGGAAAGGTCGTGTGTGACAATGGCCGGAACCTGGTGGCAGCTTTGAGGCGAGGGCAGCTGACGCATGTTCCATGCGTGGCCCATGTGCTTAACCTGGTGGTTCAGAGGTTTGTGAAGTCATACCCGGAGGTGTCTGACCTGCTGGTAAAAGTTCGGCGTCTGTCTGCACATTTTCGCAAGTCACCTGCTGCTTCAGCCGGCCTTGCAAGCTTTCAGCGCCGTTTGCGTCTTCCGGCCCACAGACTGGTGTGTGATGTCCCCACGCGTTGGAATTCAACGCTGCACATGTTGGTCAGGATATGTGAGCAGAAGAGGGCAGTTGTGGACTACCTGCATCACCTAAGCCGTCGGGAAATGGGTCAAACTCCACACATAACACCTGAGGAGTGGAGATGGATGTCGGACCTATGCACCGTCCTCCAAAACTTTGAGGACTCCACCAAGATGGTGAGCGGTGATGACGCCATTATTAGCGTCACCATACCACTACTCTGCCTTCTAAAACGGTCTCTGCTGACAATAAAAGAGGATGCATTGCAGGCCGAGCGCGATGATTTAGAGCAAGAAACTGTAGTGGGTGTGGGTGAAAACACACAGCCCAGCCTCATGTCATCACAACGTGTAGTGGAGGACTATGACGAGGAGGAGGAGGACGATGAAGACATGGAGCAACTCTCAGGCCAAATTGGGGATATGACATGCACACCAGTCATACCCTCGATTCAGCGTGGCTGGCCAGAGGACAGGGGAGATGAGGAGGAGGAGGAGGAGGAGGACAGCATGTTCAGTCATCGTGTTGGTCTGGATACTGATGTGATGGCTGTTAAGAGTCTAGCGCACATGGCTGACTTTATGGTAAGCTGCCTGTCTCGTGACCCTCGCGTTCAGAACATCTTGGCCGACAATCAGTACTGGTTGGCAACACTCTTAGACCCACGCTACAAGGAGAACTTTATGTCTCTCATTCCTGAGGCGGAGAGGTCAGCCAAAATGCTGCAGTTCCAGAGGGCCATAGTCACGGAAGTTGTGAAATCCTTCCCCTCACAAAACGCTAGCGGCATAGGTCAGGATTCGATGGACAACCAAGGCGTACGGCCGAGAGGGGCACAAGTCCAATCCGCCAGAGGTAGGGGAACTGTCTTTACGATGTGGGACAGTTTTCTCAGCCCCTCACGTACCACAGCCCCTGAGGTGCGGGGTAGTGCCACCAGAAATGCTAAGTTTGGGCAGATGCTGAAGGAGTACCTTGCAGATCGAACAACTGTACTGCGAGATTCATCGGTGCCTTTCAATTATTGGGTCTCCAAGCTCGACACGTGGCATGAATTGGCTCTCTACGCCTTGGAAGTCCTGGCCTGCCCTGCCGCTAGCGTTTTATCAGAGCGTGTTTTCAGTGCAGCAGGTGGAATAATCACTGATAAACGCACCCGCCTGTCAACTGAAAATGCGGACAGGCTCACTCTGATCAAGATGAACAAGGGTTGGATTGGGCCAGACTTCACCACACCACCAGCAAATGACAACTGAATTTAATTTTGTTATTTGAATTTGACATGTACCTCCACTCACCCATGGGTACACACTTCCGTACTTTGGATAATCGCTGGACTGCTACTCCTTCTCCTCATGTGACACCATGATGAGCGTTAGAATAGTTAGGCTCTTGTTTGAGGTATACCCGCAGTGGTAAATTTTTTGGCCCATTCTGTTAGAATGGGCATTACAACGACAGGAGACCCGCTCCTTTTAAATGGGAAAAACGTTTTTAGGCACTCCTACACGTCTCTATCCAGGGACAAAGAGGAGCCTCCCAATTTTTGGCTGCCCTGACAAAAGGGCTATACTACAATACACCCAGTTCTTAACAGGCCCTCCTGCACGTCTCTATCCAGGGACAAAGAGGAGCCTCCCAATTTTTGGCTGCCCTGACCAAAGGGCTATAGTAAAATACACCCACTTGAGGGTTACAGGCCCTACTACATGTCTGTATGCATGGGTCATTGTTGAACCTCCCAATTTTTGGCTGCCCTGACCAAAGGGCTCTACTACAATACACCCAGTTCTTCTTAACAGGCCCTCCTGCACGTCTCCATCCAGGGACAAAGAGGAGCCTCCCAATTTTTGGCTGCCCTGACCTAAGGGCTCTACTACAATACACCCACTTGAGGGTTACAGGCCCTACTACATGTCTGTATGCATGGGTCATTGTTGAACCTTCCAATTTTTGGCTGCCCTGACCAAAGGGCTCTACTACAATACACCCACTTGAGGGTTACAGGCCCTACTACATGTCTGTATGCATGGGTCATTGTTGAACCTTCCAATTTTTGGCTGCCCTGACCAAAGGGCTCTACTACAATACACCCACTTGAGGGTTACAGGCCCTACTACATGTCTGTATGCATGGGTCATTGTTGAACCTCCCAATTTTTGGCTGCCCTGACCAAAGGGCTCTACTACAATACACCCAGTTCTTCTTAACAGGCCCTCCTGCACGTCTCCATCCAGGGACAAAGAGGAGCCTCCCAATTTTTGGCTGCCCTGACCTAAGGGTTCTACTACAATACACCCACTTGAGGGTTACAGGCCCTACTACATGTCTGTATGCATGGGTCATTGTTGAACCTTCCAATTTTTGGCTGCCCTGACCAAAGGGCTCTACTACAATACACCCACTTGAGGGTTACAGGCCCTACTACATGTCTGTATGCATGGGTCATTGTTGAACCTCCCAATTTTTGGCTGCCGTGACCAAAGGGCTCTACTACAATACACCCAGTTCTTCTTAACAGGCCCTCCTGCACGTCTCCATCCAGGGACAAAGAGGAGCCTCCCAATTTTTGGCTGCCCTGACCTAAGGGCTCTACTACAATACACCCACTTGAGGGTTACAGGCCCTACTACATGTCTGTATGCATGGGTCATTGTTGAACCTCCCAATTTTTGGCTGCCCTGACCAAAGGGCTCTACTACAATACACCCACTTGAGGGTTACAGGCCCTACTACATGTCTGTATGCATGGGTCATTGTTGAACCTCCCAATTTTTGGCTGCCCTGACCAAAGGGCTCTACTACAATACATCCAGTTCTTCTTAACAGGCCCTCCTGCACGTCTCCATCCAGGGACAAAGAGGAGCCTCCCAATTTTTGGCTGCCCTGACCTAAGGGCTCTACTACAATACACCCACTTGAGGGTTACAGGCCCTACTACATGTCTGTATGCATGGGTCATTGTTGAACCTCCCAATTTTTGGCTGCCCTGGCCAAAGGGCTATACTACAATACACCCACTTGAGGGTTACAGGCCCTACTACATGTCTGTAAGCATGGGTCATTGTTGAACCTCCCAATTTTTGGCTGCCCTGACCAAAGGGCTATACTACAATACACCCACTTGAGGGTTACAGGCCCTACTACATGTGTGTATGCATGGGTCATTGTTGAACCTCCCAATTTTTGTCTGCCCTGGCCAAAGGGCTATACTACAATACACCCACTTGAGGGTTACAGGCCCTACTACATGTCTGTAAGCATGGGTCATTGTTGAACCTCCCAATTTTTGGCTGCCCTGGCCAATGGGCTATACTACAATACACCCAGTTCTTGTTTACAGGCCATCCTGCATGTCTGTATCCAGGGGCATTGGTGAACCTCCCAATTTTGGACTGCCCTGGCAAAGGAAGATACTACAATAGACCCAGTTCTTCAAAATGGGCACATTATTTCTAGACAGGGCTTCATGTACGTCTCTTGTCAGGGTCATCGGAGTGCCGCACAATGTTTTCACGTAAAATCTTTCATGTAATCACAAAAAGTAACATACACCAGCTGTATCTCACTATTGGGTATGTGCCCTTAACATTTCCACCCTAAATATTCATTTTGGTGTCATTTTGGAAGGTTTTCTGGACACTCCGTAAAATTGGCGTGAAACTCGGACAACATTGTTCACAGCTGTGACTTTTGAGTGAGAAATGCTTCCAGGGGTCTTCCCCATGGTGTTGCCATGTCATTTCAGCACTCTTCTGAGACTTTTGTGACATTTTTAGGGTTTTTCCAGGCAGCCGGCAGTCATTTCATAAAAATACTCGTGTCTCCCATAGGATAACATTGGGCTCGTTACTCGGGCCGAGTACACGAGTATCTCGGGATGCTCGGCCCGAGCTTCGAGCACCCGAACATTTTAGTACTCGCTCATCACTAATCACCAATGATCTCGGTCGTTAGCACATCTTTTTGACAACGTTGGTGAGATGTCACACGTCTAGATATCGTGCATGACGCACCAACGATCCAGCGAGCAGCTATTGTTTGCACAACACAGCGAACGATACCTGCTCATTGCTGTGAATAGGAGAAGTCGTTAACGACATTGTTATCGCGGTGTCACACAGAACGATGCAGCAGGTTGGCTGATCGAGGATCATCTGATTTGAGAACATGTTCCCAAATCTGTGATCAACGATCCAATGATTTGTCGTAGTCATATCGCGATGTTACACGCAATGACGTCCTAATGATGTCGTTTCAATGACTCCAAACCCGTGACATTTGAGTGATATCGTTCACGATATTTTACCGTGTAACTGGGCCTAGAGTTAGAAAATGTATACTTACTGCCATAGTGACTATCATTTGCAAATTATAATGAGGGCAATCTGGGTTACCACCCAAGATTCAGGGTAAATTGCCCTCCATTATAATTCACAGAAACTCTGACTTCAAGCTTGTCGCCACCGTTGCCATCACACACGCCCCCTTCCTCCTGCACATCGTGACGTATGGGAGGATGTAGATAAAAGATCACAGGTGCAGGCTTGAGCCTGGCGGAGACATGTGGCATGGCATGCCTACCTCTCTCTGCCAAAGAGGAGCTCCCTCAGAGTCTGCTGGCCCAGCCTGCTCTCATTACACTGTCACTGTCTGATTCACTCCTTCCTGAGCCTGGCTGAAGACCTTCAGCTATGGAGCATGGAGCACAGAGGAGAGAGGGTGCCTGTACAGTGTGTGCTGTGTGTGTAGTATGTGCAGTGTGTGCAGTATGTGCTACTCCTGCTGCTGTACTGCAGGGGTAAAGACAAGTAGGTAAAGGATTTGTACCAATGTGGAGTCACTGGTCAAAGTATGGGAGACAGTGGAGGACTGTCTGGAACTACATGAAGCAAACAATCATATGCTGCACACTGTGCTCCACTGCCCCTCCATCTTGATTAGTCAAATATTAAATGCCCCTGTATGTTGTGTGTGCCACTCTATGTATATAATGGTCCATTATATACATGATTCAAGCAAAATATCCAGATACAGGAGCACACACAGCATGCAGGGATATTTCACATGTGACTATCCAAGATGTAGTGGCAGTGGGTCAAAGTGTGCTGGGGTCATTTGCCCTATGTAGTTTCAGTCTACTTCTCATATTTTATCCACAGCTTTAAGGCTATGTGCCTACAGGCATTTGTGCTCCATTTAGGAGATCCGTTTTTGGTGCATTTTCAGCAGCCAAAAGAGATCCTTGCTTTTTTTTGTTGCAAAAAAGCATCACAATCGCATCATCCATTTGTGTTGCTTTTTAGCTCCTTCTTTTAGTGCTACCCTATGGCTTTTTCAAAGTAAAAATGCAGTACTGTTCCGTAGGGGGAACAACCACAGACACACTTTATTACCTTCCCGAACGTATGTGGCATCCGGTGATGGGTGTCTTCTGGGTGTCAGGCTAAGACACATGGCAGGTCCTGTCAGTTCCATACCCGCAGGTCCTGCCGATGCCCAGATGGAAGACATCGCCGGGGCTCGCTGTGGGATCACTGGGGAGGATGAGTAATTAGAGTGTTTGTGGTGTGGAAAGCGCAGTAAAAATGCATCACAAATGGACTGTGTGAATACCAATCCATTTGTGATGCGTTATTTTTTTTTTTTTAGTAGACTGAAGTGAATAGAGAAAGTGCAGCAGAAAAACGGATCAATAATTTACATGCTTATTATTTTCTGCATGCTCTTTCTATACCACTAATGCAGCAGTCAAAAATGAGGTGTCTGAACAGCAAAACCAAACATTGATCACAAATGTCAAGAGATCCCATAGCCTAAGACCACGTGCACACGTTGAGTATTTAGTACGTTTCTTACCTCTGTATTTGCTAAGCTACGTTTACATAGGGCAATTTAGTTTTTTGTTTTTTTTTGCCTGTTTTGTTTTTCATTGGTTTAATACAAATATATGTTATTAAAAATCTTTTACTGCCAAGAGATCAGGTTTTTCTGCATAAAAAAATCAAGTGTAAACATAGCCTAAGGCCCCAAGCACAAGTTCAATATTTTACTTTTTTACCTCAATATTTAGGTTTTGTTCACACAGGGTGTTTTTGCAGCATTTTTTAAATATTTTTTTTTAACTGAAAAGGAAGAAAGATTGTTTTTTGCAGCATTTTTAACAAAAGCAACATGTAAGCCTAGGGCCACACTTGTTAAGGCAATTGTGGTTGCTGCCTCCAGATCTGGATGTGGTAACTGCAATTGCCTTCAAACACATTTTTTAGGAAAAATGTGTGCAGGAAACCGCAATCCGTTAACCGGATTGCTCCGGATGTGTAATCTGGAGCAATGAGGTTACCACATACTTTGTTCATCCCTGCTGCCGCAGGGATGAACAATGTGTTAAATGTGTATTAACACATTAATTCCACAATGTAACACAATTTTTGTTCCTGGCTTCCAAGTGTAATATTTCAACTGCTTATGGAAAAACGACTACATTCACCACAAACTTTCATTTTATGACCACAAGCAGCGAAAAATGTCATATTTATTGTGTCAAAAAAGGAAATGACACTATGTAACAAGTTTTTATTTTTTTTTGTTCCTGGGTACAAAGTGTGTTTTCCTAACCCGTTATGCCTAAAACAAATAGAAAATAGTTGTTCCACAAAAACTTTGCTTCTGTGATCAGGGCAATGACATTTTGAAATTTGTCTGTTTTCGGGAAAATTCTCAATTCGTATTCAATACTGAGACAATGTCAATGTCCTGATTACAGAAGCAAAGTTTTTGTGGAACAACAACTATTTTCTATTTGTTTTAGGCATAACGGGTTAGGAAAACACACTTTGTACCCATGAACAAAAAATGTATAAAAATTTGTTACATAGTGTTATTAATATTAGCTGTGAGCAACATGTCTCTAGGGGGTGCCCACGCCTCCTAGAGACATGCTGTCCACTCCTCTCCGCATGTTAGGGGTTAATAAGGCATTTACAGTAAGCCGGCACAATGCTGACAATAGCCGGCTTACTGTAAATGCCTTATTAACCCCTAACATGCTGAGAGGAGTGGACAGCATGTCTCTGGGGGGGTGGGCACCCCCTAGAGACATGTTACCCACAGCTAATATTAATAATTAATGTGTTAATACACATTCACAGTGCTAACCACCGAGCCATCATATACAGTGCTAACCACTGAGCCACCATATTGTGCTAACCACTGAGCCATCATGTACAGTGCCAACCACTGAGCCACCATAGAGTGCTAATCACTGAGTCACCATATACAGTGCTAACCATTGAGCCACATTACTGTTCTAATTATTGAGCCACAATATACAGTGCCAACCACTGAGCCACTATAGAGTTCTAACCACTGAGGCTCCGTATACAGTGCTAACTACTGAGCAAGCGTATACTGTGCTAACCACTAAGCCCCCGTATACTCTGCTAACCACTGAGCCCCTGTATACTCTGCTAACTACTGAGCCGCCATATACTCTGCTAACCAATGAGCCGCCGTAAAGTCTGCTAAGCACTGAGCCCCCATATACTCTGCTAACCACTGAGCCCCATATACGCTGCTAAGCACTCTGCTGCAGGCAGGAGGGGGCCGGGGAACAGCGGTTGGGTGCAGGCAGGAGGGTCCCCCCTCCTGCCCGCACCTGGCCGCTGTTCCCTGGCCTTCTCCTGCCCACACCTGGCCGCTCTTCACGGGCCCCCTCCTGCCCGCACCCGGCCGCTCTTCCTCAGCCCCCTCCTGCCCTCACCTGGCCGCTGTCCCCCAGACCCCTCCTGGATTTCGGCACCGCTGCACACTGACACCGCTGCACACCGGTACTGCTGTAGGTATCTACTATATAATTGTCTACTTCTGCCTGTTTATCTGTAACGCAAATCCTGCATTGGTGATTGGTTAGGCCAGCCGCCCATGACCAATCAGCAACAGGAACCCGCAAACTGACGCGAGATTTCAACCACGCTTCGCTGATTGGTTGCCTGCAATCAGTGATATTTGTGCAACATTTTAAACCCAGCTTCGCTTTGCATTATTCTTAAATCTTCATAAATAAACTACATACATACTCTAGAATACCCGATGCGTTAGAATCGGGCCACCATCTAGTGTATATATATATATATGAGAAGGTGTCATTATACTACATGGAGGGCTTTGTGGAGGTCACAGTTGGGATCTAACTGTGCTAGGGTAGTTGAGGGGGGTGCAGAAGGATCATGTGCAGAAATTCATTGTGGCGGGATCATATAGTGTTTGTGGAGGGTCCTACGGAACAATCACTGTGGGGGTAGTGAATAGTGTTTGGGGGGCACTTTTGTTGGCATCATACTTTATGGAGGCAATGAAAGGGGAATTTAGAGGCTGCAATAGAAGGAAAATTATTTTGTAAAGGCTGGAAAGTTGTGAGGGTTGTGACCCCGCCAAATATATATATATTTTTTTTTGGGGGGAGCAATTAGAACTTCTGTTATGGGGCCCCATGATTTCTATATACATCCTTGATGCAGGATGCATTTTCCCTCTTCTTCAGGACTGATTGGCCATAAAAGAGGAGCCGGATATTGGGGATCCGTAACAGTGGAGAACTCCAAGTCCCACTGAAAACCCCTTGGCACCGAGGAAGCTTCAGCTACCGGTCTCCTGAGAGAGTCGCAAAGAGGGAGCCAGGACTAACAAGGCACTGCATTTCTAGAGAAAGAGTCGTCCCAGAGACCACACAGGAGAGGGAAAGAGATATAGAAGAAGAGAGTGGAGGCAAGTCAGCATTTAATGGACTGCTCTTCAATACACACACACAGAGGAGGAGGCCTTATACCCACTTGATGTGGGAGCCCACTGTGCAGCCCAGCTACCTGTCGGTGCTCTGGGAAATTTGCCTGCAAACCACCAGTAAGAAGGTAAAGAGACTTTGGCTGTGTTTGTGCTTTTTTCCTATCACCCACCGTCTATCACCCACCGTGTTTCCCTTTAGACTTTCCCTATAACACTCCCGACTCTGCTATACCTGCCCATTCACACCACTCTGTCCTGGAGGTCCCAGTCCTACCTGCCGAGACTATCCCACCATAGCCGCTATACCACCGACCTCCAGAGGACTGTAGCGGCGCTGGTGATCCCTCACCAGACACAGCAGGTGGTGTCACGAATACAATCTTGTAAATAAAGTCCCTGTAAATAATCCCCTTTTCAATGACCCCCAGGGCTACAGCCTCGGGCAGCCACCCATGACATTCCAGACTGTAACCGAGCCCGAGCCCTGAGTACCCTGCCCTGGGCGAGTCACAAAATGGCGTCACAAACAGGATCCCGTGCCCGGTATCACCGGGTACTGTGTGCATTTATTAACTGTAAAGTGTGACTGTGAAAGTTCCGCTGCCATTACTGCACTGAAGAGCAGGAAGAAAGCTGCAGAGCGCAAAACTGAAGCCCCGCCCCTCGCTCAGCCGAGCATTCCTGAGTGCTGCGGTCCGGAAACTCCTGAACTAGTTAACCCTTCAGCAGCTGGCTGTAATTAACTAGGGGGGCCTCCAACATGATGGCCTCCTCCAGCAAGGATGAAGCGGCATGCGCTGACCCCAGGTCTATCCCGGAAGATCCATGGCTGTGTGGCGCCCCGCAACGAGTGCGTCACAAGAGGGTATTGCAGCCATAAATGCAGCCGCAATATTCTGACACAGCAGTGACCTGGTTAATTTAGAAATCCAACCCTACATGCATCACCTAGAGCAGAGGGCCAATCCTAGGTCCTGGTGGGTGGAGTGTTAGGGAAGTGTAGTAGAACACACACAATAGTCTAGAGCAGAACCTAGAACACGGAGCCTAGAACAGACTTGAGAACTTGAACTTGGAGAGGAGCGGGGGCTCTGCACCCCGTGCAGCCCCCGGGCCGTCACCGGTCGGGTGTCAGCACCTGAGGCCTTACCAACTGGGATTGGGCATTATTCACACGGGTTCCCAAAAGACTCCCGTGCCCACAACTCACAACCGGTTCACTGGTACCGAAGCTGGCAGCAGTTCACCTCTGCTACGCAAACCAGAAAAGCGTGGAGGAGCAGCTTCAAAGGAACACCCCACCACCAGCCAACTTCCAGTCGTCTAACCAGCGGTGTACCCACTGAGGGATCCAAGGCTCCCCAAAACATCCAGAACGTACATCATGGATAGGGCATTGAAGCAGCCTCCCCGTACCCGACCTGGTATTCCTGGGTGACACTGGCAACCAATTAGTTAGAATGGAGGAACACTGCGGATTTCTAAGGGACACCATCACTGCTGAGTCCACCCGGTCTACTACCCAACCACTGTATGCCATGTACTGCCTGCTGGTTACAGTAAAGACCCGTTGCAGAGACTTTCTGTGTCCGTGCTTCCTTATGAACTGTCAGTCCGCACTACAAGGTAACAGCAGCTGCCGCACAACATCTTGAGCAGCTCCAGCCTCCGGGGATCACCGCTCAGCCTGTGGGGAGCGTAACATCTTGCTGCTATCCATCCCCCGGGGGCTCCGCAGCGTCAGTAGTCCTTACCGAATTACTCATAGGTGGCGTCACGAATAAATTAAAAAAACCCTTTAATCTGTTCCACCAAGACGTCTTCAACACTTTTGATCTGCACTACACCGGGCCCCACTACCGGCAGGCGCGGTCCACCCGTGACAAGGAGGAAGGAAGCATCGCCTGTCTAAACCGGAGTCCCGGCCACGGTGAGTCAGCTGCCTCCGGTAGCACTGCAAGTACCTCCGGTGCTTCGGCTCCGTCGCCCCGATAATGCCTATGTTGTTCCCATACATCCCGGGGGCCAAGTGGTTGCCCCAGTATGATGGCCGCCCTGATACACTCGATGAGTTTAAAAGAAAGATTGAGGGCGTCCTGGACATTTATGCTATGACCGGCCAACAACGTGCTACGGTGGTGCTTGGACAGTTAACTGGGGGAGCAGAGAAAGAAAGTGTGTCCTGTATACATTTTCTCCCTAAGCACCCTGTAAGAGTTTCTCACCGTCTTTTTAATCCTGTTTGCTTTTTTTTAATATGTTTTAAATTCCACAGTATTTATTTTTTTAACATTTTCCATTGGTGCTGCAGCACAGTCATCAGGGATTTTTCTTCCATTTGTCACCTGGATACCAACCTGGTGTGTTCTTTCACTTCTTGCACCACACCTTGACCAAACAAGGTCTACCAGGGTTTTACATGAATATAAGTATTTTTTTATACTACATTCTAAATTGTCATGCCTGGAAGATCAGCTAAATACTTTCAATTTTCATTACATTTTGTTCATACAGTGTCAAAAGGCCAAAAGTATTGACACCCCTGAGATAATACTCAGTTTCTTCCTGAAAATGATTGCAATCACAAATTCTTTGGTATTATTATCTTCATTTAATTTGTCTTCAATGAAAAAAAACACAAAAAGAATTGTCTAAAAGCCAAATTGGATATAGTTCCACACCAAACATAAAAAAGGGGGTGGACAAAAGTATTGGACTGTTAGAAAAATCATGTGATGGTTCTCTAATTTGTGTAATTACTAGCACCTGTAACTTACCTGTGGCACCTAACATGTGTTGGCAATAACTAAATCACACTTGCAGCCAGTTGACATGGATTAAAGTTGACTCAACCTCTGTCCTGTGTCCTTGTGTGTACCACATTGAGCATGGAGAAAAGAAAGAAGGCCAAAGAACTGTCTGAGGACTTGAGAAACCAAATTGTGAGGAAGCATGAGCAATCTCAAGGCTACAAGTCCATCTCCAAAGACCTGAATGTTCCTGTGTCTACCGTGCGCAGTGTCATCAAGAAGTTTAAAGCCCATGGCACTGTGGCTAATCTCCCTAGATGTGGACGGAAAAGAAAAATTGACAAGAGATTTCAACGCAAGATTGTGCGGATGGTGGATAAAGAACCTTGACTAACATCTAAACAAGTTCAAGCTGCCCTGCAGTCCAAGGGTACAACAGTGTCAACCCGTACTCTATCTGTCGGCGTCTGAATAAAAAGGGACTGTATGGTAGGAGACCCAGGAAGAACCCACTTCTTACCCCGAGACATAAAAAAGCCAGGCTGGAGTTTCCCAAAACTTACCTGAGAAAGCCTAAAACGTTTTGGAAGAATGTTCTCTCATTTTGGGCAAAGGTATCAACATAAGAGTTTACAGGAGAAAGAAAGAGGCATTCAAAGAAAAGAACACGGTCCCTACAGTCAAACATGGCGGAGGTTCCCTGATGTTTTGGGGTTGCTTTGCTGCCTCTGGCACTGGACTGCTTGACCATGTGCATGGCATTATGAAGTCTGAAGACTATGAACAAATTTTGCAGCATAATGTAGGGCCCAGTGTGAGAAAGCTGGGTCTCCCTCAGAGGTTATGGGTCTTCCAGCAGGACAATGACCCAAAACACACTTCAAAAAGCACTAGAAAATGGTTTGAGAGAAAGCACTGGAGACTTCTAAGGTGGCCAGCAATGAGTCCAGACCTGAATCCCATAGAACACCTGTGGAGAGATCTGAAAATGGCAGTTTGGAGAAGGCACCCTTCAAATATCAGGGACCTGGAGCAGTTTGCCAAAGAAGAATGGTCTCAAATTCCAGCAGAGCATTGTAAGAAACTCATTGATGGTTACCAGAAGCGGTTGATCGCAGTTATTTTGGCTAAAGGTTGTGCAAATAAGTATTAGGCTGAGGGTGCCAATACTTTTGTCCGGCCCATTTTTTGGAGTTTTGTGTGAAATGATCAATGTTTTGCGTTTTGCTTCATTCTCTTTTGTGTTTTTTCATTGAAGACAAATTAAATGAAGATAATAATACCAAAGAATTTGTGATTGCAATCATTTTCCGGAAGAAACTGAGTATTATCTGACAGAATTGCGGGGTGTCAATACTTTTGGCCAACACTGTATATGTCCCCTCTGAAATGTAAAGTCCTCTGAAATACTTTATTTTTGTTATATTATTATTATTATTATTATTATTATTATTATTTTGAAATACTGTAATAAAGAAACTTTTTGCCAGGACTTAATGTTTATTAACAGTTTGAGTTATACTCACCAGAGTATCTTCCTGTGGGCTCGGACTTGGCACAATTTGAGTCCTGTTTTTCTACCATATTCAAACCCATCTGGACCTGACTTTGAAACTAACTGCTTGTAACTAAGGATTATTAATCGGCTGATTTACAATGTGGATATATAGGATTCAATCGTTTTCATGATTTACAATAGTTTGTTAGACTATAGCTTTTATTGATGTTAAATCCTGAAATTGCAATGATTACAGACAAAGTTAAGATACATTTAAAGTATATGGATATATTTCATATATGGCTGAATGAGAAGTCCAAGGAATCTCAGTTTGATACAAATATTCACACTTTTTAATGTACATTAATTAAAAGAGTTGGTCCTTGTAACAGCTGTTAATGCCAAAGGCAGACGATAAACTAATTAGTCTTGATTAAAACTATTTTTGATTTCCATAAAACATTGCAAAGTGGTATAGACCTAATATTTAAAGATCTAGCAATCGCCAAGTTAAGCATTGAATTATAGCTGGTGTGCCTATGTTATCTGCATAGAATGGCACTAATGCACATTGTATAAAACTGTTGTAGAATAATTGCATCATACCATATGCTAAGTTGGGTTGACGATTGTGATAGAATCAAGCATTTTACATTTATTAATGCTACCCTCCAGAATTTTTTAGGTGCCTCTCAAATTTAATTGTTTTATTATCAGCAAATGCTTATCACTATTTTACTAACAATAGTGATGAGTGATTAGCGAAATATTAGTAATCGCTATACTCGTAACGAGTACTTTGTAGTACTCGTGTACTTGTTTGCATAGCGAGTCCAATGTTAGTCAATTAGTGATAGGCTCCGCCCACACACATCCAGCCATAAAAGGAGTTTTTCTGGGGCACGGGAGGGTGGGTAACAAATAGTAACGATTACACTCGCTCATCGCTAGCACAGAAAATATATTTTAGTCCAGCAATCGACAGTCCACAATACACAAAATAATGTTAGGCCTGAACTAGCCTATTTGGTCAATTATTGCATTTGGATGTAATAGAGGGGGTCTCCTGCTCAAGGCGACCTTAAAGGGGTTGTCCGAGCTTTTGCTATAATTCATGTGTGTATCTAGGCTGCAAAACGTTGACAGTTTTTAATTTACATCCTGTCAACATTTTGTAGGGTTACCGAGATACATCTCTATTGCATCTGCAGGAGACGACCAGGGGATGTGTGTGTTTAGGAACTGGTCGTTCACACCGACTCTCCTATAAGCCCTCCCCATACAGCAGCAAGCCCTTCCCAGTGTCAGTATGCCTGCCCCCTCCCATCTCCAGCATGCATTTCCTAACCTCCCCAGTCTCAATATGCCCAGCCACTCTTGTCTGTGTATTCCTGTCCCCGCCAGTCTCCAAAGTATGCCCTCCCATTCCACACTGGATAGCCCTATGTCATCTTTGATAGAACTCTGCATTGCAATGAGAGCAGTTATCTGTGAGGCACTATGATGAATCTGCAGCTCTGGGATGACTACTGTCTGTGCTGTGTGTGAGTGCTCACCTTCCCCAGGGCCAGCACTGATAAGATATGATGAGCGCTGATGCCTGTGAGGCCTTGCCTCCTCTTTCCTCACCGCCCCACCCCATCAGTGAAGCAGAATGAATTAACTGCTCTGTGCAGAGGGGGCACCATTTTGTTGTCTAGATACACACATGAATTATAGCAAAAGCCTGGACAACCCCATCAAAGAAGTAAATGCAATGTAATACTACATTTTAACTAGAATAATGGGCTGCACTAAGATCTTTTCGATGTAGGCCTAGGATGCATTGGATACATGGGCATCAATTGAATAGAGCAGTTATGTTTCAAGAAGGGGTCAGCTAGGGTTTGCCAACAGTTAGGTTTTCCTATCCTAAAAGCAGAGGGTAGACGAAAGAAATTGATCAGCAGGTTTAACAATGTTTTTTTTTATTTTTGTTAGTGTCCCAACACGTGTTATTCTCAACATATTGAACTACACATAGACCTTTATTGATCACTAAAAATGTATCACTAAGGGTCACGTCACACACACAGATAATTGTGCAGATATTGTTCGCAGATCTCTGGTTGCAGTGAAATTATGGACACATTGTTCCATTGTACACAGCCACAAAATGGGTCAATGTGTCCATGATTTCACTGCAACCAGAGATCTGCGAACAATATCTGCCCAGATATCTGTGTGTTTGACGTGGCCCTTAAAGACATCTTAGAATATATATGCTTTTTTTAAAAGAAAATGTGAGTTCAGCTCAATGCAGCAAAAAACACAATCCATGTGTAGTCAAGTTCCCACATAAATACATTGTTTCATATTTAGAATAAAATAATTACAAAGCATACAATTTATTTTACTGAATTTCCATATGGTAGCATTACTCTAATGTGTTGATTTACTTTTTTATTTCAGGGAGTTGAAGCAATGTTTACTGTGTATTGTAATGTTTTCCATATGTTCACCCATTGCTGAGGGAAAATCATATGTTTTAAAAAAAAAATGTAATGCCAAATGATCCTCATTCAATTTACCGTTACCCTGTAACTGCTGTTGGCACAGTTTGTTTGCCATTTGATGCCATCTGGAATTAAATCTTAATTTTAAAACAGTCTTACAGGTTATAAAATGACATTCTATTTACTCATTCAATTTCTACATATGGTTAATTTCTTCTTATGTTATTTTCCAAGGTCTTTTCTACTAAAAGTGATTCAATATGCAGTATTCATCTTTTAGTAACAATCATGAGAAAATGTCTTAACGTATCAAAATTATCTACCAACAGGTGGAGAACGTATACAAATTGACCTCTAATGTTGAAATATTGTACCTCTGAAGGTGAAGATGTCCAGGCTGCCACCCTTGCTTTCCCTTTGCTCCTAATCAGCCCTAGGCTAAGAGACCCCTAACTCCACCCATAGACCGGGAAAATACAGCAACTCCTAAGGAAGGGACCAGCAGCAGCACAGCACGTCCTAACTGCATGGGGTCCAAGTAGAGACTGAACTCTATCTGTGACACCTGGTGGAGGGAAGTGGAACTACTTAAATGCTGAGGTAGTGGAGATCAGAGCTCTGACACACACCTCCACCTATAAAGCTTCACACAGCATAGACTAAAACAGCTTTCTGGTATTAACTCTGAAAGTGCCAAAGGAAATTAACTTTGATTAAACTACAGCAGCTTTACATGTGGACTTCAAAGCAGTCAACACATGACAACTGTGCTGAGATAATCTTATATATATATGTCCCTGCTATGTACTGAGGTGCGTTTTACCATGCATAAAACATGGTTTGATCCTGGGCAGGAGGGGATGCAAAAGAGTTTACAGACATTAAAACACCAAATTGCAAATATTTGTTTCTGTGTTTTCAATAAAAAAAAAAAATCAGCTATTATCCTATGCTGTAATGTCTATTTACTTTGTTTAGCATCCTCCCCTGCCCAGGAACTGTGGTTTGATCAGACCATGTCCGTAAACAAATAATTAAAGATCAGCTGGCAACACCTATGTGGGAAGGGGCTAGCTAGTAAAAATATTAAAATAAAATGAGGAAATCTGCTGCACACTAAACACTAAGACAAATGTGAACTAGCATACTGGCTAACAAGGCAGTGTGTAAAGCTAAGGCAAATGTGTATAAGGAAAAGGACATGGCAGAGACTGCTTCGGATTACAGAGAAAATTGAGAAATTTTTCTCAAGCATTGGCCATTGCAAAGGAACCTGATAACCGCATCAAGGTGTTCTCATCTCATCAGGTCCTAACCTTGTGCCTACATTTGTCTTAGTATTTAATGTGTAGTGGAATTCCTCATGATCCCTATAGAGTCAGGCATGACCATTACATAGTACATAGAAGTGACACACATGCAGTATATAACATTATTTCAGCACAGGAAAATTTTTAAGAACATCCAATTGTGGAAATTGTTATTATTTCAAGATCTATTGATTAAAATGAAATGTAAAATTAACTTTGTTCATGGGAAAATACCTTTAATGTGATCACCTGTACACTAGTCATACTGCATTTTCAACTGTTCAATGTTTCAGTATTTTTTGCATAACTTGATGTTCTCTAAGAAAAACAAGTCGCTGTAAGGCAAAATTCACAACAGGTGTTTGATCCATGACTCGCACAGTAAATTTCATGGTTCAATTAGCATTGGTATTTTAGCAGTCCTCCATATTAAGCTTTACACATTTTGACATCAAGAGACCGAGAGAACACCTAATATTTGATTAGCAGTATCCCACCATTGCAAGACTTTAAGCAGGATTTTCCCAAATGGAGGTGGCCACTGAGCTTAGGACTCTATTTAAGGACTCTATCTTTAATTACAAAATAAACCCTTTCCTCTAATGTAGTCCATTGGCAGAGCAGCTTCCATTTTGCTTCATCGCTCTGAACAGACAAGCACTTGTCCAGAATGACAAGCAGAATGAGACTGACAGTGACAGTCAGAGGTCAATCGAGTTCATAGCTGAGCCATGAACTTGGGTGCCTTCTGACATTACCGCGAATACTGCTGAGAACTGCCAAGTTCTCAATAGTTCAGTTAATATCCTCGGAAGTTAATGAGCGGTCCTGGAAGTAGATGTGGCCAGGGCAGCAGGACTGCAGGATGCAGGGCCCGGTAAGTATAATAATAATGTTTACTAACTACTAGCTGTAGAGCCTGATGTTGCCCGGGCATAATACCCATATATGGTAATATTGCTCATATATGGTAATGCATGTGTGTGTATGTATGTATGTATGTATCATAGATTCACACCCTTCCATTAGCTCCACCCTTAAACATAGCCACACCCACTTCACATAGCCCCACCAATTCCATATAGCTCCATCCCTACTCATAATCCTGCCTCTTCATAGCTCCACCCCTTTCACATAGTTCCGGGAAAGGATATGAGTATGGCTATGTGGGGTGTGGCTATGTGGAGGAAGATAGAGTTATATGTAGTAGGCGTAGCTATGTGGAGTGGGCAGGGCTATGATACATACACATACATACACTTAGCTTTATATATTAGACTAGATGGTGGCCCGATTCTAAAGAATCAGGTAGTCTAGAATCCATTTATAGTTTATTTACTAATAGTTACGGGAGTGCGGTGAAATGAATTGTGTGTATACAGGCGGCTCTGTGGGTAGCACAGTATACGGTGGCTCAGTGGTTAGCAGTGAGTGCGGTGGCTGAGTGGTTAGCAGAGTATACAGTGGCTCAGTGGTTAGCAGTGAGTGCGGTGGCTCAGTGGTTAGCAGAGAGTGCGGTGGCTCAGTGGTTAGCAGTGAGTGCGGTGGCTCAGTGGTTAGCAGTGAGTGCGGTGGCTCAGTGGTTAGCAGTGAGTGCGGTGGCTCAGTGGTTAGCAGTGAGTGCGGTGGCTCAGTGGTTAGCAGTGAGTGCGGTGGCTCAGTGGTTAGCAGTGAGTGCGGTGGCTCAGTGGTTACCAGTGAGTGCGGTGGCTCAGTGGTTACCAGTGAGTGCGGTGGCTCAGTGGTTAGCAGTGAGTGCGGTGGCTGAGTGGTTAGCAGTGAGTGCGGTGGCTCAGTGGTTAGCAGTGAGTGCGGTGGCTCAGTGGTTAGCAGTGAGTGCGGTGGCTCAGTGGTTAGCAGTGAGTGCGGTGGCTCAGTGGTTAGCAGTGAGTGCGGTGGCTCAGTGGTTAGCAGTGAGTGCGGTGGCTCAATGGTTAGCAGTGAGTGCGGTGGCTCAATGGTTAGCAGTGAGTGCGGTGGCTCAGTGGTTAGCAGTGAGTGCGGTGGCTCAGTGGTTAGCAGTGAGTGCGGTGAGATTGGTCAGCGCAGCGGCGTGGGCAGAGTGGTCAGCGGGCAGAGGCGGCTGGGCAGAGGACAGGGGCAGAGGCGGCTGGGCAGAGGACAGGGGGCAGAGGCGGCTGGGCAGAGGACAGGGGGCAGAGGACAGGGGGCAGAGGACAGGGGGCAGAGGACAGGGGGCAGAGGCGGCTGGGCAGAGGACAGGGGGCAGAGGCGGCTGGGCAGAGGACAGGGGGCAGAGGCGGCTGGGCAGAAGGACAGGGGGCAGAGGCGGCTGGGCAGAGGACAGGGGGCAGAGGCGGCTGGGCAGAGGACAGGGGGCAGAGGCGGATGGGCAGAGGACAGGGGGCAGAGGTGGCTGGGCAGAGGACAGGGGGCAGAGGCGGCTGGGCAGAGGACAGGTGGCAGGGGACAGGGGGCAGAGGACAGGGGGCAGGGGACAGGGGACAGAGGACAGGGGGCAGAGAACAGGGGACAGAGGACAGGGGGCAGAGGACAGGGGGCAGAGGACACAGAGGGGGCAGAGGACACAGAGGACACAGAGGGGGCAGAGGACACAGAGGGGGCAGAGGACAGGGGGCAGAGGACACAGGGGGCAGAGGACAGGGGGCAGAGGACACAGAGGACAGGGGGCAGAGGACAGGGGGCAGAGGACACAGAGGACAGGGGCAGAGGACGCAGAGGACAGGGGGCAGAGGACGCAGAGGACAGGGGGCAGAGGACGCAGAGGACAGGGGGCAGAGGACGCAGAGGACAGGGGGCAGAGGACGCAGAGGACAGGGGGCAGAGGACGCAGAGGACAGGGGGCAGAGGACGCAGAGGACAGGGGCAGAGGACGCAGAGGACAGGGGGCAGAGGACACAGAGGGGGCAGAGGAGGCAGAGGACACAGAGGGGGCAGAGGACAGGGGGCAGAGGACACAGAGGGGGCAGAGGACGCAGAGGACAGGGGGCAGAGGACGCAGAGGACAGGGGGCAGAGGACACAGAGGGGGCAGAGGACACAGAGGGGGCAGAGGACACAGAGGGGGCAGAGGACACAGAGGGGGCAGAGGGGGCAGAGGACAGGGGGCAGAGGACAGGGGGCAGAGGACAGGGGGCAGAGGACACAGAGGGGGCAGAGGACGCAGAGGACAGGGGGCAGAGGACACAGAGGACAGGGGGCAGAGGACACAGAGGGGGCAGAGGACAGGGGCAGAGGACAGAGGGCAGAGGACACAGAGGGGGCAGAAGACGCAGAGGACAGGGGGCAGAGGACACAGAGGGGGTAGAGGATGCAGAGGACAGGGGGCAGAGGACAGGGGGCAGAGGACACAGAGGGGGCAGAGGACGCAGAGGACAGGGGGCAGAGGACACAGAGGGGGCAGAGGACGCAGAGGACAGGGGGCAGAGGACACAGAGGGGGCAGAGGACAGGGGGCAGAGGACACAGAGGGGGCAGGGGGCAAAGGACGCAGAGGACAGGGGCAGAGGACAGGGGCAGAGGACAGGGGGCAGAGGACACAGAGGGGGCAGAGGACACAGAGGGGGCAGAGGACAGGGGGCAGAGGACACAGAGGGGGCAGAGGACAGGGGGCAGAGGACAGGGGCAGAGGACAGGGGGCAGAGGACAGGGGGCAGAGGACTCAGAGGACACAGAGGGGGCAGAGGACAGGGGGCAGAGGGGGCAGAGGACGCAGAGGACAGGGGCAGAGGACAGGGGGCAGAGGACACAGAGGGGGCAGAGGACAGGGGGCAGAGGACACAGAGGGGGCAGAGGACAGGGGCAGAGGACGCAGAGGACAGGGGGCAGAGGACAGGGGGCAGAGGACACAGAGGGGGCAGAGGACACAGAGGGGGCAGAGGATGCAGAGGACAGGGGGCAGAGGACAGGGGGCAGAGGACGCAGAGGACAGGGGGCAGAGGACAGGGGGCAGAGGACGCAGAAGACGCAGAGGACAGGGGGAAGAGGACACAGAGGGGGCAGAGGACGCAGAGGACAGGGGGCAGCAGGACACGGGGCAGAGGACACGGGGCAGAGGACACGGGGCAGAGGACACGGGGCAGAGGACAGGGGCAGAGGACACAGAGGGGCAGAGGACGCAGAGGACAGGGGGCAGAGGACAGGGGGCAGAGGACACAGAGGGGGCAGAGGACGCAGAGGGGGCAGAGGACGCAGAGGGGGCAGAGGACGCAGAGGACAGGGGGCAGAGGACGCAGAAGACGCAGAGGACAGAGGGAAGAGGACACAGAGGGGGCAGAGGACGCAGAGGACAGGGGGCAGAGGACAGGGGGCAGAGGACACAGAAGGGGCAGAGGACGCAGAGGACAGGGGGCAGAGGACAGGGGCAGAGGACACAGAGGGGGCAGAGGACAGGGGGCAGAGGACAGGGGGCAGAGGACACAGAGGGGGCAGAGGACGCAGAGGACAGGGGGCAGAGGACAGGGGGCAGAGGACAGGGGCAGAGGACACAGAGGGGGCAGAGGACACAGAGGGGGCAGAGGACACAGAGGGGGCAGAGGACAGGGGGCAGAGGACACAGAGGGGGCAGAGGACAGGGGGCAGAGGACAGGGGGCAGAGGACGCAGAGGACAGGGGCAGAGGACAGGGGGCAGAGGACACAGAGGGGGCAGGGGACGCAGAGGACAGGGGGCAGAGGACAGGGGGCAGAGGACACAGAGGGGGCAGAAGACGCAGAGGACATGGGGCAGAGGACAGGGGCAGAGGACGCAGAGGACAGGGGGCAGAGGACAGGGGGCAGAGGACACAGAGGGGGCAGAGGACGCAGAGGACAGGGGGCAGAGGACACAGAGGGGGCAGAGGACACAGAGGGGGCAGAGGATGCAGAGGACAGGGGGCAGAGGACACAGAGGGGGCAGAGGACACAGAGGGGGCAGGGGGCAAAGGACGCAGAGGACAGGGGGCAGAGGACAGGGGGCAGAGGATAGGGGGCAGAGGAGAGGGGCAGAGGACACAGAGGGGGCAGAGGACACAGAGGGGGCAGAGGACAGGGGGCAGAGGACACAGAGGGGGCAGAGGACGCAGAGGACAGGGGGCAGAGGACACAGAGGGGGCAGAGGACACAGAGGGGGCAGAGGACGCAGAGCACAGGGGGCAGAGGACACAGAGGGGGCAGAGGACACAGAGGGGGCAGAGGACACAGAGGGGGCAGGGGGCAAAGGACGCAGAGGACAGGGGGCAGAGGAGAGGGGGCAGAGGACAGGGGGCAGAGGACACAGAGGGGGCAGAGGACACAGAGGACCTGTTAATCCCTTGCAGCCCGGCTCTCACCTCTGCGTCCCCTCCCGGTGCTGAGCGCGGTGTCCCCCGGTGTCAGCAGTGCGGAGCTGTGTAGACTGCGCTGTGCAGCATGATCCCGGGTGTCAGCCTCCAGTGTCAGCCGCCTCCTGTCAGTGCAGCTACCCCCCGGCTGCCATGTGCTGCCGCTGCCACCTCCTCACTGTCCCGGGCACCCGGGGAATGTGTGTGCGGAGAGCGGGGAGGAGCCGGCCGCACACACTGGAGGCTCGGCTGTAACCCCTGCACTGCCGGGTGCCTCCTCCTGACAGTGTACTGATGTGTGGAGCAGGGGCTGAGGACATGATACATGAGGGGCGGCCTCTGGGCAGACAGCAATGGCAGAGGGTGGAGGGGAGAGGCTGTAGGGCACACGGAACTTCCGAGGTCGGAACGTTCCTGTGCCGCTGCCTGTAGCAGTGGGGCCCTGCACTGGATGACGTCACCAGCCCCTGGGCGAAGTCAGTCACGGAAGTGGCCTTCGCCTTTTCAGGAAGTGGCCTTCAGGTTTTATATAATAGATGAATGTATGTGTGTGTATGTATCATAGCCACACCTCTCCCATTATCCCCTCCCCTTTCATAGCACTGCTCATGTATTATCCCATCCCTTCATAACTCCACCCATCTACATAGTCCAAGGGGCAGGGCTATGTGGATGAGGCAGGGATATGTGAAGATGCAATCTGTGAAGTGGGTGTGGCTATGTGGAATGGGTATGGCTATGTATAGTGTGTGTGGTTATGTGGAGTCAGCTCTATATAGTAGATATGCTTTCTTTTACAGCCTCGCATAACTACAAAGTCAAAGCTCAAGGTTCGGATGCAAGTTTGAGTTACATCCGGCCCAAACTCGAACTTTACAAAAAGGTCCGGGCAAACCCACCGATTACGAGTATCGAGGGGTTTGGCCATCACTACTTGAAATAGATCACTCTGTTTGTAATGACTCTAATAGAGAGGAGCGAGTACTAAAATGCTCGGGTGCTCGAAGCTCGGGCCGAGCATCCCAAGATACTCGTGTACTCGGCCCAAGCACCAAGCCCAATGTTATCCTATGGGAGACCCGAGAATTTTTCTGGCATGACCCCCGGCAGCATGGATAAACCCTAAAAATGTCACAAGTATCTGAACAGTGTTGAAATGACATGGGAACAGCATGGGGAAGACCCCTGTAAGCATTTCAGACTCCAAGGTCACTGCTGTGAACAATGTTCTCAGAGTATTACGCCACTTTTAGGGACTGTCAAGAAAACGTTGCAAAATTAAACGAAAATGGATTTTCCTGGAGAAAATATTAAGGACTCATACCCACTTGTGGAACAGAGTTGGTGTATGTTAGTTTTTTGGATTACATGAAAGATTTTTTTTTTTTAAATTGTGTGGCACTCCCTTGCCCCTGGGAAGAGACGTACATGAAGGCCTCTTTAAATAATGTCTGGATCCAGGGATGGTGTATCACAGTCCGCGCTGCTTAAAATGAACACTCACAGAGTCTTGGATAAAAGACCCCCCTTTTTTACTTTATTTGCCTACGCGTTTCAATGCTATTCCCAGCATCGTCATCAGGGCATCAGATGCCCTGATGACGATGCTGGGAATAGCATTGAAACGCGTAGGCAAATAAAGTAAAAAGGGGGGTCTTTTATCCAAGACTCTGTGAGTGTTCATTTTAAGCAGCGCGGACTGTGATACACCATCCCTGGATCCAGATATTTCTACACGTGTTACGTGGAGGTGGAAGTCCTGCAGCAGCTTTTTGCTACATGCGATTTAAACTAGTTGTGGGTGCACCATCATTGTGACCTGTGTGAAAACTTTTGCCATATTGATAGGGCACTATTGCGCCTCGTGTTTGTCTCCTTTATCTTTATTATATCTTTAAATAATGTGCCCATTTTAAGGAAGTGGGTCTTTTGTTGTATTGCCCTAGGCAGGGCTGCCAAAAGTTGGGAAGCACCCCAATGTCCCTGGATAGAGGCATACATGAGGGCCTCTTTAAATATTGTGCCCATTATAAGGAAGTGGGTCTTTTGTAGTATTGCCCTAGGCAGGGCTGCCAAAAGTTGGGAAGCACCCCAATGCCCCTGGATAGAGGCGTACATGAGGGCCTCTTTAAATATTGTGCCCATTATAAGGAAGTGGGTATTTTGTAGTATTGCCCTAGGCAGGGCAGCCAAAAATTGTGTGGCACTCTGATGCCCCTGGATAGAGGCGTGCATGAGGGCCTCTTTAAATAATGTGCCCATTATAAGGAAGTGGATCTTTTGTAGTATTGCCCTAGGCAGGACTGCCAAAAGTTGGGAGGCACTTCAATGCCCCTGGATAGAGACGAGCATGAGGACGTCTTTAAATAATGTGCCCATTATAAGGAAGTGGGTCTTTTGTGATATTGCCATAGGCAAGGCTGCCAAAGTTGGGAGGCACTTCAATGCCCCTAGATAGAGATGTGCATGAGGGCCTCTTTAAATATTGTGCCCATTTTAGGGAACTTTGTCTTTTGTAGTATTGCCCAAGGCAGGGATGCTAAACATTGGGAGGCACCCCAATGCCCCTGGATAGAGACGTGCATGAGGGCCTCTTTAAATAATGTGCCCATTATAAGGAAGTGGGTCTTTTGTAGTATTGCCCTAGGCAGGGCAGCCAAAAGTTGGCAGGCACTTCAATGCCCGTGGATAGAGACGTGCATGAGGGCCTCTTTAAATTTTGTGCCCATTATAAGTAAGTGGGTCTTTTGCAGTATTTCCCTAGGCAGGGCAGCCAAAAGTTAGGAGTCACTTCAATGCCCCTGGATAGAGGCGTGCATGAGGGTCTCTTTAAATAATGTGCCTATTTTAAGGAAGTGGGTCTTTTGTAGTATTGCCCTAGGCAGAGCTGCTAAACATTGGGAGGCACCCCAATGCCCCTGGATAGAGGCATGCATGAGGCTCTTTTTAAATATTGTGCCCATTTTAAGAAACTTTGTCTTTTGTAGTATTGCCCTAGGCAGGGCTGCTAAACATTGGGAGGCACCCCAATGCCCCTGGATAGAGGCGTGCATGAGGGCCTCTTTAAATAATGTGCCCATTATAAGGAAGTGGGTCTTTTGTAGTATTGCCCTAGGCAGAGCTGCCAAAAGTTGAGAGGCACTTCAATGCCCCTGGATAGAGACGTGCATGATGGCCTCTTTAAATAATGAGCCCATTTTAAAGAAGTGGGTCTTTTGTAGTATTGCCCTAGGCAGGGCAGCCAAACATTGTGTGGCAATCTGATGCCCCTGGATAGCGGCGTGCAAGAGGGTCTCTTTAAATAATGTGCCCATTATAAGGAAGTGGGTCTTTTGTACTATTGGCCTAAGCAGGGCTGCCAAATGTTGGGAGGCACTTTAATGCCCCTGGATAGAGACGTGCATGAGGGCCTCTTTAAATAATGTGACCATTATAAGGAAGTGAGAAAGATGATGGGAAAAAAGGTGTGTCACGGTCCGCGCTGCTCCAGTCCAAAAATACTCACAAGAGAGTCAGAGTTTCATAAAGCAGATTCTGATTCTTAATTCTCCTACTCCAATGCGTTTCGGCGCCCCACCTGGCACCTTCCTCAGGGTTTTAGGAAGTGGGTCTTTTGTAGTATTGCCCTAGGCAGGGCTGTTAAACATTAGGAGGCACCCCAATGCCCTGGATAGTGGCGTGCATGAGGGCCTCTTTACATATTGTGCCCATTTTAAGGAAATGGGTCTTTTGTAGTATTACCCTAGGCAGGGCAGCCAAAAATTGTGTGGCACTCTGATGCCCCTGGATAGAGGCGTGCATGAGGGCCTCTTTAAATAATGTGCCCAATTTAAGGAAGTGGGTCTTTTGTAGTATTGCCCTAGGCAGGGCTGCTAGACATTGGGAGGCACCCCAATGCCCCTGGATAGAGACGTGCATGAGGGCCTCTTTACATATTGTTCCCATTATAAAGAACTTTGTCTTTTGTAGTATTGCCCTAGGCAGGGCTACCAAAAATTGTGTGGCACTCTGATGCCCCTGGATAGAGGCGGGCATGAGGGCCTCTTTAAATAATGTGCCCATTATAAGGAAATGGGTCTTTTGTAGTATTGCCCTAGGCAGGGCTGCCAAAAATTGTGAGGCACTTCAATGCCTCTGGAAAGAAACATGGAGGTGAGCCTCTAAATATTGTGCCCATTATAAGGAACTTTGTCTTTTGTGGTATTGCCCTTTGTCAGGGCAGCCAAAATGTTGTGGCTCTTTGATGCCTCTGGATAGAGACGTGCATGAGGGCTTCTTTAAATAATGTGCCCATTATAAGGAAGTGAGTCTTTTGAAGTGTTGCCCTAGGCATGGCTGCCAAAAATTGTGAGGCACTTCAATGCCTCTGGAAAGAAACATGGAGGTGAGCCTCTAAATATTGTTCCCATTAAAAAGGAGCTTGCCTCCTGTACTTGTAATGCCCATTCTGTAAGCATGGACTAAAACATTTACCCCTGGGGGGTATACATAAAATTGCTGCCTAACTTTTGAACGGTTAGGGTCATCATCATCATAAATATGATGTAAAAAAATTATGTTTTCTAGGCATCATGAACCACGGTCGCACTGATCATATGATGGTGGGTGATGAGGAGAAGGAGGAGCAGTAGACCAAGTAGCCAAAGTCATGAAGTGTGTACCAATGTGTGGGTGTGTAGAGGTGCATGGCAATTTACCGGCACAAAATTTAAATTCCGCTATCATTTGGTGGTGGCGTGGTGAAGTCAGGCCCAATCCAATCCTTGTTCATCTTGATCAGAGTCAGCCTGTCAGCATTTTCAGTTGACAGGCGGGTGCATTTATCAGTAATGATTCCACCTGCGGCACTAAAAACATGCTCTGACAAAACGCTAGCGGCAGGGAACTTCCAAGGCATAGAGAGCCAATTCCTGCCATGTGTCCAGCTTAGATACCCAATAATTATAAGGCACAGAGGAGTCTAGGAGCACTTTTGTGCAATCAGCAAGGTACTCCCTCAGCATCTTCGCAAACTTTGCAGTCCTTGTGACACTACCCCGCACCTCAGGGCCTGTGGTACGGTAGGTGCTGAGAAAACTGTCCCAGATCTTTGAGTGTTCCCCTACCTCTGCTGGATTGGACATGTGCCTCTCTCGGTGGGATGCCTTGGTTGTCCACCGAACTGTGACCTCTGCCGCTAGCGTTTTCAGAAGGGAATTTTTTGACTAATTCCGCAACTATGGCCTTCTGGTACTGCAGCATTTTTGTAG
Source organism: Allobates femoralis (assembly GCA_033576535.1). Classification (NCBI taxonomy): domain Eukaryota; kingdom Metazoa; phylum Chordata; class Amphibia; order Anura; family Aromobatidae; genus Allobates; species Allobates femoralis. The sequence continues at coordinate 183,073,756 of JARQOC010000005.1, forward strand.
ACCTCTCTGCCTCGGGAATAAGAGAAATAAAGTTCTCCTTGTAGCGTGGGTCTAAAAGTGTCACCAACCAGTAATGAGTGTCCGCCAAGATGTTGATAACGCGAGGGTCACGAGACAGGCGGCTTAACATAAAGGCAGCCATGTGCGCCAGACTGTTAACAGGCAAGACTTCAGAGTCCTCACAAACAGCATGACTGTCCATACTGGCATCCTCCTCCTCCTCCTTTCCCCTTGTCTCTGGCCATCCACGCTGAACCGACGGTCTGACAGTTGTGCATGTATTACCGTCAATTCCGCGTGAAAGTAGCTCTATTTCTTCATCCTCCTCGTCATAGTCCTCCAATGCACGTCGGGATAAGATGAGGCTGGGCTTTGTGTAATCACCCAGTACGGTTTCTTGCTCCAACTCATCATGCTCCGCCTGCAATACATCGTCTTTGATTTTGAGCAGAGAGTGTTTTAGAAGACAGAGAAGCGGGAAAGGTGACGCTAATAATGGCATCATCGCCGCTCACCATCTTGATGGAGTCCCCAAAGTTTTGGAGGACGGTACATATGTCGGACATCCATGTCCACTCCTGAGTTCTTATGTGTGGAGTCTGAACCATATACCGATGGTCAAGTTGATGCTGGTATTCAACAACTGCCCTCTTCTGCTCACAAATCCTGACCAACATGTGCAGTGTGGAATTCCAACGCGTGGGGACATCACACACCAATCTGTGAGCTAGAAGCTGCAATCGCCGCTGAAAGCCGGCAAGGCCGACAGAAGCAGTAGGTGACTTTCTAAAATGGGCACACAGGCCGCGTACTTTGACGAGCAGATCCGACAGCTCCGGGTAGGATTTAATATACCGCTAAACCACGTGATTGAGCACATGGGCCACGCATGGAACATGTGTCAGCTCGCCTCGCCTCAGAGCCGCCACAAGGTCCCGGCCATTGTCACACACGACCATGCCTGGCTGTAGGTCCAGTGGTGTGAGCCAGTGATCTGCCTGCTGTTTCAGAGCTGTCCACAACTCTTCAGCATTGTGGGGTTTGTCACCTATGCATATTAGCTTCAGCAGATTGTTGTCGCTTAGCTGAGGCAGTGCTGCAGTGCTTCCAGCTTGGGACTGGTATGGAGGGTGAAGTGGAGGAGGCTGAGGAGCATGACGTTCCGGAGCTGTACACTGTGGGTGAAACCCTGATTGAGTTAGGGCCTGCAATCCTTGGTGTCGGAAGGACGTGTTCTGTCCCAAGGTCAGACTGGGTCCCGGCTTCCAGAATATTAACCTAGTGTGCCGTCAGCGAGATGTACCGGCCCTGCCCACAAGCACTTGTCCACGTGTCCGTGGTTAGGTGGACTTTGCCTGAAACTGCGTTGTTAAGGGCACGTATGATGTTTTGTGACACATGCTTATGTAATGCGGGGATGGTACACCTGGAAAAATAGTGGCGGCTGGGGACCGAGTAACGTGGGACAGCCACCGCCATCAGATTGCTGAATGCTTCCGTCTCTACTAGCCTAAAAGGCAACATTTCTAGCGCAAGCAGTTGCGAAATGTGTGCATTTAGAACTGTAGCATGTGTGGCGTTGACAGCTTATTTGCGCCTGCGTTCCAAACATTGGTCTATGGATAACTAAACGCTGCGCTGGGACAAAGACGTGGTTGAAGATGGTGCTATTTCTGCTTGCGCAACTACAGGTGCAGGACAGGAGGCATCTTTGCATGCAGTATGGACAGGGGATTGGCTTGCATGCACAACGTGGAAGACGCAGTGGTGTCACCGTAGACACTGCTCTTGGACTCTGGTGTACACCCACAAAATCGGGTGCTTTGCTGACATGTGCCTGATCATGGTGGTGGTGGTCAGGCTGCTAGTTTTGCTACCCCTGCTGATGCTGGCATGGCAGGTTTTGCAAATGGCCTTTTTGGAATTATCTGCAGACACCTTAAAAAACAGCCTCGGGAAGACCAAGCAGTTGTACTGGCAACTTCTGTCATGTTGTTGTTCCTGGGAACGGTTGCCTGCCTTCTGCCTGCGTACACCACCCTGCTTCTTCCGGCCTGTTGTGATGCTGCGCCTAACTCCCCCTGTGCACTGCTGTCCTCACTCTGCATGTCCTCATGCCAGGTTGGGTAAGTTACTGGATCATCCACCACGTCGTCTTCCACTTCCGCACCCTGGTCCTCCTCCTGACTTTCTGGCAATTGTGTCTCATCATCGTCCACCTCTTGTTGAGACATGTTCCCACCATTGCCTTCGTGATACCGTGGCTGCTCAAATATTTGTGCATTGGTACATATGATCTCCTCATGACCCACTTCAACTGGAGCTGGCGAGAGGCCAGAATCTATGAATGGATAAGTGAACAGCTCTTCAGAAAGTCCAAGTGTGGGATCAGTTATGTCCAGGGCCGGGTACTCAGCATGGTGGGAGGAAGGAGTATCAAGATGTGGAATGCGTGGTCCAGTCTCGCGGTTACTGACACTTGACCGTGTGGAAGACAAGGTATTTGTGGTGGTGCCAAACTAACTGGAAGCATTATCCGCTATCCAACTAACAACCTGTTGACACTGGTCTTGCTTTAATAGTGGTGTACTGCTGCGGTCCCCTAGAAATTGGGACAGGAAGGTCGAGCGAGATGATGTGGACGTTTGTCTTGGCGCAATTCGAGCTTGCACACGGCCTCGGCCTCTGCTTGCACCACCATCACGTTCAGCTCCTTGTCCCTTGCTACCGGCCTTGCGCATTTTCAATGTTGTACTGCCTGTATACAGCTAAATCAAGGCATCCAAAAGATGGTGTTTAGCTGCAAACTGAGATTACAGATTACAGCAGTTTAATCCCGGCAGCCGTAACGGTCAGACACAAACGCTGACGCATATACCGTGTTTTGTCGTATACTACTTGGAGTTACAAGCCACTCCTGCCGCACTAAGATGCTAAATGAATGGAGACAAGAGTTGGTTTGTAGCTGGACACAGATTAGAGGTTAAATCCCAGCAGGTGGACCGGTCAGACACAAACGCTGACGAGAATACCGAGTGTTTTGGCGTATCCTAATTTCTGCTACAACCCACTCCTGCCTATAGAGAGCTAAATTAATCCCTAAAAGCACTGGTTTGGGATGGATGAGATTTCTAGCCTGTCCACCAGCCCCAGATGTGATGCAGGCTGGTATACTGGCACAATGAAGTTTGCTATATACCCTGCCTCCCTGCCTGTATACAGCTCTATTAGTCCTCAGAAGGACTGTTGTGATAATTAGATTGGCAGTCCTGCGCCTACACTAGCTGAAAGGCCACAAATCTGTCCCTCAATCAGCAGCACCTCTCCCTACACTGACTGTCTGTGGAGCAGAGTGACGAGCACAGCGCAGTCAGGTCTTATAAAGACTTGATCATGCTGTGCGGCCAGCCAATCACTGTAAAGCCACAACCAACAGGGATGTGGCTTTACAGTGGCTGTTAGCCAATCCCTGCATGTGTGCTGGCTCTTAAATTGCACCAACATGCAGGGAGGTGGACCCCGAGCATAGCAAGAGTATCGCGAGATTACTCGGTACTCGCCGAGTACCCCGAGTACCGAGATATTCATGTAAGTACTGAGTAGTGACAAGCATACTTGCTCATCCCTAGACTTTATACAATATATGTGTTTCACTTTATGTATTGAATTACTGAAATAAATTAACTTTTTGGTGATATTCTAACTCATTGAGATGCACCTGCTTATGTGTATACTAGTAAAAAGGCCCGATGCAATTGCATCGGGAGCACGGTGAAATGAATTGTGTGTATACAGGTGGGTCAGTGGGTATCAGAGTATAGAGGCGGGTCAGTGGGTAGTAGAGCATCGAGGCGGCTCTGTGGGTAGCAGAGTATGGAGACGGCTCTGTGGCTAGCAGAGTATCGAGGCAGCTCTGTGGGTAGCAGAGAATAGAGGCGGCTCTGTGGGTAGTAGAGTATAGAGGCGGCTCTGTGGTGGAGGGGTGAGGAGAGATGCGGCTGTGTGGTGGAGGGATGAGGAGAGATGCGGCTCTGTGGTGGAGGGGTGAGGAGAGATGCGGCAGAGTGGTGGAAGGGTGAGGAGAGATGCGGCTCTGTGGTGGAGGGGTGAGCAGAGAAGCGGCTGTGGTGGAGGGCTGAGGAGAGATGCGGCAGTGGTGGAGGGGTGAGGAGAGATGCGGCTCTGTGGTGGAGGGGTGAGGAGAGATGCGGCTCTGTGGTGGAGGGGTGAGGAGAGATGCGGCTCTGTGGTGGAGGGGTGAGGAGAGATGCGGCTCTGTGGTGGAGGGGTGAGGAGAGATGGGTGTCTGTGGTGGAGGGGTGAGGAGAGAAGCGGCTGTGTGGTGGAGGGGTGAGGAGAGATGCGGCTGTGTGGTGGAGGGGTGAGGAGAGATACGGCTGGGTGGTGGAGGGGTGAGGAGAGAAGCGGCTCTGTGGTGGAGGGGTGAGGAGAGAAGCGGCTCTGTGGTGGAGGGGTGAGGAGAGATGCGGCTCAGTGGTGGAGGGGTGAGGAGAGATGCAGCTCTGTGGTGGAGGGGTGAGGAGAGATGCGGTTCAGTGGTGGAGGGGTGAGAAGAGATGCGGCTCAGTGGTGGAGGGGTGAGGAGAGATGCAGCTCAGTGGTGGAGGGGGGTGAGGAGAGATGCGGCTCAGTGGTGGAGGGATGAGGAGAGATGCGGCTGAGTGGTGGAGGGGTGAGGAGCGATGCGGCTCAGTGGTGGAGGGGTGAGGAGAGAAGCGGCTTAGTGGTGGAGGGGTAAGGAGAGAAGCGGCTCAGTGGTGTAGGGCTGAGGAGAGATGCGGCTCAGTGGTGGAGGGGTGAGGAGAGAAGCGGGTCAATGGTGGAGGGGTGAGGAGAGAAGCGGCTCAGTGGTGTAGGGTTGAGGAGAGATGCGGCTCAGTGGTGGAGGGGTGAGGAGAGAAGCACACAGTATATACATACATGAGACATTGTATAGACAGACAGTATGCAGAGATTACAGAGATTATACACACAGTATACACACATTACAGACAGTATACACACATTACACACAGTATAGACACATTACAGACAGTATACAGAGATTACACACAGTATAGAGACATTAGACAGAGTATAGAGACATTACAGACAGTATACAGAGATGACACACAGTATAGAGACATTACAGAGAGTGTAGAGACATTACAGAGAGTGTAGAGACATGACACAGACAGAGTGTGCAGAGACATGACACAGAGTGTGCAGAGACATGAGACAGACAGAGTGTGCAGAGACATGAGACAGACAGAGTGTGCAGAGACATGAGACAGACAGAGTGTGCAGAGACATGACACAGACAGAGTGTGCAGAGACATGACACAGAGTGCAGAGACATGAGACAGACAGAGTGTGCAGAGACATGACACAGACAGAGTGTGCAGAGACATGACACAGAGTGCAGAGACATGAGACAGACAGAGTGTGCAGAGACATGAGACAGGCAGAATGTGCAGAGACATGAGACAGGCAGAGTGTGCAGAGACATGAGACAGGCAGAGTCTGCAGAGACATGAGACAGGCAGAGTGTGCAGAGACATGAGACAGGCAGAGTGTGCAGAGACATGAGGCAGGCAGAGTGTGCAGAGACATGAGACAGGCAGAGTGTGCAGAGACATGAGGCATGTCTCTACACTCTCTGTAATGTCTCTATACTGTGTGTCATCTCTGTATACTGTCTGTAATGTCTCTATACTCTGTCTTACCTAAGAACATAATATAGGAGGAGATGCTGAGTTTGAGAATCTACATGAGACAGCCAGAGTAAGGCAGGGATTAAAAAAATGTAAATAAAGTTTATGCTCACCTCACCCTGAGCTCCCGGTGGCTCCTCCAGGCTCCCGGTGCCTGCAGAGCTCTTCTACAGCAGTTCAGGACCTGCGGTGATGTCAGAGTCACGTGACCCGTGGTTACCATGGAGTAAGCTGGTGTCACATGACTCTGACATCACCGCAGGTCCTGTACTGGTATAGAAGAGCTCTGCAGGCACCGGAGCCTGGAGGAGCCACCGGAAGGCTGGAGGAAGACGGCGGGAGACGGCGGGGGCTCAGGGAGAGGTGATGACATTTTTTTTTTTTTTACAGTAGTGCGGCTGCGGCTCGCGATGACGCTGCGCGTCATCGCTCGCAGTACCGCAAAGCATCTTGGGATTCGGCTACAGTGCCCGAATTCCCAACTGCCAATTATATAAGTAGATTCTCAAACTCAGCATCTCCTCCTATATTATGTTCTTAGGTAAGATAATATATCTGGCAGATCAGCTTTAACACAAAGTGAAAAGTGGAACAACATTACGCCTGTATATATTGCTAGCTAATATCATTTTATGATCCGTATGTAGTATTTAGGACAAGTTTACAAGTTTTGGTGCTTTTAATATACATAAACTAAACTTAATTCCTGTCTATGGCATCCTAATCCCTGAATATTGCATCTGATTGTCTATGATTACTGCACTTAAGGATTTGCATGTGAAGAATATCTTATGTTACCTTGAAATCCTCATCTGAAATCATTACTAATATTGTTTGTTTATGATGCAGAGTACAGCAGTAATGCAGGAATTTCTGTACACAAATTGAAATCTATTTACCATAGCAACATCCACATACTAATTTTTTATTGACACCCGGGGACTTCATACAACCTTGCACATAATGTGATTTCTAACAATCTATTTTGATGCATCATTTTGCATTCAACAGATGTGGCTGTGTACCGAAAGCAAGAAGGCAATCCTTAACAAATGGTGTATCCTAAGCAGTGTATAATATTTTGCAGACTGCTTAATGATCCTCAGAAAGAAGTAATTTTAAACAACTTTGTGGGATAATGTACTAACTAAAGAGATAATAAACTGTGCATTAAGATGCATCTCTCTTCTACAGCTACTTTCTAAATGGCTTTAATATTGATTGATATTGCCCTTCCTTTGCTACTAACAGTAAGTGTACCAATTTCTATTTTATTCAACCATGTCATTACCACATTCCTACTGTGAAAAATTGCCATTTAGATTTTGTATTCTGTACGTTCTTTTTCCCAGGTTTTATTTGCAGTGATGCTCAATTACTTAACAATTGACTTGTGCGTTTTTAAAGTGAGAAATAAAAGAGTAATTGATCTGCACAGATATATAGATTTATATGGTGCTGCATGTTAAATGGTAATATAGATAATTCATCAACACTTTGTGAAACAGCCGGCGTGTTTCAGGATGCAGTTTGCACACTTTCTCATGTTGTATGGCATTAAGGCTCAGCAATTGCTCAACAGAGCTTGCTCTTCAATCTGTCAGGCTAGGATTCAAATCCACTTATTATCAACATTCTGAGTACATTGTGCATAGGACGAAAGTTCCTAGTCAGTGGTGGGGACGTGATTGGACTGCCTGGCAGCAGGCCAAACGGTCATCATGTGAAAATCTCCTGCTAATAAAACAATGCTTCTATAAAAATTACATTAAGCAGCACAGTAAGTGAGTTGATGTTATAACCTGTGTTTGTTATGTTTCTACAGTCCAGGACGTACTGCGTTTAACTAGGGCGGAATGTGGCACCCCAGTGGTCTGGTTGCCACAGTGGCATTGCCTCCCTCACAGGGGGTGATGTCATGCTTGGAAGCAGGAGGAGGTCCCCATGCTAGGTAACACCCGGGCCTGAAGGGGGAGCTCTGCACCCGAGTTCAGGGGAGCTGCCCTAGTTCAGGCAAGGAGGAGAGGTTAGAGTTAGAAAGTTTGAGAAGAGGGAAGGAAGTGGATGTGTAAGAGAGAGCTTTGGGGAGTGGAGCTGCGAGAGAGCTCACCCTAGAGTGGTGCTAGAAAGGATGCAAGAGTCCTTGGTTGTGCGGGAACTGTACATCCCAGCAACCAAATCCGAAGGGCAGGAGGCTGCAAGTTTCCTTGCCGCACTGAAGACCCGGCGGCACAAAAGTATACTGCCTGAAGCAGTCACTACCTAGTGGTGCCCGTGAGAGGCTCATGCTGTCTGCCATACAGGGTAAGGCAAACAAGTGGGCAAAGGGCAGCAGCACAGTGTACCAGCAGCAGGGACCAAAAACGGAAAGCACAGAAGGAAGGCCTCTGAACCCACCTGGCAAGGTGGATCCCCAAATGCTTCCCGCTGTCCAGACCCTCTTACAACCTGGTAACCAGTACCCCGGACTGCACCACTATCTACCAAGTAAAGGTAAAGGAAACTGCATCCTTTTGTGTCCTCCAGTTATTTTCACCGCCCTCTGTGCTGCACCCCAACGTCCATCACCGTCCTAATAGACTCATCCAAGATAGGAGTGGTGTCTCCGGTCCGCGCTGCTGCCCGACAAAAGATACACAGGGAGGAACCCTGAGTAAGGTGCAAGGATTAGCACCGAAATGCGTTGGTGTAAGGAGGAATAAAGGAGCAGCAGATACAAGTGTTGGCTCCCTGTGTATCTTTTGTCTGGCAGCAGCGCGGACCGGAGACACTACTCCTATCTTGGATGATTCTGGATTTTTCCACGGTGCATGTAGAGGTGTGGGTCCTGCAGCAGCTGTCAGCTCAGGTGTACAAGCCGGTTGTGGGTGAACACACCCGAACCAGGTGAGCAAGGTCCTTCTGGGGTTATCATTCGGTGGTAACAAGTGATAGGGCCCAATCTGCGACTCTTTCTCTCCCTTGTTTTTTTAGACATCCTAATAGACTGTCACACTAACCCTGGGGCCCCAGCGTCCTGCAAATCTGCAGCGTCAGCCATCCCTGGCTGAGTACCATAAGTAGCGTCACGATAATCCCCTATAAATACCCTCTTCAATGCACAACCAGTGCAACGGAGCAGGATCACAGCCACCATGACCTCCCAAAACCCCACCGGCCCGGCTAACGAGTTCCCCCAGACCCTTGTGGCCGTTGCATCTGGCGTCACGGACAGGATCTGGATCCCCGGTACCACCGTTTCCTGTGTGCCATTGACTGTGTTGAACTGTATGATTGCTGCCATTACCATGCCACATGGCGCACGGGAAGCAGACGGGGCGTGTCATTGTGGACGGAGCTGCAGAAAGAGCGCAAACAGAAACCCTGCCTCACGCTCTGACGTCAGCCGGTGGGTAGCGAGAGGCCGCGACCCGGAACTCTTGGGTAAGCGATCCATCCCGCCTGCGGAGCAGCAGGCTGCTTAGCAAACAAAGACTCAGAACCTGGCTAAGGTTCACTAGGGGAGATGAAGATGCCCAACCTAGGTCAAGGATTCAGCAGCAGGTGCAGCCACAGCCCCCATAATGCCTCCATCAATGCCGTACATCCCAGGAACGGCCTGGTTACTGCAATACTCGGGGGAGTCACATACCCTCAGCGAGTTCAAAGAAAGACTGCGTAGCCTGTTTGAAGTGTATCCCTTGTCAGAGGGCCAGAAGGTCAGCATCTTCATCGGCCAGTTAACTGGTGCGACCCAGAGGAAGTAAAGTCCTGACTGGATACCAATAAGAGGACAGTTAAGCACATCCTGGACAAGCTGAAAAACACCTTTGATACTTGCACCATGACAGAGATCAAAATTAGATTTTTCGGGAGCAAACAAAGGGTGCAGGACAGTGTACGGGACTATGCCATTAATCTTCAGGAGGCACTAAGGGACATTAAATAGATAGACCCCTACAGCAAGCAGGATGAGATTGCTAACTGAGCAGTTGATTGAGGGACTCCTGTCCAACATGCACAGGATGCAGCTGCACCTTATGGCCCTACAAAATCACGAAATTAAGTTTGCACAATTTAAGGATCAGGGAATCCACGTGCTGCTAGAGGTGACCTCCAGTTGCACAGTGCCCCCCAGGCGCTCGGCCATTATGTACCACCAGGAGGCAGCATCCTTGGCTCAGGCACCCGTTGAGACTGATTCACAGACCCTAAGTGATGACACGTCTGCCGATCTACGCCTTCAGGTTCAGGAGTAAATTAAAAGTGTGGCTGCATTGACAAAGACAGTGCAGCCCTTGCAAATATCTCCACCAACTGAGAAGATCCAGCTGGCGTCCAGTTCAGATGACGTCCCATGGCGATGACAGAGAAGGATTCCGTTGACAAGGGGAAGAGACAATGATTATGACCCGACTAGACAACCCAACTGTTGCCACTTTAAACGGGCAACCCCTGGGGCAGTGGGCAAACCCTCAGGGGTAAGACGACCTGGTCCAGACAATTAGTGAGACAAGTACGTTGGGGGACGCCCAAACCTGCCTATCATGCGTGATGGCATCCCGATAAACGCTCTACTGGACACCGGCTCCCAGGTGACAATGATGCTATATATCCTTTATAAGCGGTACTGGGCTGACTCTGACAATACCCGCAGTCAGATAATGCCTTGACAATAATCGCCAGTAATGGTCAGCCCTTGCCATAAGTGAGGTATATAGAGGTGACCATTAAGGTGAAGCAAGTAGGGATAAAATCGCAGGGATTAATAATTGTAGATAATGACCGGCGAGAATGCAATCTAATGATCACCCTAGATACCAATGTGATAGAGAATTGTGTTGGCGAGAATATTGTTCTATTACTACAGGTAGCCGAAACCGCCAGCTCCAGACAGCAGCAAGTCCTGCAAAAGGAGATCCAAGTCTTGATGTAGAGACAACAGGTAGAATTGTCCAGCGGAGAAGTCGGCAGTGTCAGTGTGAGTGACCCATTCCCCATTGTGATATCTCCCAAAAGAGAAATGATGATTTAGTGTCGAGCTGCTATAGGCATATACATAGTAACATAGTAACATAGTAACATAGTTTTTAAGGTTGAAGGAAGACTTTAAGTCCATCTAGTTCAACCCATAGCCTAACATGTTGATCCAGAGGAAGGCAAAAAAAACCCATGTGGCAACACTAAGCTCCACATTGGGGAAAAAATTCCTTCCTGACTCCAGATACGGCAATCAGACTAATTCCATGGATCAACGCCCTATCAAAGAATCTAGTATGTATAACTGATAATATTATAGTTTTCAAGAAAGGCATCCAGGCCCTTCTTAAATGTTAGTAGTGACTCACTCATTACAACAGCATGTGGCAGAGAGTTCCATAATCTCACTGCTCTTACAGTAAAGAATCCGCGTCTGTGATTATGATTAAACCTTCTTTCCTCCAGACGTAGAGGATGCTCCCTTGTCCCAGTCTCAGGCCTAAGAGTAAAGAGATCATTAGAAAGGTCTCTGTACTGTCCCCTCATATATTTATACATTATTATAAGATCACCCCTAAGCCTTCGTTTTTCCAAGCTAAATAACCCCAAGTTTAATAACCTGTCTTGGTATTGCAGAATCCTTAGTCCTCTAATGACTTTTGTCGCTCTTCTCTGGACCCGCTCTAGTTCAGCTATGTCTTTCTTATACACAGGAGACGGTCAAGATTATACGGTCAAGATTACAAGGCCCTGGTAGCACTCGTGTACTCCGACAGCAGACCTACAATCCTAACAGCCAGAGGGGTAGTAGATGTCCACAAGGGGAGGGTACCTGTACGTATCTTAAATGGAGGGGAGAAAGAAGTCAATTTACCCTGGTATGCCACAGTTGCCAAGTTGTTCATTGTCAATAACAACGCAATACGGGCAGTAGAGCACTTGGTCCCATCTGAAATGACATAGGACAATGGCTCTGTGGGACAGCTGGAGGATTGGTATCAAAAGCTGCATATAGGCACTGACTCCACCCCTTCACACCAAATGAATGGTGTTTACCGGGTGGTGCAAGAATATGAACAGGTATTCAGAGAAAAACCCTTAGCATTTGGGCAGGTAAAAGGGGTCCAACACCATATACTCACTGGAGACCATTCACTCATTAAAGAAAAGTACCACCCTGTTTCGCTGGCTCACTATCAGTATGCCAAGAGCATGTTACGGGAAATAAAGGAGGCAGGGGTAATCAGAGATAGTTGTAGCCCTTGGGCTGCCCCATTAGTCCTTGTTAAGAAGAAAGATGATACAATGAGAATGTGTGTTGATTACAGGTAGATTAACCGCATTACACAAAAAGATGCCTACCCATTACCATGAATTGAGGAGTCATTAGCTGCCCTGAAATCTGCTATTTCTTGATGCTAGATCTCACCAGTGGGTATTGGCAGGTTCCCGTGGCAGAGGTGGAAAGAGAGAAGACCGAGTTTACAACACCAATAGGCCTATGTAAGTTCAACTGCATGCCGTTCGGGCTCTGCAATGCACTGGGAATGTTCCAGAGGTTAATGGAATGCTGTCTATGGCAAAACAACTTCGAGACAGTGCTGCTATACCTGGATGACGTCATTGTCTACTCCCAGACCTATGAGAACCACTTGGAGCACCTAGCCAAAGTGTTCAAGTCCTTATCCAACTTTGGTCTCAAGATAAACCCGTCCAATTTTCACTTCTTGAAGCCCATGGTACAATATCTAGGCCACGTGGTAAGCGCAGAAGCTGTGGCGCCAGACCCCGACAAAGTCAATGTTTTCAGGAACTTGCACAATCCATGAAGTACACCAGTTCCTCAGGTTGGTAGGCTACTACCGGAGGTTCATAAAGGGCTTTACCAAAATAGCAGACCTTCTAGTAGGCCAATCCAAGAAGGCAAAGAACAAGAGCCCACTGATCAAGTAAGACAACAGAGTGGAAGTATTCTTCACCCGGTTGAAGTTGGCACTCACGGGAAACGAAGTTCTGGCCTACCCTGACTATGGTCAACCCTTTATGTTGTACAACCAATGCCAGCAACTTGGGATTGGGAGCAGTGTTGTCACAAGTGCAGAAAGGCAGAGATAGAGAGTCATTCGCCTAAGCTACATCCCACCAAAAGGAACCCTGAAAACTACAGTTCCTTCAAGCTGGAATTCCTAGCCATAGTTTGTGCCATGATGGAAGGATTCAAACATTACCTGGCCTCTGCAAAATTCACTATCTTAATGGACAATAACTCACCGGGAGATAGCGAAGCTAGGTGTGCTAGAACAGCAACTGATAGTCTGACTGTCCAATTATGAGTTTATAATAAAGGACAGGACTGAAAGTAAGAACACCAATGCTGATGCGCTGTCCAGGATGCCCAATTTACCAGACATGGGAGAAGACCTGGAAGAGCTCGAGGAAATAGAGATGCAAGCCTTCCACCGCCTAGGTGTGTCACAATGCTCCCACTGCATAAAAGACAAGAACTCTGTCGTTCAAAAGGTCTCATTTAACCCATTGCCCCACCATGGATGGGTAGAAATGCAAGACTGTCACCCGACCGTCCGCCTAGTGAAAGAGCTGCTGACCCAAGCGGACTCGTACCCTGGTCCAGATGATCGACAAGAAGCTCAGCAGTTGTGTAAGGAGAAAGGAAAACTGTTCATCTACAAGGATATAGATAAGAAAGTTTGTGGTCATGACAGAGCACTTAGCAAAGGAAAGACTACGGGAAAAAAATTTAAAGTGATTGATCACAAAATTTTTTATTGAAACAACATACCACTACACGTTTATACGACAAATTGCCGTCTTCCTCAATTCACCCCAGTAGACCACCAGGTATTATTCATGTGTCCTCTCATATTTCTTTCTCTTCATCTACAAGGATAAGCTGTGTTGGATAAACATCAACTCATGCACACACGAACTGGTCTGGCAGATAGTAGTCCCGAAGTGGGATGCACCAATAATCCTAGTGGCGTACCATGATGGAGCAGGACACTTCGGGTGGAAGAAGCAGGAGGTCCTACTTTGTGAGCAATTCTACTGGATTGCCATGTGAAAATGCATTAAGAGATGGTGCCGAGAATGTGGCCCATGCAACTTGCGAAGAAGAGACCACGACAGCCAGAGAGCCCCCTTCCAGCTGACTGTGACGAAACAACCACTTAAACTCGTGGATCTGGACCATGTAAAGTTAACATCAAGTGGGTCTGTCTACACTTACGCTCTGACCATCGTTGACCATTACTCCCTGTTCTTGGTAGTCGTAAATATCAAAGACCAAACAGCAAAGACAGCAGCAAAAGCTTTCCAAAAACATTTCTGTCCACCACATGGCTACCCTGAACAAGTCCTTACCGACAGCTGAAAGAAAATAAGAAAAATGTTGTGCCACCCTCAGACCAATGGTATATGCGAGAAGATGAACCAGGTAGTGATCGACCTGTTGAAAACTCTACCTCTAGAAGAGTAAAGAAGAGGGATAACTTATTTATTCTTGTTATAGTTAATAGTTAAAAAGCACATAGTGACAATTAGTGTATGGTGCAAACAGTGTTTAAAAGACTTCCCACCCCAATGACAAACTACATAAACTACCCACGAGGTGGTGTCTAGACCGAGGTCTAAGGTTTGGATGACGTCACGATGTGGTCAAGAAGGGGTTTTGGATGCGGTCACCTGAGGGCCCCCCGACACACTGTGCGTCTAAGGGTGGTCACAAAGGTTCCTACATATGGTCAAATACTGGTCAAAGAGCCGTCGTCCTCCTATTTCAAGGTCCAACCTAGTCCCCAAAATCCAAAAACCACTCAAGTGGTGTTGGTCAGATTCAAGTTATACAGAACAATGATATGATCTGTTAGCAAAGAGGATTTGCCCGACGCGTTTCACCTAAAAAAAGGCTCGTCAGGGCAATATTATTATGCTACATCGATTTTACAAAGGTTCACACTAGTTCAAAGTGAACCTTTAGTTTACAGTTCATCAGACAGGTCCAGATACAGGATCCTAAGAATGGGAGGTCAAAGTAGGGCAGAATGTTGGTTTTTCTCTATATCAGAAGTTTTCTTATAAGACCTAGAAAGCATATAAAAGTAAGAGGGACCTTTGTCAGTTATGAAGGTTCATAATATTGGTTACTTTCACCCGTCTATATTCACTATTGCGTGAGACGTTATTTTTACAACACCCTTAAAAAGTGACTTTTTGAGTGGTCATACTCTAGACATACCAGGGGTGGCGAGTGGGCAGTTAGCTGTACTTCAAAAAGTTCAGTAATCCTAGCCCCTTGTCTCAAGACGGTGTCCTTCCTTTAGTAGATTACAGGAGAGGATATTAGTTGGATTAAATGTGGGTTGTCTATCATAGTATAGCTATGTGGTGAAAGGACATACCTTCATCTGTTTTAGAGTCCTTTTATATATAGAACTTTCTGGTGTAGTTTTGTTTGTTTTGTGTTCAGCCTCTTTGTTTTCCTCCCTTTCTTAAAAAAGAAAATGAAAAGAGACATTGAACAGAGTCCTAAGTGGTGTTAATTATCAAAAGGTAGCAGACACAAAGGTGTATCACTGACCTATTTATATAACAGGTTCACACACAGGTCAATATTACACTTGGTCCAAGCTGCAAGCTTTAATAGGCCATCAGTATACAAGTCATGCTCATTTGGTAATACAGGACAGTAAAGTTACTGTTCAGCCTAAAAATGAGAGAAAATTCCCTTATTCATTATATAAGGCATTTAATCTAAATAGTAGTAATTCACTAAGTTTTGGTAGTAAGGGTTAAATACCAATACCTTGCTGGTGCAGTTAAGCCAAACCACTCCTGTGGATCTGTCCCTCTACTGGTCCCGGATTGCAACTGTCTCCCTGTGTGTGGACAGCAATGAAATGCCGCCTCATTAGGGAACTTATATGAGGCTTATCCTGCCCTAGAACCCTCCTCCCCTCGGCCACCTCCCTACAGGAAGTAATTAGCAGATCGGCCGTGTTGTTTGCGTTCCACCTGGAACGCACGGCCGACTGCGCATGCGCGTGACGTCACTTTTGTGGGCGTGATCGGGAGCCCGGAGCTCAGATTGTAAACAGAGCTCTGGAGCTGACCCGCTTCACAGAGGTCTCCATGGTGACAGTCAACATTAGTCACCGCAAGAGACTTACTGTAGGAGGTGTGGGGAAGGGGAACAGGGAACAAAGATTATTTGGGGCAAATAGGTTTATTCTAGGAGGAGCCATAGATGGATATAGCTTCATGGGCACAAAATGGGCAAATCCTCTTTGCTAACAGATCATATCACTGTTTTGTATAACTTGAATCTGACCAACACCACTTGAGTGGTTTTTGGATTTTGGGGACTAGGTTGGACCTTGAAACAGGAGGACGACGGCTCTTTGACCAGTATTTGACCATATGTAGGAACCTTGTGACCACCCTTAGACGCACAGTGTGTCGGGGGGCCCTCAGTGACCGCATCCAAACCCTTCTTGACCACATCGTGACATCATCCAAACCTTAGACCTCGTCTAGACACCACCTCGTGGGTAGTTTATGTAGTTTGTCATTGGGGGTGGGAAGTCTTTTAAACACTGTTTGCACCATACACTAATTGTCACTATGTGCTTTTTAACTATTAAACTATAACAAGAATAAATAAAGTTATCCCCTCTTCTTTACTATAATTAATACTGAATAACTTAAAATTTCGTTTATCGGTGAAAATATCTACCTCTAGAAGAGTGTAACCTGTGGTCAGAGAAGTTGCCGGATCTGGTAAACTTGTACAATTACATCCCGGTGAACACAACCAACTGTAAACCCAGCCTACCTGATGCGGGCAAGACCTAGCAAGTTACCCATAGACCTGGACATGGGAGTCTTTACACCCGAGTCAGCACAACCTGATACAGACTGGGATACCGAGCGGTAACAACCATACCGTAAAGTCCAAGAGTGTGTGGAGAAAAGTCTGTCCCAGGCAAGACAGAGACAAGAGAAAAGCTATAATCAATAAACCCCAGCTACTCCATTAGCACCAGGAGAAAAGGTGTTAAAACGAAAAAGGAGGATTCACAAACTTAATGAACAGTGGGAAGCTGAGCCATACACCTCTTTGCCCTCACACTTTGATAACAGCAAGGTATGCCTCATCGACATACTTGGAAGAAAAACCTCAGTGGCAGTCTCAAGCGACTACCTAAAGGTATGCCCAGAACTACTGCAGGACAAAGGTGAAGATCAAGATGCTCCTCAATAGGCAGAAGAGGTTAAAGAGAAGGTCCGTACCATCCTTGGAGAGTTCCCCCAGTCTTGAACTAAAGTGAACCAAACGATCATGGTACCCATCTTGACCTTTCCCCAGTTTACTGGACCAGCAGCAACATAGACTAAAGACCAACCTGAAGACCAGTCGGCTCAGGAACAGATGCCACACCCGCAATGGAACAGGAGATTCTACCCCCTGCAAGCAATGAACCTGTCTTTCCCATGGTGAGTCTGAGGAGTAGGAAAGGCTGCCCAGCCTACCCATAGGATGCAGGCCTACCTCTAACACAGACACTAGTGAGTCCATAACACCTACAACAGACACATTAGACTAGGGCAGGTCAGCAGAGACACCCATGTTGCACAGGTCACAATGCACCACACAAGGTCAAATCCTGTCCACTACCAGTATAAAGTGTAAATAAATAATGTGTAAATATGCAACCACTAAGCGTAAAGTGCCTACAGAGACTACTGTATGAACATTAAAGTAAGCTTACAATAACCTGTTGAAGGACAATTGGGTCACTGGACTTGGTGTGACCAGGACAGTATTGTATAAGGTTCACCCCATTCTGGCTTAAATATAAACCGTCGGTGTGGCCAAAGAGCCAAGTGAGGCCAGGTCTGGAGCCCTGGAGCCACACCCGGGGATAAAGCAAAGGTGGATTGAGATGGTTCCCACCAGGTAAACGTAAAGGAAAACTGTCAGGTCAAAAATCCATATATAACTGATATAATTTTCTAATTCCTCGGTCTAAACTCTCTTGATTTATGTATTGTCTGACAATGCTGATAACATGGAAACTACAAAGGGTAGAATAATGATTTTATATGTTTTTAAAAGGTATTCAAGAGTAATATTAGTATAATACTGAAAAATGATCTGACAGTGTCCCTTTAAAAGTCTGTGGGGTAATGCATTTGGACCCGTGGACCCAGGAACTTTGGTGACAATGAGACATTCTTTTTCAAAGATTTTTGTATTTTTCTATTTTTTTTATTAATATTGTAAATAATTAGTTTGTTGATGTTATAACCTGTGTTTGTTATACTTCCACAGTCCAGGATGTACTGCGTTTAACTAGGGGAGAACATGGCACCCTAGTGGTCCGGTTGCCACCGTGGCATTGCCTCCCTCACAGGGGGTGATGTCAGCCTGGAAGCAGGAGGGATGTCCCCATGCTAGGTAACACCCAGCATCCAACACAATTCCTGACTCTGGGCCTGAACGGGGAGGTCTGCACCCAAGTTCAGGGGAGCTGCCCTAGTTCAGGCAAGGAGGCGGGATCTTTCACCACACCTGCGCATTACATTACTTTGCTCTTCCCTCAGCAAGGCAAAGAGAAGTGCATGTGTGCAGAAGTTCAATGGAAAACAGTGTATGGATGATGAAGAACATGCCATCAAATGAACAGAGAAGAAAAACAGTGATTGCAAAAAGAGAGGAGGTGATAGATCAAACCAGCAACACTCATTTGTCCCAACCGCTGCATATGTGAGTATAATAGAAGGTCTTTTCTATGTTATATAGATTGACTTGGGGATTACATACAGCATTCTAGAATCCCATACAAGGGCTTACTGATGATGGCTTTACATAAGGAAATCTGGTGATAGGTTTCTTTAAAGGGAACCAACCACCAGGATTTAGTGCTATGCAGCAGCTGATTGATGTGTGTAGCATGACATCACTATTTTTTTTAATTACCCCCCTGTTAGCCTGTCTTTTGGCTCTAAGCCGTACTCACCCACTCCCCTTACCTCTCATCCTATCTTTCATTTTACTTTCACAATAATTGTGCTGGAGGATAGTAAAAGTATAATAAAAGTAAGTCTAGATGAGGGTGGATTGGTTTACAGCCAAAAAACAAGCCCACAGGAGAGTAACATAAACACACATAGTGATGTCATGATGCACATGTTAATCACCTGCTGCATAGCACTAAATCTTAGTGGTGATTTGCTTTAAATCTCTTGGGCATGGAGTTCACTTGAGCTTCACAGGTTGCCACTGGAATCCTCTTACGCTTCTCCATGATGGCGCAGGATGCAGTCATTCTATTTAGTGTGCAGCGGATCATTATTATTATATATTGTTATTTTCTATCTAGCACCTAAACATGCAGGTGTGCCAGTCTTCATATTATTAATGTTACTGTTTTTGAGGCCGGTTTCACACATCCGTGCCTCTGGCACGTGTGCGGTCCGTGCTGACACATGCCGGAGGCACGGACATACGAGGACACATGTTCCCCTATGGGCAAATTCACGCTTCCGTGTGCTCCACACGGCAACAAGTCAATTTTTTTGCGGACACATGGACCACTTTTGCCGTGAAACGTCCATGCACATGGATGTCATCCGTGTGATATCCGTGTGCACGGACCACGGACGAAAGGGACAACCCTACAAATAAAGAATTTCATACTCACCTCCCTCCAGCGCAGACAGTTCCTCTCACTTCCAATGCCGCTCATTAGGGCTCATGAATATTCACTTCACTGAGCCCAAGAGTGGCCCGGAAGTGAGAGGAACTGCTGGAGTGAGGTGAGTACGCAGTGACAGGGTGGCCGTGTGCTATCCGCGGATGCACGGATAGCACATTGATAGCACCCATCGTGTCACACGGCCGTGACACATGGATCTATGCCCTGCCCCCAAATAGCCTTGTTCCCCACATCCATGGTTACATGGATATGTGAAACCGGCCTGGCTGAGCACCCTTCCCCCGGTAGCCTAGCTGAATTTAATCATGTTTTCCACCATCTTGCTGTAGTCAAGCTTCCTACCACACCCATACACACCCATACACCCATCAGCTTAATTTTATTTACCCAAAAAGAAAAAGAGTAGACAAGCTTTTCTCAGTACACCAAGGCAGGGTAATTTTCCCTGCCTTGGATGTATGCAATGTTCTCACATGGTTAAAGTGAACTCTTTTTCTCACCCAAGATCTGGCAAGATTTTTTACATTTGTGATTACTTTTCTTGCAACACGTCATTTGTGGTGTACCTGATTAAGTGTCCTTGCAGTCTCGGATATGCTAGGGAGACCACCCAACATATCCGAGACAGAATCAGTAAGCACAGATCAACAATAAGGTGCAAAAACACCTTATTGCCAATACTCATCATCATTTTATATCCATGGGTCACACAATTTCTCAGTTAAGATTTCAGATCATCGAACATGTTCCGTTGGCACGTAGAGGAGGGGACGGGATTCGCCGTCTCAAAGAAAGGGAATCTTACTGGATATTTCAATTACAAACATTGGAACCATTTGGTCTCAACAGGGAATATGAGGTTTATATTTGAGGTCACCAGACTGTGTATATGTTGATTTACCCTGATTTTTGTTCAGTGTTTCCCAGAATCTTTCTATATAGTATATAGGAACTAAAGTAATTCTAAATCTTGTGGTACTGTTATAAGTAATGTGTATATATATTTCTCTTTTTGAGATATTCTGGGTGCCTTCTGAATTGCTTCCACAAACTCTTATGCACTGCTTCGCTTCTATCAGGGCTCACCGATCTCTAGAATGCCTTTTACTATCACTATGTGAGTTTTTCTTAATGCGCATGCGTGCCCTGCGTGTCGGGCTGCGGCGTCCTGCGTTCCAAAGGGCGGAAGCAGGAAACCGCGGCCGTCACCATGTGACGTGATCACATGACTCCTCTCTTTCACCCGGGGTCATGTGACGCAGTATACTGGCGTCACATCCTCCGGGCTATATCAGGGCGCAGATCTGACAGATCTGCACTTCTGACGGCGGCGCAATATCCGCGGGACCCTGAATCCACATACATTAGTGAGTATACCTTAGAGGGGCTTAGCTTGATTATACTTGATGATCTATACATACTCTAAATAGTAACCATAGGTATTTTACTACAGGTTCCTTATTCACCAGTTTAACCCATAAAGTACCTATGGTAGGTCCTTTACCTCTGAAATACATGATTCAGTTTCTAATATTGATTTTGGTCCTATATATATGTTTGTTCCCCTAGGGCTTATAACCATTTTGTGTATAACAAGGACTGAGAAAGATATAGATTATACTTTACATCAGTCAGGTAATTTTGACCGATAGAAGGTTGCACATTATTGATAGTGACATCAGCTTAATTTTATTTACCATGAATACATTTTATGTCATAATATAGAAGCCATTAGATGCATTTTGGCCTATATACCAGATTGGTGGTTACACGTATACTACAACGTATTCAGGTAATTGGCTCAGGGGATATGTTCTGGCTTCTGATGTTTTGGGTGTTTTGATCATATATATTTCATTATATTTCATTTTTTAGTCAGGAGTGTAGACATATGCACATCTTTTAACTCATCATATGAGCTTTTTGGTTTCTTTTCTTTACCTGCCGAGAGGTCACTGGCTGGGGTATACTATTGATAAGGTCTTTATATGCATCCACATAATCCTTCACCTTAATAGTTTACCTTGATAGATTACCTTGATCATTAATTCCTGGAGCTAGTATTACTAGGAATACTTTGCATGATTGAGTATAATGCCGATTTGATTATCTTGATTGTAATGGGTGTTTCTTTCTTTTATATACAGATACTAGCATGATATGCGTATGTTCCTGTTTTTTTCATATACTACGTTATAACAGGTATATATCTTCAATTTCTGATATATCCTGGAGTGTACATATAACTGTATACATCACGCAATCTGTATGCTTACAATGTTTGATTTCGTGGTTATCATTGTACATTAACACGATACTATATTGAGAGTTCAAAACATATATGGATATTAATGTATGTTTATTGGAATGAGGAATGATCATATTCTTATTTTGTTCTTTTGTAAATATAGATAATATCTTTGTCTGAAGAAGGCACTTTATGTTAGTGCCGAAACGTCACTGTAATACACAACTAAAATCTGACAATGATTGATATGATTACTAATATCTGACTACTGTATCTCAATAAAACATACCAAAAATCATATTCAAGTTTCTTTTCCTTACTGTGTGTAAGGGTTACGCAATTCTCTCTTTTCCTATATGCACTCTCCATCCCCCTGCATGTCTCTCTCCCATATGCACTTTGCATCCCCTTGCATGTCTCTCTTCCCATATGCACTTTCCATTCCCTTGCGTGTCTCTCTCCCTATATGCACTCCCCATCCCCCTACGTGTCTCTCTCCCCATATGCACTCTCCATACACCTGCATGTCTCTTTCCCCCCATATCTGTTTTTTGTCTGCTCTCAGAATAGAGACTACAGCTCTGGAGGTGACTGGAGGATATAACATGGTGTAACAGAATAATAGTAAGTGCAGCTCTGCAGGTGACTGGAGGATAAGACAAGATGTCTTATTCTGCAGTCACCTCCAAAGCGGCAGTCACTATTCTGTTACATGATGTCACAGAATAGTAACTGCAGCTCCGGAGGTGACTGTAGGATAAGACAATGTAACAGCAGAATAGTGACTGCAGCTCTGGAGGTGATTGGAGGATAAGACACTATGGCTAGGGTCACATCTGCGGCAGGGCTATGCAGATCCTGATCCAGATTTGAGCAGTAAAAATGCTAAAACCGGATCAGGAACTGCAGCACATAGGAGCCCATGATAACAACCGAATTGCACTACATGCAATCCGGTTGCCGTGTCCGGATTTGCAGCCTGCATGAAATATCATGCAGGCTGCAGTTTTTGGAGCAGCATCTCTGCCGCAGCAGACTTGTTATAATGGGCTCCCACGGGAGGCCATGCGGCTGCCCAAGGCATATGTGAGTGCCTGCGGCAGCTGGCGGCTTTGTTCATCCCTGCTACCGTAGGGATGAACAAAGGATTAAATAATAAGAATGCATGTGGGCCACATGTCTTTTGGGGTTGTCCACCCCCTAGAGACATGCTGTCCACTCAGGACAGCATGTCAGGGGTTAACGTAGCTGTTAACCCCATCGCTGCTATTGTCGGCTTTCATTCATTCATTATATTACAAGCCGCCAGCTTCCAGCATCAGGACCTCTATGCTATGCACTTTGTGTTAGCATTTTACATTACA
This sequence comes from Allobates femoralis, assembly GCA_033576535.1. Classification (NCBI taxonomy): domain Eukaryota; kingdom Metazoa; phylum Chordata; class Amphibia; order Anura; family Aromobatidae; genus Allobates; species Allobates femoralis. Next base: position 183,096,779 of record JARQOC010000005.1, read on the forward strand.
GCATCCTCATTGAGGCCTTCTGTCCCGGGTCACCCCCCATCCCTGGAGATGGGTGACCCCTCTGTCACTCATCTGTCAGGTGCGTCCTAACTGACTGCCTTCCCAGGACTGTTTGACTAAAAATCTCTGGTTTTCTAACCTATGATCCACCCCCTGGAATTTACTGTATTATCAGTCCACAATATTCTAAGATGGCCTAGTGTTGGGTGCTACAACAGACTCCATAAGCACAATCCCAAACCCTTAACTATGGAGGCACTACACCTTCTATTTGGTGTTCAGTACCTCCCTGTGGTGCCTAGCCATAGGGGAGCCACACACCCCCTTGGTGAAATACACCCGTCTGCGAGTGTTAAAACAGACCGGGATTGAACTGACATTTTTCATATGCATAACAAACAATAAACACTTTTAATAACAACAAGTATGCCTGGATTCTTCCCGTCCAGGAGGCGCGTTTCTTATAACATTGCAAGCAGTCCAGCAATTAAAGTCTCTGAAGGCTGCTAAAGTCACAATGAACAACAACCATTAATTATTGGTGCTACGGCATAGGAGTCTTTGCAGGGGTCTCTTTTGGCTATAAGTACTGTAGGCCTCCTGGCCCTAGGGTCACCGATTGGCAAAGGTTTTACTCTCCCTGCACAGCTCCTTACGCCCACTCCACCCTCTTTAATATTGTGTACCAGATTTTACCTGCTCTATACCCATTTCATATACTAGCACAGAACAAGAAAATGCACTATATTCAACTATTTACATTGATATACGATACAGCGATTGTTTCATCATTCCATAAAAAAAAAAGGTTTCAGGGCACTAAGCGGTATCAACTGTCATGTTCCGGGAAATCATCCCTGGCGGGTACTCCTCCGGCGGTGCACATCCAAAGCACCAGAACGTAATACAGCGATTTAAAGAACAAGGCAGCACTCACCGGTATGTGCAGGGTGGTCTTTTAATCCAGATTGTCAAGGATAGACAGGGTGCAGGGAGGTGACCACGGGGGGCCGGTGGACTACGACTAGCGTCTCTCTTTTGCTATGACCCCATCCAGCCTGAAGCAGCGGAGTGCCGAGGTCATCGAGCGTATTTTCGCTGCCGCAGCCACAATAACAGTTGCCTTGAGAGTACTTGATCAAGTCCGTGTGCGGAGCTTTGCTCTAAGTGCCTTTGGTATGTACGATATAAATCTGCTTTTATTTTCACTGTTTTGTTACTTTTACATGGTGTATTGATACTTTTGTTAAAGTTGGCCAATTCAAACAGGAAGTTGGTCGGCGGAAGAGAGGTATGTGACCACATGTATTTAACATGGAGGTCCACTCACTTGCGCATACCTGGACCCGTAGAAGCAACATCGTTTGCGAAACGGCGTCGTTGTCCACCGGCCCTTCGTGGTCACCTCCCTGCACCCTGTCTATCCTTGACAATCTGGATTAAAAGACCACCCTGCACATACCGGTGAGTGCTGCCTTGTTCTTTAAATCACTGTTTCATCATTCCATGCTTCTGCTAACCCGGATCGCATACCACTCCCGGGGTCCTGCATAGCGTTCGTACTTCATGATGTTCCCTTTCAGGTCATCCTGGAACTGTGGCCACCCGACGGGTTGCCAGGAGTGCGGGATCGGGCTGGAGACTGGTATTCAAATCGCTTCTTCTCCATACCGACCCAGTCTTGTTGATGTTCTAGGCGATCAGCCCACCATAGCTCAGGGCCTGAACACCTCTGCGCCGCCGGCTGCTCCTTCCTCTCGGTTCTCCTCCCCGGAACTGGCCTGGCTGGTAGACCTTTCTTTCTCACATCCCTCTACGATCAGGTCGGGCTCCCCTGAGAACCGCATCAGGTTTTCCGGTTCGGCGGCCTCCTCTTCCCCAGGCTCAATGCTCACTGGATCCTCCGGTTCAGTTCTCGATCCGTCCCCTAGGTTGTTTGATAGGAAGGGGGACGGGGAGACACTTTGGCACCTCTTACTTGGCCCATCTCTAGTAAGGGGCCGAGGCACGCCCCTGGGCAAGCACATAGTCTTTTTACATTTTTAGGCCCGTCCACCATGAGCATCCTGTAGGCAAGTCCTTTGGGCCTTCCCGGAGCCCGCCACTACCTTCGTCACTCCTCGGCAGAGCGGAGGGGCGAAGCTCATCTGCTCACTCTTTTCTCCTCCTTTGGTGACGCAGTTGAAATTCTGAGACAATGCAATTGCGACCCGACCGTACAATCCACAAACAGTCAATAAAGTCTTTTAGGCACACATTACTTGATATTATCATTCATACCCTGTTCGTGACGCCAGAATAAGGTAGTCGACAGGGTAGGGGGGTACTCTGACACTGACCGTGATGGATTGATGGAAATGACAGGGAATCACAGGTGGTTGGGTTCCCGATTCCGTGCCCTGGCTGTCATTTGTTTGGTGGGGGGAAATATGTACAAGGATTATTAATCTGTAACGCCACCTGTGGACCCTGGTAATGTTGGTACCAGCGCTGGGGCAGGCCACTGAGACGATGGGAAGCAGCTAAGTGTAGTACAGCTCCCCACAGGTGGAGTGTTACCTCAAGGCAGCGATGATGGATGAGGTGAGTAGTTGTTCTTACCCCTCAGAGGATGCTGAGGCCCTCTGGGCACCGGCGGGAAGGAAGACAGACACCGTTTCAGCTTCAATGTCCTTTTACTGGTACTGGTCGATGTCAAACAATACACGGTAAAGTCTGGAAGAACGGGGACATAGCTGCAGGTTCAGGGAGCCCCTATGGAGTCTGTAAATATTCCTTTCTTTATAACTTTAAGGGCCTAAGAAGTCTAATTCTTCCTCTCTCTTTAACCACCTTTGCAGAGCTCTCTCGCCAGTCCCCTGGTCTTGTACGGTGAGGCACGGGTTATCCTTGACCGGTAAGGATGGGAGCAGCAGGAACGCACCACCACCGGAATCCGGACCATTACCTTCGTAGTATTGGACTGATTTTGGGCCTGAGGAATGAGGTACCGTCTTGTGGCGCCTACGGCTATCCGGTTTCAGAGGGCCCGCGGCTTGTCGGTTTGCGGTCAGGGGTGAACCACTGACAGCCTCGGCGTCCGTGTTGCCGGTGTTTCCCCAGACTAAACCAGCCGGCTCCAACCGGTGCTGGTCCGTCACCTTCTGTCCCGGGTCACCCTCCTGGAGATGGGTGATCCCTCTATCACTCAGCTGTCATGCGCGTCCTAACTGACTGCCTTCCCAGAACTGTCTGACAAAAAATCTCTCTACTTCCTGGTTTTCCCACTCTAACCTAGGCTCCACCCCCTGGGATTTACTGTATATCAGTCCCCCTTATTCTAAGGTGGCCTAGTGTTGGGTGCTAATACAGACTCCATAAGCACTATCCCAAACCCTTAGCTACGGAGGCACTACACCTTCTATTTGGGGTGCAGTACCTCCCTGTGGCGCTTAGCTATAGGGACGCCACACTCATATCACTCCAGGCCGGTGGGAAGCGGTGATAGCATCGCTGATCACTGCTTCCCGCCAATACTTACCTCAACCCGAACCTCCGATGCCGGCGCTCCTCTCTCCCCGCAGCATCCCATCCTCGGTCTCCTCCCCTCCTATACCAATCAGCTCACGCTGAGCTGAGCGGTCTAGGGAGAAAGTGTGGAGCTCACAGCAGACACTGTGAGCTCCACAAACATGGCTTCAGTCTCCTCCCTCGGCTGTGATCTGGACAGCCCAGGGGCGTGCCCAGATCACAGATGGACGTAGCCCAATAGTAAATATAGGGTGGGTGGACAACTGCGGTTCCCTATGCCCAGGGCTGCTGTAATTGCAGAAGTGTAAGTGTCATTCAGCGACTCTTAGGCCACGTGCATACGCTAAGGGTACCATCACACGGGGCGATATCACCAGCAACATCGCTGGCAACTCACGGGAGCTCAGACTTTTTTGGCACGCTGCCATGGTTGCTGTTGTGATGTCAAACGATATCGCCCGCAACGCATCTGCGATCTTGCCGGCAACCGTCGCTGCCAGGGTTAAACTCTACCCTGGCAGCGATCCATAACATGGGAGTCTATGGGGGAAGATGCCGGCAACATCGCAGTTGCGGCGTCACACAGGGCGATGCAGGCAGATCGCCTGAGCAACATCGCCAGGTTTCAGGAAATTGTCGTGAAACCTGGCGATGTTGCTGAAGCATTATCGCCGTTGAAATCACCCTGTTACATGGGGCAACTCTCCAGCGATGTCGCCGAAACTTGGCCACACCCCTCAGTTGCCGGTGATGTGGCCGGAGATGTTGACCCCATGTGACGGTACCTGAAGTGTTTGATGAGTTTTTTACCTTAGGATTTGTAGACAAAACCAGGAGCAGTCAGAGGAAAAGTCTAATAGAAACACCTGCACCATTTCTGTATTTAATTATCCACTCCTGCTTTTGGCTACAAATATTGAGGTAAAAAACTCATCAAATACTCAGCATGTGTATGTGGCCTTACACTCCTGCAAAGCAGGATGGCAGCCCCCAGTGGCTGCAAAAACAGTTATTAATAAAAAAAAATATTAAAGTTAAAAAAATTAATTTAGTCTTTAAAAAGAATTGTTTATATAAACAATTCTTTTTAATACAAAAAAATAATGCAGCACCTTCCCTTTAAGCTGCTGTGTGGTCTTTCCCCCGTGATGCAGCTCAGTTTCAGAGTGTTGGAAATCTTCTTATACCCTATTCCATCTTTACGTAGAGCAACATTTTTTTTAAGATCCTCAGAGAATGTTTTGCCATAAGGTGTCATTTTGAACTTCCTGTGACCAGTAGGAAAGAGTGTGTGATAAAACCAAATGTAAGACACCTGCCCAGGTTAACACTTAAGACATTATAACACCAATAAGTCACATGACAGTGGAAAGGTAAAATGGCTGATTGGTCACAAATTTGCCAATTTTACTTAGGGGTGTACTTACTTCTGTTGCAGGCGGTTTAGAGCACACAAAATTTCTACTGTTATACAATCTGAATGACTATAGTCCAGATATGTGCAAAAATACAAATCTTTATTCAATTTCCAAGGGACAGGTGTGGTGACTGCTTAACAAACACAATGGCAGGGTGCTAAGAGTGTGGCAGGGCAAATCAAGCAAAATATACATTGCACGTGGGTAATTAGGTAGCATACATCTATATTTGCATACATGATTATTTACTTCATAGGTAGTGTATCTGGTAGCAATTTATTGTGGGTGTATATCCTTCAGCCGAACAAAATGTTTAAGGGGTTCTTATACAAGTCTGTATACAGCTGCACAATCAATTCCTAAGCAGTCCATACTATTACTCAGGTATAGGTTAGAGGTAGTTAACGTTATCACGGCTATTAGCACCTTATCATCCCCAAAGCCATGTACTTAGAGAGACAGACCTCAATAACCCACAGCGCCTACAACCTAAAAGCTGGCTACAACCGCCATACTCATCCTGATCTGTTACCAGTAAGATCCCAGCTTAATTGTTGCGCCTGCTGCTACATGTACCCTGATATAACGTGCAATGAAGCCCACGTCCATATTCAATAGCAGCCACGTGCTCTGATGCGCTTTTTGAATATGCAAATGGAATCCGTGGAGCCTCGATTAAGAGTCTCCAACACGGGACTAGCCAGATATCCCTCCAGGGAAGGACCTAGCCCTGGGTGAAATCCTTGCGGAGACCACCATAACCACCATATTAAGTGGCCCTTTTAGTCAATATCCCACTCAGTTACGAGTTAAGGATATGACAAGGGACTTAACAGAGCCAGGTATCCATCCACAGACAGCTGTTTCGGGTATTGCCCCTCATCAGTGTGGAGTAGGATTCTGGCTAGGTGGGAGCAATGCCTGGTAGACCAACATCACAAAGCACTCACTGATTTCAGGGAGACCAGTCAAGGTAAACACTGCGGGCAGCCGGCCAAAGCGCTCAAACACAGTGAAATCCATGATGCATTGCCCCCTGGAAATTTGAATATGCAAATGGACTCCGTGGAGCCTGATGTGCATTTTGGCTTTCTTCTTCAGGAAGCGTGCCGGAATAAGGAAGGGGAGGGTTTAAAAATTAGCTGTGGCCAATCAGGAGCCGCTTTGTCTCCACGGCCACCATGTCCACAAACAGCGCGTAATGCGTGGCTGCGTCACTTGTCAGCGTCATAGTGGGCGGAGGGTAGGATGTCAATTCACCCCTCTACAAACTAGGAAGACGCCGGCCAAATGTGCAGCCGACAGCGCTGCTGCAGACATAGGTTGGAAGCATATCAGAAATCTTGTAGTCTACCTCTGTATAGGTGTTAACCCAGAACTATCCTATTTTTGGTACCTAAACCCATATTTACATCTTAGTATGTATATTAATTGCCAATACAATGTACATTATTTCAAATTTTAACATATCGATCAATACATAAATGTTCACTTTATTGTATAAATACAGGTCTCCCATCGTCTTCTTGTTAGCATGGCACCATGTTTCATATATTCCGGGTACAAACATTTTCTTCTCACAATATGCATACAACCAAAATTTTACCAATAAATTCAATAAAACAAACGAGTAAGTTAAAAACAAATTAACAACCCTACAAAACCCTACTAGGTCTCACAAAAATGATGCATAGCTGTTATTATCATTTAAGCCTGTTGGGTACAATGTTTTTAATGTCCAAATACATCTGGTCTCCATTTGGGCATGTCACATGGTCACTCCACCACCTCTAATTCCTATATTCAAGCAGTCATTTCCCCTTACCCGTAGTAGTGTACTATCACAGGAATGTTTCTGCTTAAAGTGCTTTGGGATTGTTTTGAGTGGGGTGTCATCATCTGTGGTTTTAGCTGCGTCGATGCCCAGTACATGGTACCTGACCTGAATTTTTAATTGTCTGGTGGTCATGCCCACATAGATCATTGGGCATGGACATGGACATATATTACCGCCACTGTTTCACACAAAATCTTTTTCAAAATTTTTAATTTCCTTCCACCATTCTAGTCAGTAAAACTGTCTGTTTTATCTATATTCGGGCATGAAATGCATTTCCGGCACGGACTACAACCTATTTTTTGTGTGAAGTTATCCAAGAAACTAAATTTCCTATTGCCTTCATAATGGCTTCTGACCACATAATCCTTCAAATTCCTACTACGTCTAGTAGTAATTTGAGGTAATTCCAGAACAATTGTTGCTAAAATTGGATCGGCTTGCAGGACATGCCATGATCTTTTTAGGACGTTCTTAATGTGGTCAACAGCTGAGTTGAACTCAGTAATAAACCTGACAGGGCTTACTGTCTTAAATGGTTTTGGCTCATAGAGCATGGAATGTCTTATAGAATGTTTTTTGCCCTGTTATATGCCCTTTTTAAAGATCTTTTACTGTATCCTCTCTCAAGGAATATTACAGTAAGATCAGCTGCATGATTTCAAAATTGCTGTCTTTTGAGCAGATCCATCGTAACCGCAAAAATTGTCAAGTAGGAATGGCATTAATCATATGTCGTGGGTGGGAGGAAGATGCTAGCAATATCGAGTTGATGGCTGTGGGCTTTCGGTACAGTGTCATTTGTGGGACATTGTTGGAATCTTTAAATAGTCTCGCATCTAGGAACTCAACTGAGTCCTTTAACCATTGGTATGTGAGAAGTATGTTGTGCCCATTGGAGTTCAAGGTATCCATGAATAACTTTAGAGAGTCCTCTGTATTCTGCCAGATCATGAGTATATCGTCAATGTACCTTGTGTCCAAAAAGGGACATGGTCAATTGACGAAACATGATCCAACAGGAAGAGGTCCCTCTCCCACAGCCCCAGGAATAAATTAGCGTACGCAGGCGCAAAAGATGCGCCCATTGCAGTACCCTGGAGCTGCAGGTAGAAGGACCCCTTAAAAATAAAAAAGATATGGGTTAGAGAGAACTTCAACAGGCACAACACCAATTCCACCATGTCCGTCGGCAACTGTGACATCTGAAGAAAGAAGCAAACGGCCATCAACCCGTCTTCATTAGGGATGGGCGAATCTACTCGCTAGGACTCGTTACTCGGCGAGTAGTAAGGGACTCGCAGGACTCGGTACTCTGCAAGTTTCCCAGCGTTTACTCGCACGAGTCCAATCAATGGCAAACGCTGACAAAACTAGGATTGCCATTGTTTGCATTAGACTCGGCTACTGTGCCAGTGATAGCAGGGAAACTCGCAAATAACTGCTGTTACATTGCGAGCCGAGTCCAGCTGTCTTCTCTGTGCAGCTCCAGGGTCCTAGAGCCCGCCTGCTCACAGACATGATGTAGCAGTGCTGAGATGGTTCTCAGTCTGCTCATCCCTGTGCATAGACATCTATATCTATGCACAGGGGATGTAGCAGAGAGGACATTGCGTTTTGGACTGCGTCGGACAGAAGAGGATTTTTTTAATTAAAGAGAGTCCCTAATGGCTTTTTTTTTTTATTTCAAATAAAAAATTTTCTCTGTGTTGTGTTTTTTTAACCCTTTATTGGAGATTCTTAGTGGCTGGGTCAAACGTGGCCTGACATTAAGAATCTCGGGCTTAATACCAGCTTGTATAACAAAGCTGGTATTAACCCCTTTATTACCCAGCGTGCTACCGCCACCAGGGCCGCTGGAAGAGCGGGGTTCAGCTCCAGAGGATGGCGCTTCAAGGAACGCGCCATCTTCTGGGGCGGCTGCGGGCTGCAATTTGCAGCAGGGGGTGCCCAGAAAGCTTGGGCATCCCTGCGCTGCGGATTCCAGCCCCCAGCTGCTTAGCTGTACCTGGCTAGACATAGAAAATGCGCGGAGCCCCACGCATTTTTTTTTTTATTATTTCATGAATTTCAGAGTCAGAGTCAGAATCTCAGAGTCTCAGAGTCAGAGTCAGAATCTCAGAGTCTCAGAGTCAGAATCTCAGAATTTCATGAAATAATTTAAAAAAAATGCGTGGGGCTCCGCGCAATTTCTATGTCTAGCCAGGTACAGGTAAGCAGCTGGGGCTGGAATCCGCAGCGCAGGGATGCCCAAGCTTTCTGGGCACCCCCCGCTGCAAATTGCAGCCCGCAGCCACCCCAGAAGATGGCGCGTTCATTGAAGCGCCATCCTCTGGCGCTGAACCCCGCTCTTCCAGCGGCCCTGGTAGCGGTGGCACGCTGGGTAATAAAGAGGTTAGAGCCAGCTTTGTATTATCAGCTGGCCCTAAGCCCGAAATTTATGGCGGTCACGCCAATATTAGACATGACCGCCATGAATTTCTATTAAATTGTTTTAAAAAAAACAACACAAAGAAAATTTTTTATTAGAAATAAAAAAAAAAGCCATTAGGGACTCCATCTTTAATTAAAAAAATCCTCTTCCGTCCGACGCAGTTACATCAGGCAGCAGGCGGGCTCTAGGACCCTGGAGCTGGCAGCCTGCACAGAGCAGACAGGACTCTTATCTGTGCGAGTTTCCCAGCGATTACTTACAAAGTAAACGAGTCCAATGCAAATAAATGACAAAACTAGGATTGCTTCAGGCTGAAGCTTCCGAGACACATCTGCGATTTGTAAATCTCACACTACTCGCTATTACTCACTTCCCCATTCATTAACATTGGACTCGCTAGACTCGCAACGAGTAGCGAGTCCTGTGCTCGGACTCGCTAGAGTCAAGCGATTCCGAGTAATTTAGGATTTGCCCATCACTAGTCTTCATGCTTGATATTAGTGTATAGCAACTCGATGTCGCTACACACCAATATAGAGTCTGATCCAATACAGAGGCCATCGACCTTCTTGAGGAGATCTCCGGTGTCTTTTGTGAATGAAGGCAATGTTTCCACAAGAGGTTGTAAAATACTATCTATCCACCGATTCACATTCTCTAGATAATTTCCATTACCAGATATTATTGGTCTCCCTGGGGGAATGACTGCATTTTTGAGAATTTTCGGTAGCAGATACAGTGTTGAAATAGTGGGTTCGACTACCTGTAGTGCTGAAGCCAGCTCCCTGGTGACAACACTGCCATCTACCGCAGACCCCTAGATCGCCTTCAATTCCGCCAAATATATATAGCAAGTACTATTTTTCAATTGTCTAAAGGCTTCATTCTCATAAAGGATCTTTGGCCAGATGACGATTTTGCCACCCTTATCAGCCGGCTTCAGTACCACATCGGGGAGATTCTGTAGATCATGTAGTCTTCCACATTCCTCCCTGGAAAGATTGTCCCTTTGTTTCACCCCAGAGATCTCCTCAAAATCTTTTGACACCAACTGGACAAATAAATCTATATTAGAGCATGACGCTAGAGGGGGGAACTTTTTTGATTTTGCTTTAATTGATTGAGGAATCTTACCTCTTATTGAGACTTTATGTTCAATGACACCTGTTCTTCTTCTGAAGAAAAAAGTGCGTTAGATGTCTCATCAAAGTAGTACCTTTTTAGAAGGAGGGATCGTGCAAATATATTCAGATCTTTAATGGCCAAAAAAGTATTGAACCCCACCACTGGTGCAAATGACAGATCCTTAGATAGGAGGGATAGATCATCAGAGGACAATTTATGAGAACGTAAATAAATTACCTTATTGTCTCTCTTATGGTACATTTACACGCAGCCACAGGAAGGTAGGAACAGGCAGGCATCGGACACAATTGTGCCTGTTGCCTTGAAAAGATAATGATGTGGCTGCGTGTAATTCAGGACTTTCCTTCCTGTGTCTTCCCTGAAGGAAGGAAAGTCCTGAATTACACGCAGCCACATCATGGTCTTTTCAAGGCAACAGGCACAATTGTGTCCAATGTCTGCCTGTTCCTACCTTCCTGTGGCCGCGTGTAAATGTACCATTAGGGTACCTATACACGCCGCTACCGCGGCAAGAAATGTTGACGGTGATATTTCGCCTTGCAATAATCACCGTCAAAGTCCCTCCCAATTGTGGCGTGTAATTGGGGAATTTGGCAGCGATCTCTCGCCTCGCCATGGTCGCCTGATTTCAGGGCAGTGCTCAGAGATCAGGCGACCTTGGCGAGGCGACCGATCGCCACCAATTTCCCCAATTAGATGTTGCAATTGGGAGGGATTTTGATGGCTATTACTTCAAGGCGACATATCGCCGTCAATATTTCTCCTCACGGTGGCGGCATGTAAAGGTACCCTTAGGTTGGTCATTCGGAGAGCCAGGCTTATTTTTCCTCATTTTAGAATGGTTTCCACTTCATCCACCTCCATTTGCACCAGAGCGGGTTCCAAGGGCTGGTCCTGTAGCCTCAGACACATCACTCAGTGATGTTACAGATAATTGAGAATCCTTTCTATCTCCAGATTTTGGATTTTTTGTTTTTTTCCATATATAATGTCTGCTTTTCCCGTTCACCGTGCGGGAAATGCGTCGCATGCCTGAATATAGATAGCACAGACAGTTTTACTGACTTGAATGGTGGAAGGACATTTAAAATTTTGAAAAAGATTTAGTGTGAAACAGTGGCGGTAATATATTATGCCACATGTCCATGCCCAATGATCTATGTGGGCATGGCCACCAGACATTTAAAAATTCGGGTCAGGTAACATGTACTGGGCATCGCCGCAGCGAAAACCACAGATGACGACACCCCACTCAAACAATCCCAAAGCACTTTAAGCAGAAACATTCCTGTGATAGTACACTACTACGGGTAAGGGGGATTGACTGCTTGAATATAGGAATTAGGGGTGGTGGAGAGACCATGAGACATGCCCAAATGGAGACCAGATGTATTTGGACATTAAAATCATTCTACCCAAAAGGCTTAAATGAAAATAACAGCTATGCATCATTTTTGTGAGACCTAGTAAGGGTTTTGTAGGGTTGTAAATTTGTTTTTAACTTTTACTCGTTTGTTTTATTGACTAGTGGCCTTTTGGTAAAATTTTGGTTGGATCCATATTGTGAGAAAAAAGTTTGTACCCGGAATATATGAAATATGGTGCCATGCTAACAAGAGGACGATGGAATACCTGTATTTATACAACTGAGTGTACATTTATGTATTGATCGATATGTTAAAATTTGAAACAATGTACATTCTATTGGTGATTAATATACATACTAAGATGTAAATATGGGTTTAGGTACCAAAAATAGGATAGCTCTGGGTTAACACCCTATACAGAGGTAGACTACAAGATTTCTAATATGCTTCCACCCTAAGTCTACAGGAGCGCTGGCGGCTGCCGCATTTGGCTGGCGTCTTACTGGTGTGTAGTGGGGTGGATTGACATCCTACCCTCCACCCACTATGACGCTGGCCAGTGACACAGCCGCGTATTACGCGCTGTTTGTGGACATGGTTGCCATGGAGACAAAGTGGCTACTGATTGGCCACAGCTAATTTTTAAACCCTCCCCTTCCTATTTCCAGCATGCTTCCTGAAGAAGAAACCAAAATGCGCAATAGAGCTGCTATTGAATGTGGACGTGGGCGTCATTGCACGTTATATCAAGGCACATGTAGCAGCAGGGGCAACAATTAAACGGGTTTCTTACTGGTGACAGATCAGGAAGAGTATGGGGGTTGTAGCCAGCTTTTAGGTTGTAGGCGCTGTGGGTTATTGAGGTCAGTCCCTCCAAGTATATGGCTTTGGGGAGGATAAGGTGCTAATAGCCTGCAGCAATAACGTTAACTACCTCTGACCTATACCTGAGCAGTAGTATGGACTGCCTTAGGAATTGATTGTGCAGCTGTATACTGACTTGAATAAGAACCCCATAAACTTTTTGTTCAGCTGAATGTTATATACCCGCAATAAATTGCTGCCAGATATACTACCTTTGAAGTAAATAATCATGTATGCAAATATAGATGTATGCTACCTAATTACCCACGTGGAATGTATATTTTGCTTGATATGCCCTGCCACACTCTTAGCACCCTGCCATTGTGTTTGTTAAGCAGTCACCACACCTGTCCCTTGGAAATTGAATAAAGATTTATATTTTTGGACATATCTGGACTATAGTCATTTTGTTTTGATCGTTTTATGAGGTTACATTATACGACTGTCCTGAAATAGAGAAATCTCTATGGTGGCACAAAGTGGGTATATGTAGACACCGATAATCTAGATTATAAGGGTAGTAGTCGATACGCCACCAGATGTGCTCAGTAGGATGTGGTTTTTACTAATATATATTATACAATCTGACTACCTTACATTTTATCAAGGTGTCATATCATCTTTTAAGTGTGAAATATAATAAGTATTTACGAAAATATGATGGGTGTACTCCATTTTTTGATATACTGCATATATTAATATGTGCATCTGTATGTAGGTATATGATAGTGTACTTATCTGTATGACAAATATAAATTCGCAGTTGTCCAGCATTCAAATCAGGCTATTACGGTATATAAAAGTTAACAAAACAATAAAACACCTCACCAATGCCTTGCTTTTTTATAGACGTATTATCATTTGTAATCATATGTGTACATTTTACCTGAGTTAGTTTTGTTAAAGAATACAAACTAATCTGGAGGAGTGAAAGGTTTATATCAGTCGATGTCACACAAGTTGTCCTACTTGAAAAGGTCATAAAGCACGTTGTGATAATAACCAGGACAGTTTTCTCCCCCAGGCTTAAACTTTCAGCCCAATCTTTTTTTTCGTGTTATGTCACTCACCGCAGAAGCTTCACATCTTTATATTTTGAATTGTATATGGCTGATTTTTACTTCTTTAGTTTACAACTTTCCTAATTACGGTATATTTTAAGAAATACACTAGTGTTTGTAATATATTTAACAAAAATGTAAATTATCATTCTTGAATAATGTATTATTTGAACTGTATCTAAAGTTATCAGAACGGTGTATCAGTACTATTATATTGATGACCAGTCTTTAGAACTGGACATCAATATCACATTAGTAGGGGTCTGACCCCCTGGGCCCCTATCATTCAGATGTCCTCAGTTTCATTTGCAACTATATAGTTTTGAAACTGTTTAGTGGTCAAATCCTGGTACTGCAGATTAAATCCTATTTAGTAGGAGAATAGAAAAATTTCACTTATTATTTATTATTATAGCACCATTTATTATTTATGCTTTACATGTGAAAATGGGCATACACATACTAGTAGAATATTTATGAACAATACAAGGCACACACAGGTGCAGGAGGAGAGAGGACCCTGACCCCGAGAGCTCATGTCTACAAGGGATGGGGGAAGATACACTAGGAGAGCGTAGAGCGGGTGAACACAATGAACACAGAACTAAGTATGATTTTTAAGCTTTAAAGTGCTTACTTTTTGCTACAAATTAAGAATATTTATTATATGACACATATGACACATTTGGTATCTTGTGTTTTTAATTACTGCATGACGTATGGACATTGTACATTGCACTACTTGCTTTATTGACATCAATTATTTAGTGGTGCCCAGTAACCCTTCTAGATATACATATGACGGGCAAGTCACTGAACAGGCTACCGGTTATGTATACTAGATTCTATGATGGGGCGTTGATGCCATAGAGGTTGTGAAGGAATTTTTTACCCTAATATGGAACTTAGTGTTTGCTCCATGAGGTTTTTGCCTTCCTTTGGATCTACATGTCAGGCTATGGGTTGAAATAGATGGACTTATAGTCTACCTTCCACCTTAAAAATGATGAAACTGCCTTGAAGTACAGGAAGCCATTTGCTGTAGCAATAAAGGTATGGATATCCAAATATCATCCAAGTCATGAATGTTGGCAAAGCTTTTGGCTCTTCTGACCTAGAAATAACTTTATAATTAAACGGTATTATGGTTGCTAAATAGGAAATTAAAAAATTTCTTTAGAAAAACCACCACATTGGAATTCTACAACAATTTTTTTTAATACACACAGATGAAAAAAATGACATCTCATATAGTACAAACTTTAATTTTAGAAAGAAATCATGCATCTGCTGGTACGTGTGACAATAACCCATACAGCTTGTGCCAAAGTGAAAAACAGCTGAGTGTGGAACATCCTATGACTCACTGGAGAGCAACAATTCAAGCAACATCTGTACTATATGTTACAACCGAGCCTTTTGGAAGGAGTTCTTTTATGATCCGGGAATAAATGCTGAGATTTATAAAGTAAATTTAAGAATTTGTTATATCACTTGATAAATGAAAATTTTGACTACAAATCATTGGATGATGTTTATATGTATGTTACATAGATTGTTTGTTTCAGTTTATTGTCTATTAGGTGTCCTAAATTTGATTCTGTAATATAGATTGGTAATAAAATGAAGCACTGAGAATATTTGGAGCATATTTCCAAAAACACCAGATGCACAAATTTAGCTAGCATTACTTAAAACTCTGTTTGACAAAGCAAATAATGAAATTATGCATTCAGTGATCTGTAATAGACAACAATTAACATGAAAGAACTTTAACACTAGTATACAACTTTCAATTTCCATTTTAGCATCACAAAATGATGTCTATGTGATTAAATGGCCCCCATGATAATAATATATTCTGTTTTTAATCATATTTTGTGTTGCAGGAAATGAGGCTTGCAATTTTCCCAGGTGCTTACCAAATTACTCTAGCACACTAATTCTCAACCCCCAAGTTAAGAAATTCAGCACAATGTACATTAACAGGCTGCTTATGTTCTCTCTATATACCAGAAGGTAAGTTAATATGCACTTCAATTATATCCAGTTTGTGCATTTATGGCACCCTGTGGGTAGCTGGAAGAAGGCTATAAATGGGCTTACCCTGCTTTTTAATGCTCCAGTAAATTACAGAACAAAAAAAAATAGGAAGAGGGATATGGGCAAGGAGACTAGATCGGTTTAACAAGGGAATCAATAAAAGCCAAATTGACTTCATAGATGTCAAGTACTAAATCACATATACAGTACAATATTTGCACTCTTCTTTATTTCATTTTCTCCCTTTTTATAACTGTGAAGAGCAATCTCATGTGTGTCATGAATGATCTGAAACACAGAACCTTTAACACAGAGGAGGATTGATGGCTCTTTCCAAATGTTTGGGATTTAACAACAAACAAATCTAATAATAAAATCTCTGAAAAGTGCTAAATATGAGTTATAGGTTTTCCTGCTTGAATACAACTAAAAAAGCTAATATTGGAGGTAAAAACTGGTATTCCTTTAATTAACGCAGCTGACGTACATAGATTATTTCTTATGAATGAATGTCATTTGTTTACAGTTAAACTGGCCTTTTTTTACCATAACATTTTTTACGACTTCCCTCCCCAAAATCTGAATTTAAAAAAATTTCTGTGCAAAGTCAGGATGGACTGTAGGCCCAGATCTCCTGACCATTTTCTTTATGACTAGGCAGACGTCTCATACAGCACTCTATCTGAGATGTAATAGAATATTGTATGCAGCACAATTAATTACTTTCTTGGATTAGTTATCTTAGTTTTCAAAGGAACTTGATATATTGCCACATGAAATATTGGTGCATAAAATGAAATCAGTGGGAAGAGGAAAAAATATATGTTCTTGGGTTAACAACATGCTCAATGATTGGAAATAGAGGGTGATTATTAATGGGACAAACTCTGATTGGGACACACTTAACAGTGAGGGTACTACATGGGTTGGTTTTGGCCCCTATTATTTTTAACATATTTAATATTTACCTTGTACAGGACAAACAGATTACAATTTCAATATTTTTCATGGTAAGTTGTTTGATGCTTCTCTTAAAGCAGATTTTTAGAATATGCTTAAAAATCTGCATGTCTAACCTGAAGCCAGCAAAGTCTATGAGACTTCAAAATTATTGTGCCTGAATATTTTATTCCTTGCAGATTTTGTTGGCAAAAAAAGCTATGAACCACATGTGTAAGGAAAATAAAAGCAATGTGGGCAAAGCACTTCTGAATTGTCATAGACTTTGCTGGCCTCAGTATAGACATGCAGATTTTGATGCAGATTTTTAAAATCTGAGTAAAAAAAGTATCACACAATGCACTGTGGTCACAGGGCGCAAGAGGGTCCAGGTAAAGCTTCAGTTATGGTGAAAGGGCTTAAGGATTCGTTTAACCCCCTCACTACTTCTACAGAGATGTCTAGGGCAGGGGTGGTCCTGTACAATCCTCAAGGGCTAAAATCAGTGCAAGTGTTTGGGATTTCTTTAGCATTGCATAGGTAATAATGTTGTCACCTGCAGAGGTGATGATTCCAGCCCTTGTGCAATGCTAAGTAAATTCTGAAACATGGTCTGTTTGCGGCCTTAAAGACTGCCCTTTGTCAGCCATGTTCTACAAGTGTGTGTGTAGTGTCTTGCATTTTCATACCTCAGACTGTGAAGTCAGAGGACTGCAGCTTGTTTATCAGTCTTTGAAGGGCAGTTTTAAATCACTTGTTTGCAGAATCAGTCATCAGACAAGTACAAAAACTTTACTGTAACACAGACTATAAAAGTCTCAACACAAGTATATAATATATATATACTAGCTGTGTGCCGATGCACATGCATCGGATAGCAGTGCAGTCTCTGACTCGCAATGGCCGCTCGCGGCCAATGCTTCGCGCTCTAAGGCGACTCCCATGCCCTGGCGGCAAGCGAGTCGCTTAGAACTGCTCGCAATGCCGCTGCGCGGCCAATGCTTCGGCGTATCCACATGACGACATTGACTCGCAGCGTGAGCGGACTCAAAAGGGCAAAATCCATTCTGATTATATAATAGATAGTATATGTAGTGAAAGTACCACAGTGATCAGCAGTAGACAAGAGCGAATTTTGCTGTAACAAGTTTGTCAATTTCAAATCCCGGACCAAATATGGCAATATTCATTTTGCACCTCAAACTTGAACGTTTTGCTGAAAAATTGGAAATTTGAGTTTTGTTTGGTAATTGTTCGAATATGTGCATAGCTTAACTAGGACAGGAGCACTAGTGCAAATACACTAAAAATTCTGTTGTATGTTATGCTACACACAAATACATACAGACACACACAGATCATCTTACTAGTCCCCCACTGCTTGCTTGCTCTCATGTCCACTCTCACGTGCTCTCTCTCACTTCCGGTCCCACCCATTAAACTTTCTGCATATTCACTTCACTGGCCAGGTAACACATACGTGTAGAAAAAATGGCCTTGCACACTACTGACCCTCTGCAATAATAAAGGTTTGCTCTCCAAAAAAAATAATTAAAACAATTAAAATAATAATAAAAAATGAAGAAATAATAACATAAAAAATAAAAAAGAATTCTAAAAAAAATTACCATATATACTCGCGTATAAGCCAAGTTTTTCAGCCCAAAAATTGGGCTGAAAAGTCCCCCACTCGGCTTATACGCGAGTCACTGTATACTGTATACAATGTATACAGTATACAGGCCGCCCGTCCCCATCAGTATACAGGGCCCCCCCCTTGTGCAGCCAGCCTGTAAAGGAATAGATTATTATACTTATCCCTGCCGCTGTCGCTGTCCCGCCGCCGCCATCGCGCTCCTCCGGGTTCATCTGGCTTCTTCCGGCTTCCTCCGGTGGGCGCAGGCAATGACGTCATTGTCTGTGCGCCAGAGGAGGAAGCCGGAAGACGCTGGATGAAGCCGGAGGAGCGCGATGGCGGCGGCGGGACAGCGGCAGTGGGACAGCGGCAGGGATAAGTATAATAATCTATTCCTTTACAGGCTGGCTGCACAAGGGGGGGCCTGTACACTGATATGGGAGGGGGGCCAGCTGTATACTACCTCTGGGGCTGCTGTATACTACCTCTGGGGCTGCTGTATACTACCACTGGGGCTGCTGCTGTATACTACCACTGGGGCTGCTGCTGTATACTACCACTGGGGCTGCTGCTGTATACTACCACTGGGGCTGCTGCTGTATACTACCACTGGGGCTGCTGCTGTATATAACCACTGGGGCTGCTGCTGTATATACCACTGGGGCTGCTGCTGTATATACCACTGGGGCTGCTGCTGTATATACCACTGGGAGGCTGCTGTATATACCACTGGGGCTGCTGCTGTATACTACCACTGGGGCTGCTGCTGTATACTACCACTGGGGCTGCTGTATATACCTCTGGGGCTGCTGTATACTACCACTGGGGCTGCTGCTGTATACTACCACTGGGGCTGCTGCTGTATACTACCACTGGGGCTGCTGCTGTATACTACCACTGGGGCTCCTGCTGAATGCTACCACTGGGGCTGCTGCTGTATACTACCACTGGGGCTGCTGCTGTATACTACCACTGGGGCTGCTGCTGTATACTACCACTGGGTGGCTGCTGTATACCACACTGCTGGGGGCTGTATACCTGTGCTGGGGTCCACCCTCAGCTTATACACGAGTCAATAGGTTTTCCCAGGTTTTGGGGGCAAAAGTAGGGGGGTCGGCTTATACACGGGTCGGCTTATACACGAGTATATACAGTACCTTAAAAAAACAACTAAATTAATATCACAGATTAGGATTTATAGTGATATTTTGCAAGGTATAGCTTTATATGGTGAAGCACCTTATTTGAGGGGGACCTTTGATATGAATGTTCATACCGAATTTGAAATTAGCGAACATGTTCGGGGTAAGTTCACTCATCTCTAAAAGAAGCTAGTGTTTTTCAAGACTATTTGAAAGGAAGAAACACCGATGCTAGTTTTCTTCCTTTAGAAATCCTTTATTTTAAGTATTAAAATTTAAAAACATTTTCAGCATACTACCGGGCGCTAGACGCGTTTCAGAAGGCAGCCCTTCCTTAATCATTAATCAATCAGGCTAATAATTAAGGAAGAGGTGCCTTCTGAAATGCGTCTAGCGCCCACTAGTACGCTGAAAATGTTTTTAAATTTTAATACTTAAAACAAAGGATTGGTAAAGAAAGAAGACTAGCACCGGTGTTTCTTCCTTTCAAATTATCTACTGGGTGGTGGCCAAACCTCCACACTGAGTGCAGAATCCAGGTGAAATCAGGCGGTGGAACGGTCTCACCTTTTCCCTTTCCTTCACTATTGATTTTTCAAGACTCTTTTTCATGAGGTGTCAGTTAGAATGATACTAAGGGATGAGTCTTGCCTTGTTATTAGAGGAATGTTAAATGTTGGAATTTAAAAATGTAGTTCTCTGCTGATTTTTTACAAATTGGTAGGAAAGCTTGATATTTTTGGTTCTGTAACTACGGTCTGAAAAATGTCTTGAAAGGTCCGCTGATTAACATTCGAAATCTTTGTCTGTATAACATATTCTCCACATTCTTAAAAACTATCTAGAAAGTATGGAGTGAATCATATGAGTAGAGTGTGAAGATCCAGCATGTAGAAGTGAGTTGGTTGTTGTGCATATTCTATGGATGTCCATCTGAAGCATATTATCAGTTATGCAGTTAATTTTGACATGTAGAAAATCAATTTCTAAGACTATGTTAAGATCATTCTGATTCAAGGTATCAAAGAAAGCTGGTAACCCCCTACCTGTGTCTTGCCAGACGAGAAATACATAATCATTTTAGCATGTCCAAAAGATTACATGGTCCATTTACAGGTCCCTCTCCCACAGCCCAGGGAAAAGATTTTCATAAGAGTGCGCACAAGCTGTGCTCATTGCAGTATTTTGGAGTTGTTGGTAGAAGGATCCAACTAACATGAAAAATTGTGTAGAAGAACAAAATCCGTAAATTAAATAAAGTCAACCTGAATAAGAAACATATTGCTGGATTAAAAAAAAGGTATACTGCTCTGAGTCTATCATAGTCTATTATAGTCATTCTGCTATACATTGACTCAGTTTCACATGTGACTACTAGCATATCATTCTAAATATATAAGCAGCCTATTTTCCTCAGGTAGCTCCATATCCTGTAAAAAAGTGGGTAAACACTCTACTAGGGGTTGGAGTTTTTCATCAATATATTTACTTTTTTTTTTTGTTAACCCACCTATTCCAGAATTAATTTTCCTAATTTTCTTGTGAACTTTAGGAAGCAAGTGCAGAGTTGGAATAGTTGGCTTGCATACTGATAAAGCTGCAATTAGCAATGTGAGATTTGGTCAAGTTGGCATTATTTGCCCAGCATTCTATGAGAGGGGATTTAAGATAAGCTTCTTTAGTTGTCTATATACTTCAGCTGCATACAGCTGACACCAGAAGTTTACATACACTATATAAAGACACATAAGATGTTTTTCTCACTATCTGACATGAAATCAGAATAAATCTTTTCCAATATAGGTAATTTATTTAGATCTACGATAATTATTTATATTTGCTGAATGCTAGAATAATGAGATAGAGAGCATGTTTTGAGGGGGCGTGGCTAAGCTCTGAATGGTACAGGCTGCTTAGCGCAGGCGCTCCAGTGAAGATCGGCTTCAATTCGGCACAACAAGGTGAAAAACCACTCTTAGAAGTCCTAAATAAGTTATCTGGCGACCTGTGGACACAGTGGTTCCAATAGTGAATGACAAGTCAGCAAGAATGAGATCTCCAAAGAAGATGACTGCATATTTCTCTAGAGATCAGGTACTGAATACAGCCTCAATCATGGCTACAGCTACCACTCCCCAGCCACCTCTCCCTGCTTTACTCAATGTGGCTCACACTGCAGCCTTAGAAGGGGGAGAGCAAGCTCAGACAGATATTTCCCTTGCACAGAAAATAATGGAGGATTTGCTAAAATCCCTGAGGCAAGAACTACAAGCTGATCTTAAAAGAATGATAGCTGAGTTTAAGGCAGAAATCAGGGGAGAACTCAAGGATCTGGGAACTAGGAAAGATCATCTGGAGCAGAAGCTGGCAGAATTTACTAAATCTCATAATTAATAGATGCTAATAAGGCTTTATAAAAGGTGGTTTCCCAAATCCACAACAAAATATTGGATTTTGAGGACAGATCCAGAAGGAATAATATTCACATTAGCGGGATTAATGAATCTATTCCTGACAAAGATTTGCCAAGTCTCCTGCAAAGCTTCGTACACACAGTGATTCCTTCTGCAGACAGCAAGGACTTAATTGTGGATAGAATACACAGGATTCCGAAAGCAAAAGGCCTCCACCCAGATTTACCATGAGATGTTATTGCGCGCATTCATTTCTATACAATAAAGGAGACTTTTATGGCTGGTCTCAGGAAAAGGCCAAAACTTCCAGATAACTTAGCCCACCTGAAGGTATTCCCTGACTTGTTGGCAGGTACTCTAGCTCAGAGGAGGGAGTATATGATGTATACTACGGCCCTCAAGGAACAAGGAATAAGGTATCAATGGGGGTTCCTCATGAAACTGAAAGCCTTGAGGGACAATTCCATATTTGTCTGCTCATCCCTGGAAAAGGCGAGAGATTTATTGCTAAAATGGAAGATTCAGCTTATATATCCAAATGACAAAAGAGCTCCTCAGGCACAAAAAAGAAAAAACTGGACCCAGACTGGTTCACGGCATGATTGATTACTGGATAGCCATTCTCTGCTTTCTGCTTTCTACTCTTTGTCTGGTGCCTCTATGGCGGTGTTGAAACCAGGCAAAATTGCCCACTGAGTGTCTTTTTTTCACTGTCTTTCAAACTATTTTTTCCCTTGTTTACCTTTTCTTTACTCTCTGCTTGATTTTGGAACTGTAAGGACTTCCTCTTATGATGAAGCAAAAATTTAGGCTTGACAACCCTGCATTTGTTTATGCAAGCAAAATTGTTTCCCTGTCCGTCCTCCCCCAGTTTGTCCTCCCCATGTTTTTCACACATTTAGGAGCAATGGTTTCACATAAAGCAGTATATAGTACTAACAATGCATATTAAGGTTATATTTATAAATGGCAATGGTTTAAATTCACCAGGTAAAATATCCATCTTCTGGAAGAATATTTGTAAAGAAACTGCTGATGTAATTTGTGTTCAAGAAACGCATTTGTTGGTACAGGACAATGCTCCACTAAAGAACCCTTGATACCCACATCAGTTTTTTTGGAAACAACAAGACTAAAAGAGCTGGAGTGGCTATTTTTATAAGAGACTCCCTATCCTTTAAATTGTATGACACAACTAGTGATCCGGAGTGGCGTTTTATTTTCCTTGATTGTTCTTTAAACAACACAAGGTACACGGTTGTATCTCTATAATGGCCCAAATGCACACCAGTTCTCATTTATCAGACAAACATTTAAGAGAGTTCAGGTGTTCTCCAAAGGGTTTAAAATTGTATGTGGAGATTTCAACCTCCCCATATCTGTCGTGTTAGATTGTTCAAACAGTCGTACCTCTAGCGGAGAGATTAAATCACTGGTTTCAGAATATAATTTACATCTGGAGATATCTCCACAGCTCTGACAGAGATTACTCCTATTTCTCCCTAGATGTCATTCCTATAGCAGGATAGCCTATATTTTTGTGGATGACAGAATTCTAGGTTGTGCGCTTGAGACGACGATAGGTGTGATCTCGTGGTCTGACCATGCTCCTGTCACCAAATCTGATAGGGACTTTTCTGTGAAAGCTAATAGGTGGTGTTCTCATCCACCCCCGAACACTGGTGGTCTACGACCACATGTCCTCAAAGGCACTCCTCCTGCATTAATCATCTAGAACAACTAAAGAAAATGCATATGAACTGGTATCTGACCCCTTACAATATTTCCAAATTTAACAAATTATATTCCCCATTATGCTGGAAGGGATGTGGTAAAAAAGGGGATCTGGGTCATGTGTGGTGGTGGTGCCCCAAGATAGGAGAAATCTGGAATCGAGTGGAAGACTTAATCAGAACCTTGATAGGCTTTCCTTTAACTCTAGAGAAGCCCTTGGCCGTCTTAAATATTGGGTTGGACCTTCTTCCCCCAAACTTAGTTCCAGTGATAACCCATTTTTTGATAGCGACCCGTCAGAGCTTGACAAGGCACTGGAGGGAAATTTCTACCTCCACACAGGAGGAACTCATTGGTAGGATAAATTCTCTCTATCTACATGAATGTTGTTTGGTTCACTCGATAAAGTAAAAAGAACGAGTCAGTCTCCAGTGGGAGATTTGGGCTTCTGGATTGGCGACAGGTTTGAATATGAGATATTGTAGATACGTTATGGGCTACGTGGTAACTCTATTAATTACGACTTTCAATAAGTAGTCCATGCAGGTATTAAGATTTAACCTTTTTTTGGGGTTATTTATTGATTTACAACACTTTGATGTTTGACACTGTGATAATCTTGTTATACTTTGTGGTTGGTATTTATTACTATGGTCTACTCGTTTGATATTTATTTAATCTTAAATTACCATCTCACAGTATTTGTATACAAACTTAAGGTAAACATTTAAAATCAAGTAAAATGAAATAAAAATAAAATAGAGAAAAAAAATCCTAAAAGCGTAAAAAGTAGTTTCACCACTTTTGTGTGGGTGAATCTACGTTAGTTGCCCAATTCTGGGTATTGCCAGATGTTATTTCTAGTTCTTCACAGATCATGTGTGGGACACCTCTTCAATATTTGTCTCTGGCAGTGTTATGAGGATTGCTGTCTGGCTATTATTCAAGGAGTATGATGGTACAGTCATATGAAAAAGTTTGGGCACCCCTCTTAATCTTACTCTTTTCCTTCTTTTCTTTAATTTTTTTTTGCAACAGCTATTTCAGTATGATATATGTAATAACTGATGGACACAGTAATATTTCAGGATTGAAATGAGATTTATTGTACTAACCAAAAATGTAAATTATGCATTATTTCAAAAATTGACAGGTGCAAATGTATGGGCACCCCAACAGAAAAGTGACATTAATATTTAGTAGATCCACCTTTTGCAAAAATAACAGCCTCTAGTCGCTTCCTGTAGCTGTTAATGAGTTCCTGGATCCTGGATGAAGGTATTTTTGACCATTCCTCTTTACAAAACAATTCCAGTTCAGTTAAGTTCGATGGTCGCCGAGCATGGACGCCCGCTTCAAAACATTCCACAGATGATCAATGATATTCAGGTCTGGGGACTGGGATGGCCATTCCAGAACATTGTAATTGTTCCTCTGCATGAATGCCTGAGTAGATTTGGAGCGGTGTTTTGGATCATTGTCTTGCTGAAAGATCCAACCCCGGCATAACTTCAAATTTGGCACTGATTCTTGAACATTATTCTCAAGAATCTGCTGATACTGAGTGGAATCCATGCGACCCTCCACTTTAACAAAATTCCCGTACCATCATTGGCCACACAGCCCCAAAGCATGATGGACCCTCCCCCAAATTTGACAGTGGGTAGCAAGTGTTTTTTTTTGGAATGCTGTGTTTTTGTGGCGCCATGCATAACACCTTGTTGTATGACCAAACAACTCAATCTTTGTTTCATCAGTCCACAGGACCTTCTTCCAAAATGAAACTGGCTTGTCCAAATGTGCTTTTGCATACCTCAGGCGACTCTGTTTGTGGTGTGCATGCAGAAACGGCTTCCTTCGCATCACTCTCCCATACAGCTTCTCCTTGTGCAGTGTGTGCTGTATTGTTGACCAATGCACAGTGACACCATCTGCAGCAAGATGATGCTGCAGGTCTTTGGAGGTGGTCTGTGAATTGTTCTTGACTGTTCTCACCATTCTTCTCTGCCTTTCTGATATTTTTGTTGGCCTGCCACTTCTGGCCTTTACAAGATCTGTCCCTGTGGTCTTCCATTTCCTTACTATGTTCCTCACAGTGGAAACTGACAGGTTAAATCTCTGAGACAACTTTTTGTATCCTTCCCCTGAACAACTATGTTGAAAAAATCTTTTTTTAAGATGATTTGAGAGCTGTTTTGAGGAGCCCATGATGCCACTTCTCAGAAGAGATGCAACTAGGAGAACAACTTGCAAGTGGACACCTGAAATAGCTTTTCTCATTATTGGATACACAGGGATATGAAGAAGAAAGCTCAATGAGGTTACCAAACCAATTTAGTGCTTCAGTAAGTCAGTAAAAAGTAGTTAGGAGTATTCAAATTATGAAAATCAGAAGAGTGCCCATACTTTGGCACCTGTCAAATGTTTTTCACATTTTTGGTTAGTACAATAAACCTCATTTCAAACCTGAAATATTACTGTGTCCATCAGTTATTACATATATCACACTGAAATAGCTGTTGCAAAAAAACAATTTTAAACAAAAAAAAGAGTAAGATTAAGAGGGGTGCCCAAACTTTTTCATATGACTGTATATGGTATATCTAGAATAGGAAATAGAACTTATCATTATACACTCCTAGGTGGGGTGGTGTTGACGTTTAGTAAGGTTCTCTCGTGTTACCTTCTGGTAGTACTGTATTCGTTTTGCCCTTCAGGGTTGTGGTTGCTACTTGTGTTGTGCTTTCTTGGGGTATGTCCGGTGAAAAGGAGCCTATTAATTGAAGTAGTTTGATTTTTGTTGAGTGTACCTGGGAGGATTAGTTCTTGATATCGCATTGTGCTGTTTTGTTACTTATTTGCCCCGTTCTCTAACGTGACTTTTCATTTCGGGTATGATGGAGATACTGTGGTGAAGAAAGTGCTCTCTCTATGGTGTCCTGGAAGTTGAACAGAGTGTTGGTTATAATATGTACGTGACACTTCTTTTATAATCTAATCAACCGTAGTTTGATGGTGTGTGGTGCATTGAACTATATCTATAACCACATAATCTTAGTTCTTTACATTGAACCATAGTCTTGCAGCTCAAATGTTATTCAAATACCTCAGCACACCTATCCATCTTTATATAGGGACCAGTTAAACATAGTACAAAACAAGAAATCCTGTAAACAGCAGCATAATACTAGCAGAGTACAACTGTATCACTAAACACCTGACTCCAACTTGTCAAGAGGTGTACCACACTCCATCAAACTACACATTTACAGAACAAGAGGCAAAGACTAGAGATGAGCAGTGTTCGATCCAAATTGTTCGCCAATCTCAAATTCGAGCTGTTTTGGGTGGTGTTCGAGTCATTCACCGAATTCGAACAATTTGCTTCAAATTCGGCACTTCTAGGTTATGTTCAATAATGCTTCGATCACCAAAAGCTTAACCCTAACCATAACCCTGTTAATGAATATAAATATCCAGTTTCTGTGTATAGTGTGTGGGCGGGGGGGGGGGGTTTAGATCAGTTCTGCAGAAATAAAGTCGATCTCCATTTTTTTCTCTTAACTGCATATACAGTGGGGCAGTGCAGGCTGTCACTCAATCACACTCACACACAGCAAAGTGCATTTTTTGCACACTAGAAAGGTCTGGCATCATTGGCTGTGTAAGTCACATGTCCTAGCCCAATAAGACCCGGCCATTTTCCCCATCGCCACCATTTGCTCATTGCTGCAGTTCTGTGTCAGATGGCACCACTGCTGCTGTGGGCGCTATACATTGAAAACTGTCAATTCTCTTCTTATTCAGCTAGTGAACGAATATAAAGTTAGATAGATAAGTTTAGGTAGTAGGGGCTGGAGGGAGGGTGCAAATTGTAGGAATATCAGCCCTTTTGAGGGCTACTTCATAGGATTAGAGAGTGGGGAGTAGGGAGTAGTTTTAATATCAGCCCTTTTCAGGGCTATTTCATAGAGTAGGGACTAGTTGTAATCTCAGCCCTTTTGAGGGCTAGGTTAGAGTAGATCATAGCAGTTTTTGCCAGGCAGGTGTATGCCAGTGCTGTGCAAGTGTATTTCACAGCATCTGACCACATCTAGCTCAGGGAATCCTTAGGGCAGGTAGTGTAGCACTGCTGTGAAGAAAGCTACACAACCTATCTTAAGTAGGCATTTTTTTGCTGCAGCTAGTCCAGGCAATTTGTTCGGGCTAGTAGCAGTGTCACTTACACAGTGGTGTAACCCATTTGTGAAAGAAGCTACACCGCCTGTGTAGTTCCAGTAATTTTTAAGTGCACCTAGCCCAGAACCCACTTTGAGTCTAGTAGCAGTGTCACAAAAAGCAGTAATGTAGGCCACTTTTAATACAACCAACTACACCGCCTGTGTAGTTCCTTGTAATTTTTGACTGCACCTTGCCCAGGTCTCAGTTCAGGTCAAGTAGCAGTGTCACAAAAACCAGTAGTGTAGGCCACTTGTAATACAACCAACTACACCGCCTGTGTAGTTTCTAGGTATTTTTACTTGCACCTTGCCCAGGTCTCACTTCAGGTCAAGTAGCAGAGTCACAAAAACCAGTAGCAGTGTCACAAAAACCAGTAGTGTGGGCCACTTCTAATACAAACAACTACACTGCCTGTGTAGTTCCTACTAATTTTTAACTGCACCTAGCACAGGTCTCACTTTGGGCCTAGTAGAAATGTTGGTTCAGTCACCTCCGCTGGGTTTACATCCAACTTTTTCTTGTCCAACAATACAAAATGAGTGGCAAAAGGCCTGCTGCTGGTGGAAAGGGGAATAGGCATGGTGGAAAGGGAAACAAAGTTTGTGTCCGTGGGGTAGATGCTAAAGCTACATTAACATCTGCTGAAGAAAGACAATCTTCCAACCAAAGTAAGATGTCTACTTCTTTACGTGGCCAATCAGATATGATCCCTTTCTTATGGACACGACCATCGATACCACTTGTAAATGAGGCACAAAAACAGCAGGTGCTTGAATGGATTGCAAGTGCTCCTTCAAGTGGCCTCTCCTCCACCTCAACTTCTACATCACAAACCCTCCAGTCATCTGAGGTGTCAGCCCAATTGCATTTGATTCCTCCCAGCTTCCAAGTCTCCAGCTGGCCTACTGAGTCTGGGGTAACAGACATGGTTAAGTCTGCAGAGCTTTTCAGTCACACAATAGCCTGGGAATCAGAGGTCTGCTTCAAAGCTGTTGTGATTCCAAATGAGTTAATGATCTGCCCTGATGCCCAGAAGATTTATGAGTCAGATCCAGGCCCAGATGAAGAAGGTTCTGACCTTCATGTAGACCCTCATTCCTAACAGTAACTACTCTTGGTGGACACAAGGAGGATGATGCTGATGAGACTCAGATACCGGATTGGATTGACAAATTAAGTTTTCGATCAAGGCAGAAAGAGGTTGTCTCTGAGGACGAGGGGTGTGAACACAGAGGATGATGATGAGGTTGGAGATCCCACTTACTATCAACCCACAGTCAGCCAATCGATGAGGTCAGCAGAGGAGTTTGAGGAGGATGCTACTGACGACGAGGTTATATTGTGCCTTCCTGAACATAGACGGAGTACTGGAAGCATGTCAACAACTGTATCCGCAGCCACAACTCTGCCTCTGAACAGAAGTTGTGGGGGCTCTGCAGCTCGCATGAGCTCTAAGCCTAGCCTTGCCTGGGCCTTTTTTGACATCGCCAAAGATATCCCAACTCATGTCATCTGCAAGATTTGACACCAATCTCTGAGTAGAGGCCAAAACCTTAATAGCTTGAGTACTTCATGTATGAACTGCCACATGGACATGAAGCACAAGTCGCAGTGGGAAGCTCATTGTGCTAGAATGCGGGCTAGCGGGGCGGGCTACCACCGTCTGCCCCATCAAGTGCATCCGTGTGCTCTTCATCGTATGTGACGGTGGGGACAGCTTTCACACATGCTTTTGGACGCAGACCTTCCACCTCTTTACCTGCAACAGGCAGTGTGATTGGCAGGTCGTCACTTGGTTTTCAAGTGGACAATGCTGCTGGTGTTGAGCTCTCTCAGACATCGAGAGCACCACCTTTGGATGAAGACAACATTAAATCTTTGCCTGCACCTCCCTCACAGACCACCAGTTTGCCTGCAACACCCTACTCAACCCTGTCTTAGCACAGCAGCCAGCCCTCCGTCCCTCAGATGTGGACAAGTAAAAGACCATTTCCTCCTAGCCATGAGAAAGCTAAGCGCTTGAATTTCACGATCAGCAAGCTGTTGGCTACAGAAATGCTGCCTTTCAACCTGGTGGACACAGAGGATTTATGTCCGTCGCAGTGCCCCAGTACCAGATGCCCAGTTGCCACTACTTCTCAAAGAAAGCTGTGCTTGCGCTACACCAGCAGATCGCAGACAACATCACTGCTTCCTTGAGAAACTCTGTGTGTGACAGGGTGAATTTCACCACAGACACTTGGACCAGTAAGCAAGGACAGGGGCGTTACATGTCTCTGACTGGGCACTGGTTAACTATGGTGAGAGCTGGAGAAGGGTCTGCTGTCCCAGTCTTGCCGTCCCCATGAGTTGTGCATCCATCCTTAGAAGTTCCTCCACTGCTTCTGCCTCCTCAACCTCATCTCGGTCCTCCACCTGGGCCAAAGCATGTCTGGTAATGCCACCTGCGTTGTAACTGCAGAGAAGGAATCCTGCACACCTCCTTACTATGCTGGCAGCAGGGCTCAATGCCATCAGGCAGTGTTTACCTTGAAATGCCTGGGAAATGTGAGTCACAGCTGAGGAGTTGTGGTCAGCTCTGGCGACCGATTTTCAGCTATGGTTGTCTCCACTCAGCCTGCAGCCAGGCAAGGCCATGTGCAACAATGCTGCAAACCTGGGTGCAGCCCTTCACCGGGGCAATATCACACAAGTGCCTTGTATGGCTCACGTGTTGAATCTGGTTGTCCAGCAATTTTTGACACGCTCCAGAAGTCTTTCGGCTTGCCCGTTCATTGGCTTAAATGCGATTTGCCGACACCCTGAAATTCTACCTTGCACATGTTGCAGCGACTGTGGCAGCACCGCCGAGCCCTGGTGCAAAACTTTATAATGTATAGACTGGGCCAACGAAATCCAGAGGTGGGGCAGATCACGCTGCAGGAATGGTCTCAGATCAAGAACCTATGCACCCTTTTGCACAGTTTTCATATGGCGATGAAGATGTTTAGTGCTGACGATGCCATTATCAGCATGACTATTCCGTCATTTACATACTGGAGCACACTCTAAACAATATTCGGAGTCATGTGGTGGGACAAGAGGAGGTGGAGGAAGTACAGGAGGAGTCCTATGCGAAAGGGATGACAACATCTCCAAGGTCCTCACAGTCGGCAGCACTAAGACGGCAGGCATGAGAGGGTGTTGGAGAGGGATTAAAGAGGGCACATGGTAGCAACCAATCTGCTGAGGAAGGTGCAGGAGCCCAGGAAGAAATGGAGGAAGAACTGGCGATGGGCATGGAAGAGTCAGCAAATGAGGGAGACCTTGATGACATTTCTGTTGTGCGAGGTTGGGGGGAGAGGGCAGAGTACAGAAGCATGATTCTCACCTCCCCACCACCAACACAACAAGGACTTTGTCCTCCTGGATGCGCAAGACACATGAGCGCCTTCTTGCTGCACTACCTGCAACATGACCCTCGGATTGTCGAATTAGAAGTAATGCCGACTACTGGGTTGCCACACTCTTAGATCACCGGTACAAGACCAAATTTGCCGAAATAATTCCTACCATACAAAGGTAGCATCAGCAGAAGCTGATGCATAATCTCAGATCGTCTTTTCCACAAAACACCAGTGGTACACAGAGTGAATTTTACAGTTCTAACTTGTCAATCGTGGGACTGTCGAGTCATCATCACTCACACTGTACCAGTAACACCGTATCTGGTGGTGGTAACAGCAATTTTGAGGCCTTGTTCCACAATTTTTTTAGACCATCATTTGCAAGGCCTGAAGACACAAGAAGTCTGATACATAGTCAACGCCCGGAGCGGATGGTACAAGAGTATCTCCAACTTAACATCGATGCCATGACTAGGAACTGGAGCCTTGCTCATTTTTGGCTTTTAATCTGGAAAAATGGCCTGAGCTCGCCACTCACGCCTTGGCAGATCTTATCGTGCCCCGCAGCCAGCAGTTCTCTCAGAACGTGTCTTCAGCGCTGCTGGTGGTATGTTGACAGAAAAGCGCACGCGTCTGTCCACACAGAATGTGGACAGACTAACGATCATCAAGATGAACAAGGCATGGATTCGCAAGGACTTTTCTACCCCTGTGTCATCCTGGGGAGACTAAAGCCTTGTGGATTTTTGCCTAAAAGTAACCATTTAAAGTTTGCAACTGTGGGGCAATTGATGCCACTTAAGTGGTGTCTGTGCCCACATTTTTGGAAAAAATGGAGACTCTTCTTGTAGTCCCCTAAATGTGAACAACACTCATCGTCTGCACGAGGCCTTACAGATACTGAAGTAAAACTCACCAAAGACTCATCGTCTGCACGAGGCCTTACAGATACTTAGGTAAAAACCTCACCAAATACTCATCGTATGAATGATGCCTTACAAATACTCAAGTAAAAACAGATTTTCGAAAGGCATGACATGCCTATATCTGTGTCTCCTCCTCCTTTTACTCATCCATCTCTTTTCTTTTGCATTTTTATATGTACTTGTCACTTTTCCATGTGTTTGTTGTATCTTCTGAATAGTTTGTCACCTTTTGGACAACTTATGAGGTGTTTTCTATGTGTTTTCTAGGGTGTTTGTGTGTTTGCCTGCCATTGTTCTCAATGGAGTTCGACGGTGTTCGACAAACATTCGATGAACACCCCCCCAATTCGACAAATCAAATGGAATTCGAACACTAGGGTGGTGGCTCATCTCTAGCAAAGACTACTGCAGGTTAACCCATTAACGTGGTATCTCTCTAGGCTTACTGCAACAACTGAAAAACACAAGCTAGCTCTGGTATATAAGTAAATTACAATATATTACTTAGGTTCGAATATGACATTAGATTTTTAAGCTAATTGAGACTTTGCCGCTATTCCATTGTCATATAATCATGATAGATGTTGGGTGGTATTTGAAACATTTTTTAGATGCAAGATTTTAAAAAGATCGATATTTGAACTGGTAGAACTTCTGTGATTTTAGGCCACCTGGCCAAATGTCGATCTTTTTGTAAATCATGTATCTAAAGAAAAGTCACCAATAGCATGTCAGGTCAGGTGGCGTATTATGTCTTGGATCCCAGTCCAAATAATTTTCTGGACTGGAATTCCACTCATGTGACTCATCCCTCTCCTCCCCTCTGATGGAGTGGTGGCGTTTCTTGTTTCTGGACACAGCCAGTGCCTGCGATGCTTTCAACGCATGACCTTTTCTAGCAAAGGATTCTTATTGACTCTTGGGAATTTAAATGCCCTCTCTATGAAGGCTTATGCCGAAAAGTGCATCGGTTTTGTGCTAATCCAGCAG
Organism: Allobates femoralis; assembly: GCA_033576535.1. NCBI lineage: Eukaryota > Metazoa > Chordata > Amphibia > Anura > Aromobatidae > Allobates > Allobates femoralis. Next base: position 183,129,847 of record JARQOC010000005.1, read on the forward strand.
GAGATTACATATGGGTATGTACAACATTTAATCTTTTTTCTATTCTGTCTGCTCTTGAAGTTGCATTCATTTATGACTCTTACAATTACCTTGCTGAACCAACATTCAGCATTATGATTTCATAACTCCCTTTATTACTGCCCATTAGTTCTCTGTAACCCTTACACAGTACCATCTCTTTAACCTATATTATTTATTCTCCTGCTGGATTTTGTCACCCCCTAGTGTCTCCTCCATGGTTATACATTTGTCTATTGCTTTTTATATACATTTTAAAAATTGTTGCTATTTGTATTAATAATTTTTAATAAATTATTCAAACCTGCTTTGGCTGTACACGTCTTCTCATATTTGTAATTAGATCCTCAGAAGTATGTTTAGCCACTGTTGCACATTCTAAAAAAGATGATTAGGATCAGTGACCTAAAAAGAACATGTGTTATACTCACCCTGATCATGAAGCAATTTGCTCAAATCGAAACTATAGGGCTGGACTTAATTTTTATATATCAATACGTTTCATCCTATTGGACTCATCAATAGATGATTTAAGATAGTAGATTAAAGATAATCATTGGTGTATGACATAGCAGCAAGACAGCACTAAATGGCTATACCATATGCTGTTTCCGCCAATGAGTTTGGAATTAAATTGATCTATGGGTCTAACTTGGATATGGGGTTAATATTCTTGAATTGAGTGAGGCAAATGAACATCTTTAAGAAGCGCTATCCCCAATTGTCTTTCTCAATAATTTACTCCATATATCCCACTGATTAGGGTGAAAGTCTACTGTCCTTACCAGCACACAGAGCTGATGTACTTAAATTAAGCAAGGCGATTGGATGACTTTTAGACGGTGCTATACCCAAGGGTCTTCTTTATGTCTGTTTCATACATCCCACTGTCTGGGTTGAAAATCATTTCATCTATGGTTCAAACTGGGACAAAGAGATAAGGCCAAAAGTGTTGGCACTTTTGAAATTTTTCCAGAAAATAAAGTATTTCTCCAAGAAAATTTTGCAATTACATATCTTTTCATGCACATGTGTAACAACACAAAAGAAAAACATGAAAAAAGGCAAATTGGACATAATGTCATGCAAAATTCAAAACATGTGAATTGTGGGTAAACAGCTTTGTTATAAGCATGTGATGCAAATACTTTTGGCCACTACTGTAGGGTTATTATGCTTGAGTGGGTGAGGCAACTGATCATACTTTAGGGAGTGCTACCCAAATTTTTCACCTAAGTACGTTACTTTATATATCCCACTAATTGATTGGAAATCAAGGGATCTATGGCTTCTCAATTTCCATTGCAAACATATTCATGTCACATTGGGAAAAAAATAGTGTTCACGGAACTCAGTGCATATTTTCCCATATTCCATGGTTTGATCACAACATAGACAGCCTTCTAATATTGAGGGTGATACAAAATTGCCAAGATATATTTAATTTATTTTATTCACTTACATAGCACTATTAATTTCACAGCACTACAAACAAGGTCATTCAATATGTTATAAAAACATTATAACATATAAAAAACTTCAATTACATTTTTAGATATCACTCATCAAAATATCCCGCAGGAGAAATTTTTCACCATTTAAGAAAGAAATAACCAGTACACAGTACACTTCTAGCTACATCATGTCACCAAAAGCAAGTTATAAAGAACATTCCTACAAATGAATTTATTAGAGTAAAGAGGATTTACCACATTAAAAACCAAATTAAAAGAAGAATTTATAATAATTGACAAAAAAAAAATTAATATGCCCTAATTGGATGTTAAAGAGAGCCCATAATATAATAGGCAACATGAAATCGAAAGAAATATTAAAAGATATACCGTAGATTATTCCACTAAACTAGGGCTTGCATTAAGAATTAAGGATTGCAAGAGATGCCACAAGCAAAAAAAAGGATTTTTGGAGGTATGTCAAAAGTTAAAAGAAAAGTCAAAGATGCCATTAGATTTTTATAGGATGAAAATGGCGAAGTGGTAAAAAATGATGTTGAAAATCCTGCTCTTTTAAATTCCTTTATTTTGCACCTTTTTCTCTCAGAAAGTAAATGTAACATCAACTGATCTTTAACCCCTTCCTGACCCGTGTCTCACCGTTTGAGACATGAAAACCAGTGTGTTCCCGACCTATGTCTCAGGGGGTGAGACATCTGGGGAACGCACTCTTGCAGCTCAAGTGAGGGTCTCACTGACCTTTCACTTGAGCTGCAGGTACATGGGGACATGCACTTTAGCCCAGTGGGGGTCGCTTTGCCCCCCCAAGGCTATAGCCACGGTGATTGTTGGTTGAAAATTAAACCGCAAATTACCGCGACTTTACAGTCCCCCTGTTTCCTGCTTCTCTCCTGCTTCCCGATCATCCCCCTGTCATCTCCTGTGCTCCGCCTCACTCGTCCACACTTCTCCTCCCTTGCCGCCTCTGCCGTCCCCCTTCTACTGCCTCTGCCGCTCATCTCCTCCTCCACCCAATGCCGCTGCTGTTCACCTCCTCCTCCCACCGCCGCCGCCATTCACCTCCTCCTCCCCCGCCGCCTCTGCCGTTCACCTCCTCCTCCCCCCACGGCTACTGCCGCTCACCTCTTACTCCCGCTGCCGCTGCCGCCCACCTTCTACTGCCGCTCTCCTCCTCCTCCCACTGCCGCCCGCCACTGCGGCTAACTTCCTCCTTCCGCTGCCGCCCGCCGCTGTCGTCACCTCCTCCTCCCGCCGCTGTGGCTCACTTCCTCCTCCCGCTGCCGCTGACATCCTGCCGCCTCTGCCCCGCTCAGGGTGAGTCCCCCTCCCCTGCCTGTGGGATCCCTTCTCTACAGCTGGATCGAGCTGCAGTGAAGGGATCTTAGAGCCCTGGCACAGTGATCACATAGTGAATCACTACACCCAGGCTGTGAGATCACTTTCTGCAGCTTCATCCCCATGCAGGGGGATTTAGGCTGCAGAGTAGCAATCTGACAACCCAGGCGCAGTGATCCACTATGTGGATCACTGCACCCAGGCTGTGAGATCACTTTCTGCAGCTTGATCCCCATGCAGGGGTGTCGGGCTGCAGAGTAGTGATCTGACAGCCCGGGCGCAGTGATCCACTCTGCAGTCCGATCCACCTGCATGAGGATTGAGCTGCAGAAAGCGATCTCACAGCCCCGGTGCAGTGATCCCCATAGTGGGTCACTGCACTCGGGCTGCCAGATCGCTGCTCTGCAGTCCGATCCTCCTGCATGGGGATGAGCTGCAGAAAGCGATCTAGCATCCCCACTGCAGTGATCCACATAGTGGGTCACTGCACCCGGGCTGCCAGATCGCTGCTCTGCAGTCCGATCCTCCAGCATGGGGATCGAGCTGCAGAAAGCGATCTCGCAGCCCCAGCGCTGCACCCGGCTGCCAGATCGCTGCTCTGCAGTCCGATCTGCCTGTATACGGATCAAGCTGCAGAAAGTGAATCTCACAGCCCCGGGCTGTAAGATTGCTACTTTGCTGTCCGAACCACCTGCAAGGCGATCGTGCTCGTGGGACCTTCGTTGTGGACTACGTCGGAGGCAATCGAGCGTCATGGGACCTTCATTGTGGATTACATGCGTCTTTTTATAATAAAGATGGAGTCCGAATTTTGTGCGTGTTTTTTTTTACAATAAAAAGATTTTTCTCTGTGTGGTATTTTTTGACTATTTACTAGAGATTCCTAATGGCGGTCTAACATTGGCCCGACATTATAAATCTCAGGCTTAGTGCCAGCTGCCAATAAACTAGCTGGCATTAACCCCTTTATTACACAGTTTGCCACCGGCACCAGGGCAACTGGAAGAGCCTGGGTACAGCACCAGAAAATGGCGCTTCAATGAATGCGCCATTTTCTGGGGCGGAAACGGGCTGCAATTCGCAGCATGGGGGGCCCAGAATGCTTGGGCCTTTCCATGCTGAGGATTCCAGCCCCCAGCTGCCTAGTTGTACCTGGCTGGGCCAAAAATATGGCGGAGCCCAACGTCATTTTTTTTTCTAGATTTAGTTCTAGAAATATAAAAAAATGGGATTTGCTGTATTTTTGGTTGCAGCCAGGTACAATGAGGCAGCTGGGGGTGCTGGCAGTCTGTAGCTGCCAAGTTGTACCTGGCTGGACCAAAAATATGGCGGAGCCCCACATCATTTTTTTTTTCTAGAATTAGTTCTAGAAATTAAAAAAAATGGCCTTCACTGTATTTTTTGTAGCCAGCCAGGTACAACTTGGCAGCTGGCAGACTGGAATCCTCAGCGTGGAGAGACCCAAATTGTGTGGGCCCCCCACGCTGCAAACTGCAACCCACAGCCATCCAAGAAAATAGCGCATTCATTAGAGGCGGCATTTTCTGGTGCTGTACCCCAACTCTTCCAGTTACCCTTGTGCTGGTGGCACAAGGGTTCTCCATATGCGACATGGTGTCGGCTAACAATTTCAATAGAAAATTAGCTCCAATTGTTAGCGGAAACCATGTCGCGTATGGAGAGCCCCTCCCTGTGTGCCTAAACATTGGAGCTCCCCAACAAGTGACCCCATTTTGGAAACTAGACCCACCAAGGAACTTATCTAGATACATAGTGAGTATTTTGAACACACATGTGCTTCACAAATTAGTCCGTAAAAGGGAAAAAGAAGATTTATTGTGAAAAAAAAAGTAATTTTTCATTTTTACGGATCAATTTGTGAAGCACCTAGGGGATCAAAGAGCTCACTATGCATCTAGATAAGTTCCCTGGGGGGGTCTTGTTTCCAAAATGGGGTCACTTGTGGGGGAGCACCAATGTTTAGTCACACAGGAGCTCTTTATATGCGACATGGTGTCCGCTAATAATACCAATTGTTAGCGGTCACCATGTTGGGTATGGAGAGCCCCTGTGTGCCTAAACATTAGAGTTTCCCCACAAGTGACCCCATTTTGGAAACAAGATCCCCCAGGGAACTTATCTAAATGCATAGTGTGCTCTTTGAACCCCCAGGTGCTTCACAAATTAATCCGTAAAAATGAAAAAAGAAAATGTTTGTGTAAAAAAAAAGTACTTTTTCATATTTACAGATCAATTTGTTAAGCACCTGAGGGTTCAAAGTGCTCACCACCCACCTAGATATGTTCCATGGGGGGTCTAGTTTCCAAAATGGGGTCACTTGTGGGGGAGCTCCAATGTTTAGGCACACAGGGGCTCTCCAAACACAACATGGTGTCCGCTAACAATTTGAACTGATTTTCTGTTCAAATTGTTAGCGGACACCATGTCGCATTTGGAGAGTCCCTATGTGCCTAAACATTGGAGCTCCCCCACAAGTGACCCAATTTCTGAAACTAGACCCTCCAGAGAACTTATCTAGATACACAGTGAGCACTTTGAACCCCTAGGTGCTTCACAAATTAATCCATAAAAATGAAAAAAGAAATCTTTTGTGGAAAAAAGTACTTTTTTATATTTACGGATCAATTTGTGAAGCACCTGGGGGTTCAAAGTGCTCACTACCCATCTAGATATGTTCCTTGGGGGGTCTAGTTTCCAAAATGGGGTCACTTGTGGGGGAGCTCCAATGTTTAGGTACACAGGGGCTCTCCAAACGCGACATGGTGTCCGCTAACAATTTGAGCTAATTTTCCATTCAAATTGTTAGCGGACACCATGTCGCATTTGGAGAGTCCCTATGTGCCTAAACATTGGAGCTTCCCCACAAGTGACCCAATTTCTGAAACTAGACCCTCCAGAGAACTTATATAGATACACAGTGAGCACTTTGAACCCCTAGGTGCTTCACAAATTAATCCGTAAAAATGAAAAAAGAAATTTTTTGTGGAAAAAAGTACTTTTTTTATTTACGGATCAATTTGTGAAGCACCAGGGGGTTCAAAGTGCTCTGTATGCATCTAGATAAGTTCCTTGGGGGGGTCTAGTTTCCAAAATGGGGTCACTTGTGGGGGAGCTCCAATGTTTAGGCACACAGGAGCTCTCCAAACGCGACATGGTGTCCGCTAGCAATTTGTCTGAAAAACCAGCTCAAATTGTTAGCGGACAACCATGTCGTGTTTGGAGAGCCCCTGTGTGCCTAAACATTGGAGCTCCCCAACAAGTGACCCCATTTTGGAAACTAGACCACCTAAGGAATGTATCTAGATGCATAGTGGACATTTTGAACCCCCAGGTGCTTCACAAATTGATCCACAAAAATTAAAAATTATTTTTTATGTGGAAAAAAAAGTACTTTTTAATTTTACGGATCAATTTGTGAAGCTCCTGGCGGTTCAAAGTGCTCTCTATGCATTTAGATACATTCCTTAGGGGGTCTAGTTTCCAAAATGATGTCACTTGTTGGGGAGCTCCAATGTTTAGGCACACAGGGGCTCTCCAAAAGTGACATGGTTGTCCGCTAACAATTTGAGCTGGTATTTCAGACAACCATGTTGCGTTTGGAGAGCCCCTGTGTGCCTAAACATTGGATATCCCCCACAAGTGACCCCATTTTGGAAACTAGAGCCCCCAGGGAACCTATGTAGATGGGTGGTGAGCATTTTGAACCCCCAGGCACTTCAAAAATTGATACGTAAAAATGAGAAAGTACTTTTTTTTTTCCACAAAAAATTAATTTTTTAATTTTTGCGGATCAATTTGTGAAGCTCCTGGGGGTTCAAAGTGCTTGCTGTGCATCTAGATATGTTCCTTGGGGGGTCTAGTTTCCAAAATGGGGTCACTTGTGGGCAATCTCCATTGTTTAGGCACACAGAGGCTCTCCAAACGCAACATGGTGTCAGCTAACATTTTGAAAAATCTGCTCAAATTGTTAGCGGACTCCATGTCACGTTTGGAGAGCCCCTGTGTGCCTAAACATTGGAGCTCCCCCACAAGTGACCCCATTTTGAAAACAAGACCCCCCAGGGAACTTATTTCGATGGGTGGTGAGCATTTTGAACCCACAGGTGCTTTACAAATTAATCCGTAAAAATGAAAAAGTACTTTTTTTTTCACAAACAGTTTCTTTTAGCCTAAATTTTTTCATTTTCATATGGGGAACAGGATAAAATGGGTCCTAAAAATTGTTGGGCTATTTCTCCTGAGTACACCGAAACCTCATATGTGGTCATAAACCACTGTTTGGGCGCACGGCAGGGCTCAGAAGGGAAGGACCGCCATTTGACTTTTTGAATGGAAAATTAGCTCCAAAAATCTAATTGCGCTCCTTCCCTTCTGAGCCCTGCCGTGCACCCAAACAGTGGTTTATGACCACATATGAGGTATCGGTGTACTCAGGAGAAATTGCCCAACAATTTTTAGGATCCATTTTATCCTGTTGCCCATGTGAAAATGAAAGAATTGAGGCTAAAAGAACATTTCTGATGGGAAAATTAAAATGCCCATTTTTTCCTTCCATGTTGCTTTAGTTCCTGTGAAGCACCTGAAGGGTTAATAATCTTCTTGAATGTAGTTTTGAGTAGCTTGAGGGGTGTAGTTTTCGGAATGGTGTCACTTTTGGGTGTTTTCTGTCATGTACACCCCTCAAAGGAACTTCAAATGTGATGTGGTCACTAAAAAATTGGTTTTGTAAATTTTGCTGGAAAAAATGAAAAATTGCTGATGAACTTTGAACCTTTATAACTTCCTACCAAAAAATTTTTTTTTCCAAAATTGTGCTGATGTAAAGTAGACATGTGGGAAATGTTATTTATTAACTATTTTGTGTCACATAACTCTCTGGTTTAGCAGAATAAAAATTCATAATTTGAAAATTGCTAATTTTTAAAATTTTTGCCAAATTTTAGATTTTTTCACAAATAAACGCAAAAATTATTGACCTAAATTTAATACTAACATGAAGCCCAATATGCCACGAAAAAAACATTCTCAGAATCGCTAGGATCCATTGAAGCGTTCCAGAGTTATTACCTCATAAAGGGACACTGGTCAGAATTAACAAAAATGGGCAAGGTGAGGAAGACCAAAATAGCCTAGGTCTGAAGGGGTTAATGAATTGAACAATCTAGGCTATCTATAAATAGAAGATAGTGAAGGAATACATACCTAACATAAATGAATTAAAGTGTCCAGGCCCAGATGAATTACACCATAGGGTACTGAAGGAGATAGCACAGAAATTATTTAACCACTCTCCATAATCCTTGAAAATTCTTGGAGAAAAGAAGTTCCAGAGGATTGGAGAAGAGCAAATGTTGCGCTATCTTCAAAAAGTGGAAGAAGGTGGACCCAGGGAACTAGGGAACTATAGGCTTGTGAGCTTGACTTCTATACCAGGAAGTCCTTCATCTGGGAAAGAAAAATAAAAAAGCATTTACAAAGTGGGAGGAATAGGGCCAAGCAACAGAACGTGTGAAAAAGACTTGAGTATGCAAAAAGATCACGGACTGAACATGAGTCAGCAGTGTGATGCAGCCAGCAAAAAAGGCAAACATGATACAATGAATAAGGACTTCAGTTTGAAATGTGTTTGAATCAACCATATGTGACCTCTTTTTATATATGTTCATGTTTTCTTATTTGATTTGCAATTTTTAATGGAAATATAATAAAGAGCTTTTAAAAAGATACGGATGCTGGAATTTTTTTCTTTCATACTTATCAGACTCCAATCCATCCTATTTTCTGGGACAGGTGAGCTGACATTACCTATAATTTCTTTTCCTTTATCACTTTGAATTGTTAAATTATTAACATAAGTAACTAGTGCAAATTGTATGTTAAAGTGCACATTAAAAATACACTCTGTTCATTATTGTTCCTACTAATGTTTAAATATATCCCTATCGGTAAAATTGCAATGCTAGTTAAGTCATACAATTGTAATACATGCATATGGATAGAACTACTCTTTTTTAGCTATATAAGGCTATGTTCACACAGGGTGTTTTGGCTGCTTTTTTTCTGCAGCAAAAACTGATCTTTTGGAAGCAAAAATGGCCAAAATAGGCAGCATAAAAGTATAAAAAAAGCACCAAAAACACAGCTGTACATCTTTTTACTCTTGATTTCAATAGTAAAAGAAGTAGAAACGCAAAAGGACTGTTGTCAGTTATCTAACCATCTGTGGATGTATCCTACAGTCATGGCCAAAAGTATTGACACCCCTGCAATTCTGTTAGATAATACTGTTTGTTCCTGAAAATGATTGCAATCACAAATTATTTGGTATTATTATCTTCATTTAATTTGTCTTCAATGAAAAAAACACAAAAAGATTTGTCCTAAAGCCAAATTGGATTTAATTCCACACCAAATATAAAAAAGGGGTGGACAAAAGTATTGGCACCCTTAGAAAAATCATGTGATGCTTCTCTAATTTGTGTAATTAACAGCACCTGTAACTTACCTGTCGCACTAACAGGTGTTGGCAATAACTAAATCACACTTTCTGCCAGTTGACATGGATTAAAGTTGACTCAACCTCTGTCCTGTGTCCTTGTGTGTACCACACTGAGCATGGAGAAAAGAAAGAAGACCAAAGAACTGTCTGAGGACTTGAGAAACCAAATTGTGAGGAAGCATGAGCAATCTCAAGGCTACAAGTCCATCTCCAAAGACCTGAATATTCCTGTGTCTACTGTGTCGCAGTGTCATCAAGAAGTTTAAAGCCCATGGCACTGTGGCTAACCTCCCTAGATGTGGATGGAAATGAAAAATTGACGAGAGATTTCAACGCAAGATTGTGCGGATGGTGAATAAAGAACCTCGACTAACATCCAAACAAGTTCAAGCTGCCCTGCAGTCCGAGGGTACAACAGTGTCAACACGTACTATCTGTCGGTGTCTGAATGAAAAGGGACTGTATAGTAGGAGATCCAGGAAAACCCCACTTCTTACCCCGAGACATAAAAAAGCCAGGCTGGAGTTTGCCAAAACTTACCTGAGAAAGCCTAAAAGTTTTGGAAGAATGTTCTCTCTTTTTGGGCAAAGGCATCAACATAGAGATTACAGGAGAAAAAAAGAGGCATTCAAAGAAAAGAACACGGTCCCTACAGTCAAACATGGCGGAGGTTCCCTGATGTTTTGGGGTTGCTTTGCTGCCTCTGGCACTGGACTATTTGACCGTGTGCATGGCATTATGAAGTCTGAAGACTACCAACAAATTTTGCAGCATAATGTAGGGCCCAGTGTGAGAAATCTGGGTCTCCCTCAGAGGTCATGGGTCTTCCAGCAGGACAATGACCCAAAATACACTTCAAAAAGCACTAGAAAATGTTTTGAGAGAAAGCACTGGAGACTTCTAAGGTGGCCAGCAATGAGTCCAGACCTGAATACCATAGAACACCTGTGGAGAAATCTAAAAATGGCAGTTTGGAGAAGGCACCCTTCAAATATCAGGGACCTGGAACAGTTTGTCAAAGAAGAATGGTCTAAAATTCCAGCAGAGCATTGTGAGAAAGTCATTGATGTTACCGGAAGCGGTTGATCGCAGTTATTTTGGCTAAAGGTTGTGCAACCAAGTATTAGGCTGAGGTGCATACTTTGTCCGTCCATTTTGAGTTTTGTGTGAAATTATCAATGTTTTGCTTTTTGCTTTATTCTCTTTTGTGTTTTTTCATTGAAGACAAATTAAATGAAGATAATAATACCAAAGAATTTGTGACTGCAATCATTTTCAGGAAGAAACTGAGTATTATCTGACAGAATTGCAGGGGTGTCAATACTTTTGGCAAACACTGTATTTTGCAGTGTTTAATGAACAATGGAACATAGCGCTATTACAATAGAAAAAGAGCTGGCCCAACATGTTTCACCCTTACAGGCTTCATCATGGTAATGATACCACTACTTTAACCATAAGGTCAGAATCAAGATGCGCACAGAAAACAGCTATAACTTTAAACCCTGGATGCAGCCACACCCTTTGGGGTGTCTGTCCTGTGCGGTGCATTTATATAGTGCTGGGCAACCCACCTGAAATAATAATATGGGCTTGATTAATAGGCTGTATACAGACACTTTGCATCACACGTACCTGTGTAACTGAAGCCATAGTCAAACCTCATTTGTGTGCATCTACTTAAATAATCGCGCTGTCCCATCTGTCATCCTCTTCCGCGATGTCCTCCTATTACGCACAACCCACTTCCGTTGTGGCAGCCATATTTGCACACCCAAGTGATGAGTGTGCAAATATGGCTCCCGCTGGCGGCACCACACCAGAATCTGACACAGCACACGCTGCCCTTGCATGTCCTCTGCAGCCCCCACACACCATTCGCAGCCCTTGCATGTCCTCTGCAGCCCCCCACACACCATCCGCAGCCACCCTCCAGCATCCCCACGCCCACCTCAAGCTGCCGAAAGCACCTCCCCACTGCACTCAGCCAGCAGGAAAGTCTGAGGCTCTGTAGCCTGTGCAGGAGGAGATGGGGTGTGGGACCCTCTGGTGACTGCAAGTAGTAATGGCAGTCAGAAGCAATGGGAGAGCTCAACAGAAGAAAGGAAAAAAAAGACAAACACACTCATACACATACAGAACATACATAAACATAAATGCATACACACATATATATAAGCACACACATACACACATATATATATTTTGCGAACAAATAATAAAAAGCGGCACTCACCCGTCTTCATAGTGCAGGTTTTTAATTAAAGGTTAAAACCAGTTGAATAAAAAAAGTACTTATGTAGATATAACAAATCTACAAAAAAAGACTAAGTCCAGCTTGTTGTTCACATCAACAGGCCCTTGAGCATTCACCTCAATGATGCACTGGGCTTTTCTTTGTAGCAGTCTCTTATGGCGCTCTCCGCCTCTTGGTGAGGGAAAGATTTGTTCCAAACCCAGAAACTGCAATACGTCTGGATTACTGGCATATGGATCCCGAAATATGCGAAAATAGCCTTGAAGACCCTTTTCCGGACAGAACAGAATTATAGTGCTCGCAGAATTGCACATAGAGGAATCTTATTGTTTTACCCATGTAAAACTGCTTGCAAGGGAAGAATATACCATAGACCACCCATTAGGTCTTACATGTAACGCAAGACTGCACAGAGTGAAACCAATTGCCATATGGACAGTTCTGCCATGTAGTGATAACTGCAAAAAAGACAATTCTTACATTTAAAATTACCTTTGGATCGAGGATTGTTCTACCAAGTTGTTTTTGAATTGGAATTTTTAACTGTTTACTTATCAAAATGTCACCTAAATTACGACTACATATCTTATATCAGTAAAATCACGGTCAGCCTCGACCACGTGCCAATGCTTTAAAATAGATGTTTGAATAACATTGAAACATGGGGCTATGCTTAAAATTGAAAAAGAAGCGTTAACACTCATTAGTGGTTTGCACTATTTGATGGAGTTTCTTAGAACTAGTTTTTGAGATGTGCAAAATGATTTTATTCCTAGACTCTTTTAACAATTGTAAGTGGTATCCCTTCTGTAGTAAACCTTTCTCAAGAGTGTTGGCTGTTTATTACTAGTGATGAGCGAGTACTAAAATGCTCGGGTGCTCGAAGCTCGGGCCAAGCATCCTGAGACACTTTGTGTACTCGGCCCGAGTACTGAGCCCAATGTTATCCTATGGGAGACCCGAGTATTTTTATGAAATGACTGCCGGCAGCTTGTAGAAACCCTAAAAATGTCACAAAAGTCTCAGAAGAGTGCTCAAATGACATGGCAACACCATGGGGAAGACCCCTGGAAGCATTTCTCACTCAAAAGTCACAGCTATGAACAATCTTGTCCGAGTTTCACGCCAATTTTACGGAGTCACAGAAAACCTTCCAAAATGACACCAAAATGAATATTCAGGGTGGAAATGTTAAGGGCACATACCCAATAGTGAGATACAGCTGGTGTATGTTACTTTTTGTGATTACATGAAAGATTTTACGTGAAAACATTGTGCAGCACTCCGATGTCCCTGAGAGAGACGTACATGAAGGCCTCTTGACATAATGTGCCCATTTTGAGGAACTGGGTCTATTGTAGTATTTTCCTTTGCCAGGGCAGTCCAAAATTGGGAGGTTCACCAATGCCCCTGGATAGAGACGTGCATGAGGGCCTGTAAACCTGAAGTGCCCATTGTAAGGAAGTGGGTGTATTGTAGTATAGTCCTTATGGCCATGGGCAGCCCAAAAATTGGTGAGGCTTCACATTGTCCCTGGATAGAGACGTGCAGGAGGGCATGTAAACCTGAAGTGGGTGTATTGTAGTATAGCCCTTTGGCAGGGCAGCCAAAAATTGGGAGGCTCCACATTGTCCCTGGATAGAGACGTGCAGGGGGCCTGTAATACCTGAGTGGGTGTATTGTAGTATAGCCCTTTGGCCAGGGCAGCCAAAAATTGGGAGGCTCCACATTGTGCCTGGATAGAGACGTGCAGGAGGGCCTGTAAACCTGAAGTGGGTGTATTGTAGTATAGCCCTTTGGCCAGGGCAGCCAAAAATTGGGAGGCTCCACATTGTCCCTGGATAGAGACGTGCATGAAGGGCCTTTAAAACATATTTTCCGAAATGCAAGGGAACTGAGAAGGGGGTATCCTGTCGTTGTAATGCCCATTCAAAAAGAATGGGCGTAAAAATTTACCACTGGGGGTATACCTGAAACAACAGCCTAACTATTGTAACGGTCATCATGGTGGCACATGAGGAGAAGGAGGGCAGTCCAGCGATTAGCCAAGGAAGAGGAAGACGATCGTGGTGGATGATCCAGTAGCTGACCCAACCTGGCAGGAGGATATGCAGAGCGAGGACAGCAGTGCACAGGGGGAGGAGGCGTAGCATCCCAACAGGCAGTACGAAGCAGGGTCGGGTCCGCAGGCAGAAGGCAGGCAACCGTTCCCCGGAAAACAACACGACACAAGTGCCTGTGCAAATGTTAGGTCTTCCCGAGTCTGGAAGTTTTTTAAGTTGGCTCCAGATGACTCTAAAAAGGCCATTTGCAACACCTGCCATGCCAGCAGCAGCAGGGGTACGAAAACTAGCAGCCTGACCACCACCAGCATGATCAGGCATATGTCAGCCAAGCACCCACTTTGTGGGAAGTACAACAGAGTCGAGGAGCGGTGCTTGCTGATGTCACTGCTACGTCTTCGCATGTTGTGCGTGTGAGCCAATCCCCTGTACATGCTGGCCGCGAACAAGCCTCCGGCCCTGCACCTGAAGTTGCCCACGCACAAATAACCCCACCATCAAGCACGTCCTTGTCCCAGCGCAGCGTTTCAATTATCCATTCAGCAAACCTTTGAACGCAGGCGCAAATACGCTGCCAACGCCCCACATGCCACAGTCCTGAATTATCACATTTCGCGACTCATAGCGCTAGAAATGTTGCCTTTCCGGCTGGTGGAGACGGAAGCATTCCGCGACCTGATGGCGGTGCTGTCCCACGTTACTCGGTCCCCAGCCGCCACTATTTCCCAGATGTGCCATCCCCACATTGCATAACCACGTGTCCAACAGCATCACACGTGCCCTGAACAACGCTGTTTCAGCCAAAGTCCACCTAACCACAGACACGTGGACAAGTGCTTGTGGGCAAGGCCGTTACATCTCCTTGACAAAACACTGGGTTAATATTGTGGAGGCTTGGACACAGTCTGATCGCGGGACGGAACACGTCCTTCCCACACCAAGGATAGCAGGCCCGACCTCTGTCAGGGTTTCACCGACACTCTACAGCTCCGGAATGTCATGCTCTTCAGCCTCCTCCTCCTGCTCATCCTCATCCACTGTACCCTCCACACCAGTCCCAAGCTGGAAGCACTGCAGCACTGCTCTGCGAAGCGGCAACAGGCTGTGCTGAAGCTAGTCTGCATAGGTGACAAACCCCACAATGCAGAAGAGGTGTGGACAGCTCTGAAACAGCAGGCAGATCACTGGCCCACACCTCTGAACCTAAAGCCAGGAAAGGTCGTGTGTGACAATGGCCGGAACCTGGTGGCAGCTTTGAGGCGAGGCCAGCTGACGCATGTTCCATGCGTGGCCCATGTGCTCAACCTGGTGGTTCAGAGGTTTGTAAAGTCATACCCAGAGGTGTCTGAACTGCTGGTAAAAGTTGCCTTCTGTCTGCACATTTTCGCAAGTCACCTGCTACTTCAGCCGGCCTTGCCGGCTTTCAGCGCCAATTGCGTCTTCCGGCCCACAGACTGGTGTGTGATGTCCCCACGCGTTGGAATTCAACTCTGCACATGTTGGTCAGGATATGTGAGCAGAAGAGGGCAGTTGTGGACTACCTGCATCACCTAAGCCGTCGGGAAATGGGTCAAACTCCACACATAACACCTGAGGAGTGGAGATGGATGTCCGACCTATGTACCGTCCTCCAAAACTTTGAGGACTCCACCAAGATGGTGAGCGGCGATGACGCCATTATTAGCATCACCATAACACTACTCTGCCTTCTAAAACGGTCTCTGCTGAAAAACAAAGAGGATGCATTGCAGGCCGAGCGCGATGACTTGGAGCAAGAAACAGTAGTGGGTGTGGGTGAAAACACAGAGTCAAGCCTCATCTCATCACAACGTGCAGTGGAGGACTATGACGAGGAGGAGGAGGATGAAGACATGGAGCAACTCTCTGGCCAAATTGAGGATATGACATGCACACCAGTCATACCCTCGATTCTGCGTGGCTGGCCAGAGGACAGTGGAGATGAGGAGGAGGAGGACAGCATGTTCAGTCATCGTGTTGGTCTGGATACTGAAGTGATGGCTGTGTCTGGCGCACATGGCTGACTTTATGGTAAGCTGCCTGGCTCGTGACCCTCGCGTTCACAACATCTTGGCCGACAATCAGTACTGGTTGGCAACACTGTTAGACCCACGCTACAAGGAGAACTTTATGTCTCTCATTCCTGAGGCGGAGAGGTCAGCCAAAATGCAGCATTTCCAGAAGGCCATAGTCACAGAAGTAGGCAAATCATTCCCCTCACAAAACGATAGCGGCATAGGTCAGGAATCGGTGGACAACCAAGGCGTACGGCCGAGAGGGGCACAAGTCCAATCCGACAGAGGTAGGGGAACAGTCTTTACGATGTGGGACAGTTTTCTCAGCCCCTCACGTTCCACAGCCCCTGAGGTGCGGGGTAGTGCCACAAGAAATGCTAAGTTTGGCCAGATGCTGAAGGAGTACCTTGCAGATCAAACAACTGTACTGCTAGATTCCTCTGTGCCTTACAATTATTGTGTCTCCAAGCTGGACACGTGGCATGAATTGGCTCTCTACGCCTTGGAAGTCCTGGCCTGCCCTGCCGCTAGCGTTTTGTCAGAGCGTGTTTTCGAGCCGCAGGTGGAATCATTACTGATAAACGCACCCGCCTGTCAACTGAAAATGCTGACAGGCTGACTCTGATCAAGATGAACAAGGGTTGGATTGGGCCAGACTTCACCACACCACCAACAAATGACAACTGAATTTAAATTTTGTTATGGGAATTTGCCATGTACCTCCACTCACCCATGGGTACACACTTCTGGACTTCCGAGTGTCCAAGTGTGGGATCAGTAATGTCCATGGACGTGTACTCGGCCTGGTGGTAGGAAGGAGGATCAGGTTGGGAAATGTGCGGTGCAGTATCACGGCTACTGACACTTGACCGTGTGGAAGACAGGTTGTTTGTGTAGGTGCCAATCTGACTTGAAGCATTATCCGCTATCCAAGTAACAACCTGTTGACACTGGTGTTGGTTCAAGAGCGGTGTACTGCAGTGGGACCCAAGAATTTGGGACAGGACGTGTGAGCGAGTAGATGTGCCCCTTTCTTGTTATGAAATTAGTGCTTGCACACGACCTCGGCCTCTGCCTGCACCACCATCACGTTCACTTCCTTGTTCCTTGCCAACGCCCTTGCGCATTTTGCTTGTATACAGCGACAACAGTCTGGTGACTGTAATGGTCACAGGAGATTAGGATTTTAGTCCTTAACCTGTATCAAGGTAGTAAGTACACCAGTCTGGTGACTGTAATGGTCACAGGAGATTAGGATTTTAGTCCCTAACCTGTATTAAGGTAGTAAGTACACCAGTCTGGTGACTGTAATGGTCACAGGAGATTAGGATTTTAGTCCCTAACCTGTATCAAGGTAGTAAGTACACCAGTCTGGTGAATGTAATGGTCACAGGAGATTAGGATTTTAGTCCCTAACCTGTATTAAGGTAGTAAGTACACCAGTCTGGTGACTGTAATGGTCACAGGAGAGTAGGATTTTAGTCCCTAACCTGTATCAAGGTAGTTTGTACACCAGTCTGGTGACTGTAATGGTCACAGGAGAGTAGGATTTTAGTCCCTAACCTGTATTAAGGTAGTAAGTATACCAGTCTGGTGACTGTAATGGTCACAGGAGAGTAGGATTTTAGACCCTAACCTGTATTAAGGTAGTAAGTACACCAGTCTGGTGAATGTAATGGTCACAGGAGATTAGGATTTTAGTCCCTAACCTGTATCAAGGTAGTAAATACACCAGTCTGGTGACTGTAATGGTCACAAGAGAGTAGGATTTTAGTCCCTAGCCTGTATTAAGGTAGTAAGTACACCAGTCTGGTGACTGTAATGGTCACAGGAGATTTGGATTTTAGTCCCTAACCTGGATCAAGGTAGTAAGTACACCAGTCTGGTGACTGTAATGGTCACAGGAGATTTGGATTTTAGTCCCTAACCTGTATCAAGTAGTAAGTACACCAGTCTGGTGACTGTAATGGTCACAGGAGATTGGATTTTAGTCCCTAACCTGTATCAAGGTAGTAAGTACACCAGTCTGGTGACTGTAATGGTCACAGGAGATTAGGATTTTAGTCCCTAACCTGTATTAAGGTAGTAAGACACCATCTGGTGACTGTAATGGTCAAGGAATTTGGATTTTAGTCCCTAACCTGGATCAAGGTAGTAAGTTCAACAGTCTGGTGACTGTTATGTTCACAGAAAAGCTTGGATTCCGATCTGTATCACCCTGCCTATATCCTCCTAGATTAGTCCTGAGAAGGACTGTTGTGGTCAGCTGCAGTTTGCAGCCCTGCTCCGGATCTACCTATGAGGGCCGCAAATCTGTCCCTAAGCAGCAGCAGACACTCTCCCTACACTCACTGTCTGGATGCCTGTGTGCAGAGCACAGTGCGGCCGGGTCTTATAAAGGCTCGGTCACGCTGTGCAGGCCAGCCAATCACTGCAATGCCACAACTAACAGGGCTGTGGCATTGCAGTGGTCTGCCAGCCAATCCCTGCATGTGGGCTGGCTCTCAAAAAAGCGCCAACATGCAGAGATGACGACCACGAGCACAGCACGAGTATCGCGAGATTACTCGGTGCTCGCCGAGTAGCCCGAGTACAGTGATACTCGTGCGAGTACCGAGTAGTGGCGAGCATGCTCGCTCATGACTATTTATTACAAATAGACTCAACAATATTAATCTACTAATAGTGCAAAAACTGGCTGAAAGGGAGAGAACTCCTGGTGTGTAGCTAATGGGCACTAGAGTAGTGTAAATAGGAATTGGTAGAAGTTGTCTTTTTGTATACAGATCTAACTATACGGCTGTCAATGATATCGATATTAACATCCAAGAACTAGAGATTAAAGCCTCCAAAAAAGAATTAAAAAACATATTCAAACATTTTTTTTCATTGAGATATGCTACAAAAGAATTAAAGTCAGATTCTGACCCATCTCAAAACGACATCATCAACATATCTAATATAGTGTTTGACATGTTTCTAAAACGGGTTTTGTGTGGAGTAAATCATCTCCAGCTTGAGGACTGCTAGAAACAGGATAGGCTGGCTTCACATTAGCGTTCCCCTCCGCAGCGTTCTGCGGAGGGGTCCGCAAAGTGTGCGCAGCGGCCGCCAGCTCCTATCTTTATAATGGGAGCGCACGGTGCTGCGCTTGACAGCGCAAGACCGTGCGCACCCATTCACTCCTATATGTGATCTGTCACCGGGGCCTCCATGTTCGGCCCAGTCACATGGGCTTGTGGTCATGTGACCCGCGAGTCAGCGGTCACGGGATCTGACGTCACCGCAGGTCCTTGAGCTCCGTAGGCCTCTCGGTGACAGGATTGAAGTGATGGCACCCGCAGCTCTGTTAACTAGATAATAGCATCAGGTACCCAATAATAAGAGCAATCACCCCCTCTATGTATTGGTACGCTTAGATTGGTTGTTGCATCTGTTCTTTTCACCTGTGTGTCCCTGCCTTTATCATCGCGGCTTTCTGCGTCCTGCCAGTGCATTTAGTGTTTGACCTTATGGCTATTTTCTGTGTGTTTTTTTAAATTATCTCCTTTTCTGTGAAATGTTTTTGAATATATTGTAGAGACTCGTTAGCCTTGGGAAACTTCATGTTGAGCTACAAGCTTGCGTATTTTGGACCAAAATAACAACCAATACCTTCCATTATTATTCATATTTTATATAATTATTTATTGCACTTACTTTTCATCTGTGTATAGGATGCAGCCAGACCATTTGGGATGTCTGTCCTGTGCAGTGCTTTTACATAGTGCTGCATTGCCCGCCTAATCTAATAGTATGGGTGTGATCAATATGCTGTATTCAGACGCTTTACATCACATGTACCTGTATGACTGACGCCCTATGCAAACCTCATCTGTGTGCATACATAATACCACCAATCACCCACTCCATGTTATGAAAGTGCGTTTCACACACTCTTCATCAAGAGCCTCTACTTCAGATCTGTTCAATGTTGATATAACTTGTCACATCTGCTGGTACCTTTCCCTTAAAGTGGCTTTATTTGGACTTTCTTGTGCTCTTCCATTTAAAATAGTATACCCTTGTACTTTATCTTGTATAGATTTATTTAAAGTTATGATATTATTTGACCAGCTTCTATTGGAAGTATATAATGACATCCTCTATATACTAGAGTTTAGTAATGACATCATATTTGGATTCTACCCACCCCTCCTCCTATTGCCTGGAGACAACCTGTTGTTATAGTCCTGTACTTTAATGTCTTTGTCTGTTTTCAATAATATATAATAATGATTTTTTTTTTTTTTTAACAAATCCTTTTAATTATTTATCAAAGTTCAATAATACAAAACAACCATCTACAGTAGGTACATTTTTTTCAAACTCGTTAAATTGCACCATCAATCGCAACTTTTCGTGATAGAAAATGTGCTTGAAAACACGTGTTAGAAATGCAATTTAGAAGCGTTCAACACCCTTTCCCTCCTGCCCCCTCCCCTTCTTCTTTGGTCAACATGTAACATTCAAAACTTACCCCAGTCTCGTCAATCTACTCAGTCATCATGATCCAGAAACAGCCACTGTAATTATGTGACTCCTCCTGGACCTGTGACACCGTTTCCCACAATAGGAATAACTCCTGTTAGCTTTAGCCTTCCAAGTGTACCCTACAAGTACTCTAAATTATACCTGGACGTGTTATGGAAGGTATGTACCAGTTGGCAAATCTCATCTCTAGTAAGCTGTGATAATATGAAACCTTTCCATTTTGTAAAAATTATAGATGTCTTATTATCTCTGTCTCCCTTGGCCTCCACTTTCTCAAGCAACATAGTCCCCTTCAATTCCTTCACAAACTCTGAGAGTGTGGGGGCTTGTGATTCCAGCCAATGTTGTAAAATGAGGCGTTTGTGGATAATTGCTATAGTATGTATTAACGTCACCTGTGGTTTGTTGAAACCCAAGTAGCCCACATTGTGGAATACCCATAATCTATTGTCTAATGGGAGCTGACCACCCAGCAGGTGTCTTGTCCACTCCTTCACCCCCCTCCACACTTGAAATATTTGCTCTCATTCCCAGATCCAATGGAACATGTCTACTTTATTTGTCTCACACTTTGGACAAGATTGTCGCCTGTCCAAGCGCCCCACTGATGTTGGCAGGTTGAAGCCTAAAATTGCCCTATGTATTAGTCAGAAGTATGTATCTCTCCACTTTTTGTTGTTTACATGTTTACGAAGATCTTGCCATCCAGTCAATATTATATCACCTATCCCCTCATCCTGTAGTCTTGGTTTCCCACCCTTTGAAGATCCTTCCCGGATCCAACAGTATCAAGTCACGTCTTATCGTCGAGTAAACGGTAGAAATGTTTACATCCGAGAAATCTCTGGTTAGAAGTTCATCTAGTCCAAATGGGCAACACTCTTTGCTCAGTTCATGTAAATGAGTGAGTAAATAGCGCCTAAGTTGTGTATATTGTAAGATGTGGGTCAAGTCAAGCTGCCATCTATTGAGCATTTCCTCAGCAGTAATCTATCTAGACTCCTGGGTCTGCATAAGGTCTCTTAGGTTGAAGGCACATCATCCGACATGATCCCAGTGCCTCGCACGAGTGCAATGCGAGATAAACTCGCATTGCACTAGGACAAGTGATTTCCTATAATGTCGGGCACACTGGTGTGCATTTGAAGCCCTAAACTCGCAAAGCGAGTTTCAGTCGCGGCATGCTGCGACTGCATGCGAGTTGTACGCACCAGATATCAATAGAAAACAATGGGTGCGTTAAAAAAAATGCACCGTGCAATCACATAGTGCGAGTCTCTGTGATCCCGGCTGTGATCTCTGTGACAGCCGGGACCGTGTGCTGCTTCACCTGCCGCGCTGCTGGCGGCAGCGGGGGCGGATGCCCTCCCCCTCCTCAGGCCTCCCCCTACTTGTCACTGCCCTCCACCTCCCCAACTCCGATGCCGGGACCTGTTTGCGGTTACCCGCCGCGCTGCTGGCGGCGGGGCCAGATGCCCTCCCCCTCCTCAGGCCTCCCCCTACTTGTCACTGCCCTCCACCCCCCAACTCCGATGCCGGGACCTGTTTGCGGTTACCCGCCGCGCTTCTGGCGGAGGGGGAGGATGCCCTCCCCCTCCTCAGGCCTCGCCATGCCCTGGATGGCCCCCACCTGTCCCTGCCATTCACCCCCCCGATCCCTGTGACCGATCTCACCGCTCCTCGATCCCGCCACTGGTGTAGCCGCCGCTCTGCCTCCTCTCCTCGCTGGAACGCCCCTCCTCCAGTGCAGCTCCGCCCAGAGGCAAGTACTGTATGAATGAATGAATGGAATGAATGAATGTGAGTGGGTTCATGGATGGATGGATGAGTTCATGGATGGATGGATGAGTTCATGGATGGATGAGTGTGAATGGATGGATGGATGTATGTGTGCACGCGTAAATGTAAGCACGCGTGGATGTGTGGGTGTGTTGGTGCGTGGATGCATGGATGTGTAGGTGTGTGGGTGCATGGATGCGTGGATGTGTGGGTGCATGGATGCGTGGGTGCATGGGTGCGTGGATGTGTGGGTGCGTGGATGTGTGGGTGCATGGATGCGTCAGTGTGTGGGTGCATGGATGTGTGGGTGCATGGATGTGTGGGTGCGTGGATGTGTGGGTGCGTGGATGTGTGGGTGCATGGATGTGTGGGTGCATGGATGCGTGGGTGCGTGGATGTGTGGGTGCGTGGATGTGTGGGTGCGTGGATGCGTGGCTGCATGGATGCGTGGGTGCGTGGATGTGTGGGTGCATGAATGCGTGGGTGCGTGGATGCGTGGGTGCGTGGATGTGTGGGTGCATGGATGTGTGGATGTGTGGGTGCGTGGATGTGTGGTGCGTGGATGTGTGGGTGCGTGGATGTGTGGGTGCATGGATGTGTGGGTGCGTGGATGTGTGGGTGCGTGGATGTGTGGGTGCGTGGATGCGTGGGTGCGTGGATGTGTGGGTGCATGGATGCGTGGATGTGTGGGTGCATGGATCGTGGATGCCTGGATGTGTGGGTGCATGGATGTGTGGGTGCATGGATGCGTGGATGTGTGGGTGCATGGATGCGTGGGTGTGTGGATGTGTGGGTGCGTGGATGCGTGGATGCCTGGATGCGTGGATGCCTGGATGTGTGGGTGCATGGATGTGTGGGTGCATGGATGTGTGGATGTGTGGGTGCATGGATGCGTGGGTGCGTGGATGCGTGGGTGCGTGGATGTGTGGGTGCGTGGATGCCTGGATGCCTGGATGTGTGGGTGCATGGATGTGTGGGTGCATGGATGCTTGGATGTGTGGATGCATAGGTGCGTGGATGTGTGGGTGCGTGGATGTGTGGATGTGTAGGTGCGTGGATGTGTGGGTGCGTGGGTGCGTGGGTGCGTGGATGTGTGGGTGCGTGGATGCCTGGATGTGTGGGTGCGTGGATGCGTGGGTGCATGGATGCGTGGATGTGTGGATGCATGGGTGCGTGGATGTGTGTATGCGTGGATGTGTGGGTGCATGGATGAGTGGATGTGTGGATGCATGGGTGCGTGGATGTGTGGATGCCTGGATGTGTGGGTGCATGGATGTGTGGGTGCATGGATGCGTGGGTGTGTGGATGCATGGGTGCGTTGATGTGTGGGTGCGTGGATGTGTGGGTGCATGGATGCGTGGGTGCATGGATGCGTGGATGTGTGGGTGTGTGGATGCGTGGGTGCATGGATGCGTGGATGTGTGGGAGCATGGATGCGTGGGTGCGTGGATACGTGCATGGATGGATGTGTGCGTATGTGTGACTGCATGTGTGGATGTATGCACGAATGGATGTGTACATGCATGGATGATGGGTGGATGGATGGATGCAACAAGGGATCAAGTGTCCTCTTCTAGTCTCAGGGATCATAGTAATGGTGCACTGTATGACAGATCATTGCCATACAGTGCACCATAACTCTGACCCCAGAGACTGTAGGAAGAGGACACTTGATCCCTTGCTGCAATCTCTGGAGCAGAGGCGATTGAGCATCATGGGACCTTCTTTGTGGACTACGTCGGAGTCGATCGAGCATCGGTGGACGTTCGTTATGGACTACGTCGGATATTTCTAATAAAGATGGAGTCTGAATTTTGTTTGTGTTTTTTTTTCAAATAAAATTACTTTTCTTTGTGTATATTTAATGACTACTTACCAGAGATTCCTAATGGCGGGTCTAACATTGGCCCAATATTATGAATCTCGGGCTTAGTGCCAGCTGCCAATAAAAATCTGGCATTAACCCCTTTATTACCCAGTTTGCCACCGGCACCAGGGCAACTGGAAGAGCATGGGTACAGCACCAGAAAATGGCGTTTCAATGAATGCGCCATTTTCTGGGGCGGCTGCGGGCTGCAATTCGCAGCATGGGGGGCCCAGAACGCTTGGGCCTCTCCATGCTGCGGATTGCAGCCCCAGCTGTCTAGTTGTACCTGGCTGGACCAAAAATATGGCGGAGCCCACGTCATTTTTTTTCTAGAATTTGTTCTAGAAATAAAAATAAAATGCGCTTCGCTGTATTTTTGGTTGCCAGCCAGGTACAACGAGGCAGCTGGGGTTGGTGGCAGTCCGTAGCTGCCAAGTTGTACCTGGCTGGACTAAAAATATGGCGAAGCCCCACGTCATTTTTTTTATTACTTCTACCAATAAACTGACATGGAGCTTTGCCATATTCTTGGTTGCCAGCCAGGTACAACTTGGCAGTTGGGGGGCTGCAATCCTCATCGTGGAGAGATCCAAATGTTGTGGGCCCCCTCCACGCTGCAAATTGCAACCCACAGCCACCCCAGAAAATAGCCATTCATTGGAGGTGCCATTTTCTGGTGCTGTACCCCAAACTCTTCCAGTTGCCCTTGCGCTGGTGGCAATGCTGGTGGCACACAGGGGCTCTCCATACGCAACATGGTGTCCAATTGTTAGCGACACCATGTTGCGTATGGAGAGCTCCTGTGCTAAACATTGGAGCTCCCCCAGAAGTGACCCCATTATGCATGGATTTGTTCCCTGGGGGAGTCTAGTTTCCAAAATGTGGTCACTTGTGGGGGACCTCCAATGTTGAGGCACACAGGGGCTCTCCATACGCGACATGGTGTCCGCTAACAATTGGAATTGTTAGCGGACACCATGTCGCGTATGGGAGCCCCTGTGTGCCTCAACATTGGAGCTCCCACACAAGTGACCCCATTTTGGAAACTAGACCCCCCAAGGAACAAATATAGATACATAATGAGCACTTTGAAGCCCCAGGTGCTTCAAATTTGATCCGTAAAAATAAAAAAATAGATTTTTGTGGAAGAAAAATTTTTTTTTCATTTTTACGGATCAATTGTGAAGCACCTGTGGCTTCAAAGTGCTCATTATGCATCTAGATTTGTTCCTTGGGGGGTCTAGATTTCAAAATGGGGTCACTTGTGGGGAGCTCCAATGCTGAGGTACACAGGGTCTCTCCAAACGTGACATGGTGTCGCTAACAATTTGAATGGAAATCAGCTCAAATTGTTAGCTTACACCATGTCGGTTTGGTGAGCCCTTGTGTGCCTCAACATTGCAGCTCCCCCACAAGTGACCCCATTGACAAATGAGTGGCAGCAAATCAGTGCAGTCTTGACATCAGAGAAGGGTGCTAGTGTGTCGGATCGCAGTAGGAATGAAAAAATCTCAATCGCACCACACTAGCACCACACTAGCACCACACTAGCACCACACTCGCACTACTACACGCATCAAACTCGCATCAATATCGCGCTTCAAAAACGCGCCGTTTTGGAGGGATCAGTGTGCCTTCAGCCTTAAAGTAGCTACTTCCCTTGTTGTCTATATTTTAATTTTAAATAATGCATTGTCCCTTCCTTGACAGAAGTGATGTTGCTAAGATATTTGAATATCCTACATGGCATGTCCAGTTTACATCATAGGGCTTTCCATGCTCCCCTAATGTCTCTGAAAACAATTGGGTTTTTCACCCATGGTCTATATTCATGCTCGTGCAGTGAAGTATCGCCACCGGATCCCATGGACTGCACCATTCTGACTCTAAGGAATAAACTTTAGTGTTTGTTAGGCGGCCATCACACGCATCAATTTAATGCACGATATCGCTTAAGTTATCTGCGCTTTGATCGCTTAAGCGATATCGTTTGTGCGTCGCTGC
The DNA here is from genome assembly GCA_033576535.1 of Allobates femoralis. Lineage (NCBI taxonomy): Eukaryota > Metazoa > Chordata > Amphibia > Anura > Aromobatidae > Allobates > Allobates femoralis. The sequence goes on from JARQOC010000005.1 coordinate 183,155,731, forward strand.
GTGCAATAAAAGGGATTTTACAATGTAAAATTGCTTGATCATTAGATCGCAGATTGGTGAGCCAGAGCTCATATCAAGCGATAAATGCTTGATCAATCTGCCTCTATCGTGGTGTGTGACACCACGATGATCCATCTCCCAGCGGCAGAGCCTATGCTGGGAGATGGTATCTATGGTAAATGTCAGGTTACTAAGCGCCGCGCGACGCCTAGTAACCCGATGTGTACCATAGTTACCAGCGATCTCGCTGCTCCACATCGCTGGTGAGTCTGTCTGTGTGAGAGCTCACCAACGATGTGAACGATATTGTTAGCGATCGCGTTTGCACGTGATCGCTAACAATATCGCTCTCGATAGTGAAGCGTGTGATGGCCGCCTTAGGTGTGTCTAAGCCAATCACTTATGTGTCTCGTAATGCAGGCTAAATTGTAGCCCTGAATGTTGTGAAATCCCAAATCCCTGTCATCTCTGGGAAACATCAGGGTGCGTCCTTTGGTCCTGCATCTTCTACCCCTCCAAAGAAATGTTGTGAAGGCTCTGTTTACTTGATTGATGTGAGCGTGTCTAAGGAGTAGCGGGAGGGTCTGAAGTGGGTACAACAAACGAGGCAAGCTTGTCATTTTAACCAGGTGACTTCTCCCTAGTAATGCTCTCCATCTACCTAGCTTCTGTTCAATTTTGGTTATTAAGGGGGCATGATTAAGTTCTATAGATGTCTCTCGTATCTTTCCCAAGATACAGTGATACCTCGGTTTTCGTCGATAATTCGCCCAAAAACTATTGACGAAAACTGAAACCAACGATAACCAAGGCAATGATTTCCATAGGAAACAATGTAAAATGAATTAATTTGTTCGAGACACTGAAAAAGACTTACAAAAAAAAAACATTTTATAGTGAAGATAGTGGTTATTGCTAAAATCACTCAGAAATGACCATAAAAGGAATGTGAAACACTAATTTAAAGGAAAAAAAATTTAATATCATATTTTATTTTTATAAAAGTTCATTATGGTGTATGGAAGCGGCCGAGGAGGGGAGAGACGGGTGCACATTTTATTTTTTGAAGGGGAATCACATTTTTTCAAGGCAAAATTAGTAGAGATGTATGGACAAAAAACGATGAACACCGAGGCATCGACAAAAACCGATACACGATTTTCATTGAAAAAATCAATGAAAACCGAAATTAATGATATCCGAAGTCAACGAAAACCGAGGTATCACTGTATATGCCCAAGTATCTGATCGCCTTATTAGTATTGTATACCATATAGGTTTCCTTGGTCTTTCCTCCCATTCGACTATTTGTGTCCCCGTTTCTGAGGAACATAACCTCACATTTAGATTAATTCAGCTTGAACCCTGGGAACTCTCCGAAGGTCTCTAACTGTTGTAAGTACTCAGATAAGTCTTTCAGCAGATCTGCCATATAAAGGATGATCTCATGTGCAAAAAAACTGGATCTGATCTTCCTGCTGCTTACCCATATTCCCTGAAAGCTGCGGCCCTTGTTAATATATCTAGAGAGTGGTTCTATTGCTAGATTAAATAAGAGTGGCAACAGGGAGTAGCCCTGTTGTGTGCCCCTCCCTAGTTGAATTACATTGGACAGAAAGCCTGGTGTATGTACCCTTGCTTTTGGACTACTATATATCGAGGTCAGAAATGTTTTGAACGCCCCCTGTAACTCAATCTTGTCCAAGGTCAGCTCCAGCCATGGCCAACAAACTCTATCAAAGGCTTTTTCTGCATCCAGCATGACCATGGCCGGAACTCCCCTCATTTTATTATCCCTTAACCTGACCACTTTCAGTATCATCATGATCTACGTATGTTACCCACTGCCGATCTCCCCTTAACAAAGCCTGCCTGTTCAGGTCCCAACAGTCTTGAAAGTATAAGTGCTAGTCGGACCGCAATGATTTTTGCTATTATTTTTAAGTCCTGGGTGATAAGTGAAATAGGATAAAAGTTGGCAGGGTCGTTGATGTTTGTTGCCCATGGGTATGAATTTTATGTAAGCTACATTCATGTGGTCAGGTATGGACTCCCCCAGGAAGTTATTATAGAGCCCCGTCAGGTGGGGCAAGTCCTGTTCCTTCAAGATTTTATAAAAGCCGGCTCCAAATCCACTTGGACCTTAGGCTTTGTGTATGTTCAATTCCCCAATCACTTTAGAGATTTCTACTTCCGTTATCTCCCCATTCAGGTGTCTAAGTCTTCTTCCGAAATCTCTTGGAGATTCACCCCCGTAACCATCTTTCCACCGCCTGTTTGTCAGTCTATCTAGTTTTATATAGAGTGTCGTAAAACTTGTCTAAAATGTCATTAATCTCTAGCGGATTTGTTGTCAGCATATTATCCTTTTTTTTGAAGGTTGTAACCAATGTCGTGTTGCGTTTCCCCCTAGCTAACTTGGCCAACAGTCGGCCCGTCTTTTTCCCATATTTGTAAACTCAGCATCTCTTAAGGTACTGTCACACGCAGCGTGTGTTTGGCTCACTCCATCTGCCGCCATTGGTGGTCACACCTGGGTTCCCATTGGCTGGCCATGGCGAAGGAGCGATATTTAAATAGCAATATAGTAGAAAGGAACATGCGTCATGTAGTGCGCAGACATCCTGACAAGGCTGACCAATGTTACGCAGTTGTGTCGGTCAATCGTAGTGGTAGGGGAGCGGTGAAAAACACTGTGGCACACCTGTCTCCTCGGCGCGATCACGCTCTACGCCCACATCGCTGATGAGGTGGAGGCGTGTGACGCGCAGATTTGGTGGCGATGTGGGAATGTGAAATTGCTTCCAGTCTGCGGCAGGGGATTTCCAGAACGCAGGATAGCCGGTGGTGGTACGCCAGATCTCTATGTGTGACAGGGTGATGGCGATGTATAAAAAAGATCCCGAAACGTGCTCAGCTCACGTCAAATTGCCGGCGATATGGACGCCATATTGCCGTGTATGATGGTACTTTTAGTGATTTCCCAAAGAGTTCTCCTCTTTTTAGCCCATTCGTCATATTCTAGCTTTGCTTCTAGCCATAGTCATTTATTTAGGAGATGGGGGTGTTCCTGAAACATCGTGTATGTTTGTTTAACTAACTGGCTCACTTGTAAATTAGTTTTACTTTTCAATGTGGCTATATGTGCCATAATTTTACCCCTAAGTACAGCTTTAGTGGACTCCCAAAAGAGAGCATGTTCAGATTCTGCTTGCCTATTCAGTTCAGAGTATTCCATCCACCATTCTTTCATTAACTTTGCAAAATCTTGGTTTCTTTGTAGGAACTGGGGAATCTCCAAAGAATGTCTGTGCCCCTTGGATAGGCGTCTTGCAATGTCAGGGTAATTGGAGACCTGGTAATCTCTGACTATAGTCCAATGTCCGATTCCTCCACCCTCTGTATCACCCCTTCACATGCTAGAAATACATCAATATGAGACCATATTCCATAGGGGTGAGAGTAGTGGGTAAACTGTCTCTCCATCGGGTTTTGCAATCTCCACACATCTCTCACTGTAAGATCAGAAGCAAACTCCTGCAGTAGTGTCATTCTCTCCCGAGTTCCCAGTCTTCGATCCTCCCTCCTATGTCCCGTCCTGTCTTCAACTTCAGTCATGACCTCATTCATGTCCCCCCCTATTATCAAGTTATTATCTCCGTCCGCCATAATGGTGGTACGTAGCGATTGAAAAAATGTCTCTTCTCCGGAGTTAGGGGCATACACGTTGTGAAGGCTCAAGGTGCCACCCAGTGTTTCCAGGGTCAAATGAACATGTCGGCCTTGGTCATCATATTGGTAAGATATGAGTTTGTGTGCAAATGACATATTGTCTCCCCAAGCCATAGACACCCCCCACCCACAGTCTGGGCATTCGGAACATATTCTGCTGGGGCAAATGCATCTCTTGTAATAGTGCTATAGACCCCATAGTCTTTTAAGATGTCTAAGTACCATGGCTCATTTTTCCGGCGCTCTAAGGCTCTTCACATTCCGTGATATTAATTTACCATGGTGGGTATGTAATGATCTAATTTTGCCATAGTCAGAATGGATAGTTAATAGTAAGTGGAGTACCCGGTGATCGTTGTGGGCTCTCTGGTGTGTCACATGTCGCAACCTAGGAAGGATCAAAGAAAATTGGCAAGAAAAGGTCCAAGAAAGCGATACAACTTCCAAAATTAATCAAAAGTATTTAACAAAGTTTATTACATATCAAAAAAACACACAGACAAAAAATGATCACACAGAATAAAAACACTTAAAATAGCCAAATATAGCCATAACAATTCATATGATAATAATATACCATTGAAGACCTCATTGCCAATTGCTCAAAACTGGTTACAATACTATATATATAGAATAAGTACATACGTTTTACCTATGGGGTCCTATATACCATACAGAAAAATTTCAAAATATGGATCCCCATAAGTAATCAGTTTGATGGAAGTGTAACCTGGATTTCCCCTATAGATGTTAATAATCACCAAGGAACCTCCTGAAATTGTCAATACCCACAGTTAGATGACCAAAGAGGGATCTCTCCATCAAGCATAAGCATATGTTTAGGCAGAAAAAGAGGTTCTGCAGCATGACCAACAGGTTATCTGTCTAGATTTGTAATAGGCACAGATGGAGTGAATAGGAAGTGGTTCCTTTAAGTCAGGATGAGAGAAACAGAAGGAACACCAGGCAGATTAGAAAAACACCAGTTTACCAGTCTAGAGATGCATAGGGGCACGAGGTGTGGCGCTCCCCACGTATATCGCTGCCTGCGCCTGGCAGCTTCGTCAGGGGAAGGAACCTAGGAAGGACCGTCATCCGATTCTTCTCCATTTTAAACAAGAAGGAGGTCAACAAGAAAATAGCCCAACGTAGGTATCTACTTGAGAAATCTCTCCCCCATTCCCCCAATGCTTCCCCCCTTCCCTGGTATCATGCAATCAAGAACTTGCATTTTTTCCAATTTGGCTACCCACTTCATTCCCACCGACCAGCCTTAGGTAGCATAACCATTTTACCGACTAATGTAATAATTTTATAAGCAGTAGGCCATAACATCTATCTACTTATATAATCGGGAGTTCTGGAATTCGGGCACTGTAGCCGAATACCAGACTCCTTTGCGCGACTGCGAGCAATGACGCGCAGCGTCATTGCGAGCCGCTGCCGCATTACGCATCATCGCTCGCAGTCCCGCCGCACTACCTCACACCGCCGCCATCCTGGCAACCGTCGGCCCCGCAAGCCCGACGCTGCCCGGATGCCGGCGGTGCCTTCCGCCCCTCACCCCTCGCCCCTCTCACCGCTGGCGCCTCGGTGCTGTCCGACTTGCGGTGTAGGGGCTGTGGGCTGTGGGCTGTGGGCGGGTGACAGCAGCCACTCACATCCTCCTGTTGCCGCCGCCCGCCAATGGGAGTGAGAGGGGCATGTCAGCCTGCAAATACTGACACGCCCCGGCAGCCAGTCACGTCCTCCTCTCGCCGCTCCCCGGAGCGGCCATACAGCACCCGGTACACGATCCTCCCAGGTACACCCTGCCCCCAGACTGTGCTCACCAGCCTCAGTCACCGCTCCTCATCCCCTCTAACACACACCGGCTCCCCGCCGCTCCCGGCCCACAGAGGCAAGAGGACGGCACATCCAAAAACCTGTGTATATATATATATATATATATATATATATATATACACTGCAGAGTGCCATAACCCCTGTCCTGTGTATATATATATATATATACACTGCAGAGTGCCATAACCCCTGTCCTGTGTATATATATATATATATATATACACTGCAGAGTGCCATAACCCCTGTCCTGTGTATATATATATATATATACACTGCAGAGTGCCACAACCCCTGTCCTGTATATATATATATATATATATACACTGCAGAGTGCCATAACCCCTGTCCTGTGTATATATATATATATATACACTGCAGAGTGCCACAACCCCTGTCCTGTATATATATATATATATATATATATATATATATATATATCTCTACTTATATAATCGCCAGTTTTTGGGATTCGGGCACTGTAGCCCAATCCCAAGATGCTTTGCGGCACTGCGAGCGATGACGCGCAGCGTCATCGCGAGCCGCAGCCGCACCACTGTAAATAAAAAAAAAAAAATTCTCACCTCTCCCCGAGCCCCCGCCGTCTTCCTCCAGCCTCCCGGTGCCTGCAGAGCTCTTCTACACCAGTACAGGACCTGCGGTGATGTCAGAGTCACGTGACACCAGCTTACTCCATGGTAACCGCGGGTCACGTCACTCTGACATCACCGCAGGTCCTGAACTGCTGTACAAGAGCTCTGCAGGCATCGGGAGCCTGCGGGAGCCACCGGAGCCTGGAGGAAGACGGCGGGGGCTCGGGGTCATGTGAGCATAATATTTTTTTATTTTTTTTAACCCCTGCCTTGCTGGAGCGCCGCCACACACGCCTGTATACTCTGCCACCACCACAGACACCTGTATACTCTGCCACCACCACCACACACGCATATATACTCTGCCACCACCACAGATGCCTGTTACTCTGCCGCGACCACCACAGATGCCTGTATACTCTGCCGCCACCACCACACATGCCTGTATACTCTGCCGCCACCACAGACGCCTGTATACTCTGCCACCACCACAGACACCTGTATACTCTGCCGCCACCACCACAGACACCTGTATGCTCTGCCCCCACCACCACACACGCCTGTATGCTCTGCCCCCACCACCACACACGCCTGTATACTCTGCCGCCACCACCACACACGCCTGTATACTCTGCCGCCACCACCACACATGCCTGTATACTCTGATGCCACCACCACAGATGCCTGTATACTCTGCCACCACCACAGACGCCTCTATACTCTGCCGCCACCACACACGCCTGTACACTCTGCCACCACCACAGACATCTGTATACTCTGCCACCACCACAGCCGCCTGTATACTCTGCCACCACCACAGACGCCTGTATACTCTGCTACCCACAGACCCCTTTCTATACTCTGCTACCCACAGAGCCGCCTCTATACTCTGCTACCCACAGAGCCGCCTCTATACTCTGCTACCCACAGAGCTGCCTGTATACTCTGCTACGCACAGAGCCGCCTCTATACTCTGCTACCCACACAGCCGCCTCTATACTCTGCTACCCATACAGCCGCCTGTAAACTCTGCTACCCATACAGCCGCCTCTATACTCTGCTACCCACAGAGCCGCCTCAATACTCTGCTACCCACAGAGCCGCCTGTATACTCTGCTACTCACAGAGCCGCCTCTATACTCTGCTATCCACAGAGCCGCCTGTATACTCTGCTACCCACAGAGCCACCTGTACAATCTGCTACCCACAGAGCCACCTGTACAATCTGCTACCCACAGAGCCACCTGTACAATCTGCTACCCACAGAGCCACCTGTACAATCTGCTACCCACAGAGCCTTCTCTATACTCTGCTACCCACACAGCGGCCTGTATAATCTGCTACCCACAAACCCGCCTGTATACTCCGCTACCCACAGACCCGCCTGTATACTCTGCTACCCACAGAGCCTTCTCTATACTCTGCTACCCACACAGCGGCCTGTATAATCTGCTACCCACAAACCCGCCTGTATACTCTGCTACCCACAGACCCGCCTGTATACTCTGCTACCCACTGACCCGCCTGTATACACACAATTTATTTCACCCTGCTCCCGATGCAATTGCATCGGGCCTTTTTACTAGTATTTATATAATCCGCAGTTTGAAATTCGGGCACTGTAGCCGAATCCCACAATGCATTGCGCCACAGAGAGCGATGACGCGCAGCGTCATCGCGAGCAGTGTCCGCTGCCCACCCGCCGCCACAACTCTCCTATCAGCCCAGTGGCGTAGCCCGCCACATCCTCCCGCTCCGCGCCACTCCCCCCGCTATGTAAGTAGCTAAATACACACGCATGTACATATATGGCGATTATGTATATTTGTCTCCTCAACTCTGCTGCATTTCCTGACACCTGGAAACTACATCTCCCATCATGCACCGCGGCTCCTCCCAGTGTACAGCGGTGAAGTCTCCTACCGTAAGGGACGCTGGGACATGTAGTCTGCAGGGGAGGAGCCGCGGTGCATGATGGGAGATGTAGTTTCCAGGGGACCGCAAATGCTGCAGATCTCAGGAGACAGCTGTGATCACACAGAGATAGAGGAGATCTGCGGATTCTTCATACAAAGTCTCCTGCACTGAAGAGTGAGATTATATGTGTGTCTGTACTGTATATGTGTGTGTATACTGTATGTATGTGTATACTGTATCTGTGTCTGTATACTGCATGTCTGTCTATACTGTATGTGTGTGTGTATACTGTGTATATGTGTGTGTATATACTGTATATGTCTGTGTATACTGTATGTGTGTGAATACTCTATATGTCTATGTATACTGTATGTGTGTGTATACTGTATGTGTGTGTGTATACTGTATATGTGTGTGTCTATACTCTATATGTGTGTGTATACTGTATATGTTTGTATGTATACTGTATATTATGTGTCTGTATATAACAGTGTGTATACTGTGTATGTGTGTATATAAAAGTGTGTATACTGTGTATGTGTGTATATAACAGTGTCTATACTGTATATGTGTGTGTATATAACAGTGTGTATACTGTGTATGTGTGTATATAACAGTGTCTATACTGTATGTGTGTGTATATAACAGTGTATATACTGTGTATGTGTGTATATAACAGTGTGTATACTGTATGTGTGTGTATATAAAAGTGTGTATACTGTGTATGTGTGTATATAACAGTGTGTATACTGTATATGTGTGTGTATATAACATTGTGTATACTGTATGTGTGTGTATATAACAGTGTGTATACTGTATGTGTGTGTATATAACAGTGTGTATACTGTATGTGTGTGTATATAACAGTGTGTATACTGTGTATGTGTGTATATAACAGTGTGTATACTGTATATGTGTGTTTATAACAGTGTATATACTGTCTATGTGTGTATATAACAGTGTATACTGTACATGTGTCTATATAACAGTGTGTATACTGTATATGTGCGTGTATACTGTATATGTGCGTGTATGCTGTATATGTCTGTGTATACTCTATATGTCTGTATACTGTATATGTGTGTGTCTATACTGTATATGTGCATGTATACTGTATATGTGTGTGTATGCTGTATATGTGTGTGTATACTGTGTGTGTATACTGTATATGTCTGTGTGTATATACTGTATGTGTGTGTACACTGTATATGTATGTGTGTGTATACTGAATATGTGTGTGTCTATATCTCTATACATAATCGCCAGTTTTGCACTTCCGGCCACTGTGCCGCTATCGCGAGCGATGGCGCACATGCCCCATCGCGAGCCGCCGACACTGGTCGAGAGCGCAAACATCCTGGCGCCACACACCCGCCCGCCGCTCACCCGTTCCCCGCCGCTCCCCCGCCACATCCTCCCGCTCCCTGCCGCTCCCACCGCTCCCCCGCCATATCCTCCCGCTCCCCCGCAATTCCCGCCCAGCGCCGACCACCGCCTCGCGCACACGCGCCGCCACCCGAAATTACCGCCCACCTCCCACTACACACCACACAGTGCGACCCCAGCCCGACCACACCCGCGCACTGCATTGATGACGTCACCGCCCCGTCCCGCCCGCACCAATGTATGTATACAATCTGTGTCTAATGCCTGTCTACTCTCTGTTATGTCTCTGTATACTGTGTGTCTAATGTCTCTGTATACTGTGTGTCTCATGTCTCTGTATACTGTGTGTCTAATGTCTCTGTATACTGTGTGTCTAATGTCTCTGTATACTGTGTCTCTCATTTCTCCTGTATACTGTCTGTCTAATGTCTCTGTATACTGTGTGTCTAATGTCTCTGTATACTGTGTGTCTAATGTCTCTGTATACTGTGTGTCTAATGTCTCTGTATACTGTGTGTCTAATGTCTCTGCATACTGTGTGTCTAATGTCTCTGTATACTGTGTGTCTAATGTCCCTGTATACTGTGTCTAATGTCTCTGTATACTCTGTCTAATGTCTCTGTATACTGTGTCTAATGTCTCTGTATACTGTGTCATCTCATGTCTCTGTATACTGTGTGTCTAATGTCTCTGTATACTGTGTGTCTAATGTCTCTGTATACTGTGTCTCTCATTTCTCCTGTATACTGTCTGTCTAATGTCTCTGTATACTGTGTGTCTAATGTCTCTGTATATTGTGTGTCTAATGTCTCTGTATACTGTGTGTCTAATGTCTCTATATACTGTGTGTCTAATGTCTCTGCATACTGTGTGTCTAATGTCTCTGTATACTGTGTGTCTAATGTCTCTGTATACTGTGTCTCTAATGTCTCTGTATACTGTGTGTCTAATGTCTCTGTATACTGTGTGTCTAATGTCTCTGTATACTGTGTCTCTCATTTCTCTGTATACTGTGTGTCTAATGTCTCTGTATACTGTCTGTCTAATGTCTCTGTATACTGTGTGTCTAATGTCTCTGTATACTGTGTGTCTAATGTCTCTGTATACTGTCTGTCTAATGTCTCTGTATACTGTGTGTGTAATGTTTCTGTATACTGTGTGTCTAATGTCTCTGCATACTGTCTGTCTAATGTCTCTGTATACTGTGTGTCTAATGTCTCTGTATACTGTGTGTCTAATGTCTCTGTATACTGTGTGTCTAATGTCTCTGTATACTGTGTGTCTAATGTCTCTGTATACTGTGTCTCTCAGTTCTCTGTATACTGTGTGTCTAATGTCTCTGTATACTGTCTGTCTAATGTCTCTGTATACTGTGTGTCTAATGTCTCTGCATACTGTGTGTCTAATGTCTCTGTATACTGTGTGTCTAATGTCCCTGTATACTGTGTCTAATGTCTCTGTATACTCTGTCTAATGTCTCTGTATACTGTGTCTAATGTCTCTGTATACTGTTTCTAATGTCTCTGTATACTGTGTCTAATGTCTCTGTATACTGTGTCATGTCTCTGTATACTGTGTCATGTCTCTGTATACTGTCTAATGTCTCTGTATACTGTTTAATGTCTCTGTATACTGTCTAATGTCTCTACACTCTGTCTAATGTCTCTACACTCTGTCTAATGTCTCTACACTCTGTCTAATGTCTCTACACTCTCTCTAATGTCTCTACACTCTGTCTAATGTCTCTACACTCTGTCTAATGTCTCTATACTCTCTGTAATGTGCCTATACTGTGTCTAATATGTCAATACTGTCTGTAATGTCTGCATTCTGTCTGTAATGTGTGTATACTGTGTGTATAATGTGTGTAATCTCTGCATACTGTCTGTCTATACAATGTCTCATGTATGTATATACTGTGTGCTTCTCTCCTCACCCCTCCACCACTAAGCCGCTTCTCTCCCTCACCCCCTCCACCACTGACCCGCTTCTCTCCTCACCCCTCCACCACAGACCCCCATCTCCTCCTCAACACCCCTCACCTCCACCACTCAGCCGCATCTCTCCTCACCCCTCCACCACAGAGCCGCATCTCTCCTCACCCCTCCACCACAGAGCCGCATCTCTCCTCACCCCTCCACCACAGAGCCCCATCTCTCCTCATCCCTCCACCACAGAGCCGCATCTCTCCTCACCCCTCCACCACAGAGCCGCATCTCTCCTCACCCCTCCAACACAGAGCCGTATCTCTCCTCACCCCTCCACCACAGAGCCGCATCTCTCCTCACCCCTCCACCACAGAGCCGCATCTCTCCTCACCCCTCCACCACAGAGCCGCATCTCTCCCTCACCGCCATCTCCACCACAGAGCCGCATCTCTCCTCACCCCTCCACCACAGAGCCGCATCTCTCCTCACCCCTCCAACACAGAGCCGCATCTCTCCTCACCCCTCCACCACAGAGCCGCATCTCTCCTCACCCCTCCACCACAGAGCCGCATCTCTCCTCACCCCCTCCACCACAGAGCCACATCTCTCCTCACCCCTCCACCACAGAGCCGCATCTCTCCTCACCCCTCCACCACAGAGCCGCATCTCTCCTCATCCCTCCACCACAGAGCCGCATCTCTCCTCACCCCTCCACCACAGCCGCATCTCTCCTCACCCTCCACCACAGCCGCTTCTCTTCTCACCCCTCCACCACAGCCGCTTCTCTCCTCACCCCTCCACCACAGAGCCGCATCTCTCCTCACCCCTCCACCACAGAGCCGCCTCGATACTCTGCTACCCACAGAGCCGCCTCGATACTCTGCTACCCACAGAGCTGCCTCGATACTCTGCTACCCACAGAGCCGCCTCTATACTCTGCTACCCACAGAGCCGCCTCTATACCTGCTACCCACACAGCCGCCTCGATACTCTGCTACCCACAGAGCCGCCTCTATACTCTGCTACCCACAGAGCCGCCTCTATACTCTGCTACCCACAGAGCCGCCTCTATACTCTGCTACCCACAGAGCCGCCTCGATACTCTACTACCCACTGACCCGCCTCTATACACACAATTCATTTCATCGAACTCCCGATGCAATTGCATCGGGCCTTTTTACTAGTAAACATTATAATAACAAACTGACATGGCATCCTTTTAAGAGACTAGGCGTCGTCTCCATTCCTCCTCCCCCCCTGACTGTTTTGCATCCGCAAATCTAGAAGTCTTCTCTCCATAGGCTCGCAGAGAAAAAGCAAAGGTGGAGAAAAGTTAGAAAGAAAGGAGAAGGAAGGAAAAAGAGAGAAGGGAAGAAGAAGAAATTACAAAAAAGTGAGGAAGATAGGAGAAGCTCCGATGGTCCGATGGTACGAGGCAGTATCCAACATCAAAGAGGGACCAAGGCCCCTTTTTACATTCAGCCAGGAGTCAGTGTCGTCTACATAGTGGTGCAGGAATCCACCCACACTGTGTGTGAATATCAAGTCCTGAACTCGTGACAAAACGAAGATCTATAGTCCATCTCGGGAATCCAGTGCCTCACCCCCGGCAGGCGAGCGACCTGCTGATGAACTTGAATGGGTGGAAGTATTTTCTGCTTCCACACATTTGTCTCTACTCCTTGGACAGGATCACAAAAGGGGAGTCGTGAAGGCACAAATTGCCTCCCTTGGGTCCTTCCAGAATTTGAATGTGCCGTCCGAGCTCCTAACCCTGAGAGTAGGTGGGTAGAGGAGTTGAAACTGCACATTACGTTTGAAAAGGAGACTACAAATTTCGCTAAAGGCTTTGCGTTTTTAGTTATTTTGGCAGAGAAGTCACCCAAAATAACCACCTTGTAGCCCCGAAGAAGGAGCGGCTGTCTTCTACCTATAAAAAGGCGCAGGAGTTTCTCCTTGTCCTTGAAATCCAGATATCTGGCTATGACCTGCCTAGGTTTCTGGGAATTCTGATCTTCTAGCGTTGCATTAAGCAGGTCCACAGAAGCTGCCCCACCGGGGTCCCATCCTGTGTGCTCTTTCAACTCTGCATTTTTCCTGCACTCCCAGGGCTTTTGGAAGATCAAGTTCACAGATATCATTTAGATGCTGATAAGTGATGGTCTCTGGAAGTCCCACTATCTGGAGGTTATTCCTCCGCTACCTATTTTCAAGGTCCTCCATTTTATCTTTCATCCACTCAGATTGTTTGTGGGATGCAACTAGTTCCTGCTCCATTTTGTCCATGCTATTTTCCATGTCTGACACCCTCTGTTCTAGGTAATCCAGCCTGCTAGTATGTTGAGCAGAAACTTCATGCAGCTCATCTATAGCTTCTCTAACGGCCTCCCTCACCACCTCTTTTATGTCACCTGTTAGGAATGCAGCCACCTCTCTGGCTAGGAGTCTGCAGTCACTTGTGGCTGCAGTTGACATGCCTGTGTCCCCCAGTGCAGCCACAACAGGGCCGGAGCCTCCTTCTTGACCCAGGCCAGTATCTCCCTCTCTCCCACGATCTGACCTGGGCTGTTTCAGTGTGTCCTGTGGCCCCTTCTTTCTCCCTTTTCCTCTTTTCCTTTTACTCTGCGCTGCACCATCTTGCTTTGTCGAGCGGCCAGCCTTTGATCTGCGGCGGCCCTTTGATCCTCGGCGGCCCTATCCTCCTCGCCGCCCGCATTCTGAAGCCAGCAATGCATGGTGCCTCAAGCTGCAGGAAGGTGAGCGACCCCCGAAATCGTTGACCACCAGCGGGCCAATTAAGTCAGTTTGTGGTCATGCAGTGTGCGGAGTTCCTCACCTCACTGCCTCCACGCTGGTGCTGTAACCAGAAGCGTGAACCTTTTTTAATAATCCCTGTGTGGCCATGGCGCACTGAGTGCAGTGTAAGGTTTTGTTTTTAATTGGAAATCGGGTGCATCTTGATTCTGACTTTATGATTAGAATAGTGGTTACATTATATTGATGTTATTTCTCAATCCAGTGTTCCCCAAATCCAGTCCTTGAGAGCCACCAACAGGTCATGTTTTCTGGTTTTCCTTGCAATGCAGAGAAGTTGGAATCATCAGTGCAGATTATTAAATTATCACACAAATCCTGAAACATACACTGTTGGTGGCTCTAGATGTGTGGAGTTGGGTAACATGACTTTAATCTATTGTGGTTTATGTGTGAACAATATGGTGTTCATCAGTGTAATGAGGCAAATTTTGAAACCAGAAAAGAAACCTGCTGTCCATCCTCCCTTTATGATAGACAGCTGTCCACTTACAGAAACCAACAAGTACACCTACCTGGGCCTAGAACTCAGTCAATCAGGGAGCTTCAAGCAAGCCATAGAAATACTGAAAGGCAAGGAATCCAAAGCCTTCTATGCCATCAGAAGAAGTCTGTACCATCTTAAGGCACCAGTAAACATCTGGCTAAAAATCTTTTACTCCATTATTGCCCCAATCCTTCTGTACAACAGTGAGGTCTGGGGCCCAGTCTCATACCCAAACTAGTCAAAGTGGTAAACTGGGCCAACTGAAATATTCCACCTAGAGTTCTGCATGCATATTCTCCAAGTCCATTGGAGTACATCAAATTGCACCTGTTGAGAAGTGATGGGCAGATTCCCTCTGCACCTTGAGATCCAGAAGAAGGTGCTGTCATTCAAGGCTCATCTACAAAGTAGTAGTCCCGGCTGCTACCATCACAAAGCCTTCCTACAGGAAGCCCTAGAAAGCCTCCCAACACAAAGTACCCAAATCCTCCCAAAACAAAGTACCCAAAGACAGCCTGACCAAGTCACCAACCAACATGGTGAAATCCGGAAGATGGTTCACAAAGGTAAAGAGGAGTATCTCAGTATCTGGAGGAACAACATAAACAAATCACAGAAACTGATGATATACCAGAACCTACAGAGGGAGTACAAACTGGCCCCATATCTAGAGAAAATAGAAAACCCCAAAGAGCGACAGATCCTGAGCCGGTACAGACTGAGCACCACAGCCTACTCATCGAATCCCGGCGGCACCGACAGAACTAAAAGCCCAGAGAGAGCAAACTGTGCCAACAGTGCCCCAGGAGGCTGTGGAGGATGAGGCCCACTTCCTGCTGAGGTGCCCCAAATACTCTGCAGTGAAAGACACTCACTTCCAGAGACTGTCTGATCTCCTCCCAGACTTCACCTCCATGGAAGAGGAAGAAAAACTTCCTAAACTACTGGGGGAAGAGAAAAATGCAGCGGCCATAGCAGCACAATATGTCAGACTAAGAGGAGACTGATATGTCATGGACTTCTATACCCCACCATGGATATGTCCCTATCCCCTGGACTAAGAGCCTGATATGTCATGGACCTCTATATGCCTCCCTACTTCCTACCCCTGTCTCCCTTTTTGTTTTTCACCACTTGTTTTGGCACTGCTAACATGTACTTAGTCCTGCCAATAAAGTTCATTTGAATTGAATTGAATTGAACTTTTTTGGGAGGTTCTTTTTCTATTTTCTTCGTTCCTTGAATTAAGTTGGCCGCTATTATGCTGAATTGATATTAAGTGATTTGCAAACATTTAAATTTCAGAAAATCCAGAGTTTTGTAAAAACTCTTTCATCACTAATAGATTAGATACTGTACAAAGTGTAGATAGATAAATTCATACATATGAAGGCTTTTACTGTAGGTATCAGTTATTGTCAGATACTTACTTTAGTTTGTGGTATTGTGCATTTCACAAACCGTCTTATTAAAAATGACATAACCATTTTCAAATATTCATGTGATTATTTTCCATCTATTACTATGTGAGAAATTGCATATAACACATTCATTATTCTGCAAAATGTGTTAATACTATTTTTCTTACTTTTGAGTTGAGTGTGTTTCTTTCATTTATGATTTTGCATACCATTGTATATCCTGACATGAATATTACTATGACATTGACATGTCAGAGAAATAAGAAACCTGAAGCATAGATGAATGGTTAAATTTTACAAATATAGTTAGAAAAACTGTATTCACTTCAGGCACTGATAATATTTGTTTAATATCTATGACTCTTCTAAGGCATTCGATAATCTCTTAAATGCTCATTAGCATCTCTAAGTCATGTCTCCTTGTAACGTGAACCGATATTTAATACTAACAGAGATCTTGGGTGCTATCATATGCATTCGGCTCTTAAGACATTACTACACGATTTATAGACTACACTGTTATGTACGTTAATTAGATATACTTCATAATTAAGTGCAAATAAAAATTTATAGCACTTTCTGTAGATTAGATTTTGAGACTGACAGTCTAAAATTATTTTTCCTGCCCAGGGCAACCACATAACTAATTTTATAAAAGCTGTTTTCCCAATGAAAATGAAATGACTGTTCAGATTGAATACAGTAGCACTTCGTGACAATCTTCAATTTCCTATCATCTCATTAAAAAGCTGTTGAATGATAAATTAAAGTCAAACAAAAAAAAATGTTTATACGATATTATAAATGAGCAAAACAATATATTACAAGCTTTTCTTCCAACTTATGAATGAAATGCTGTTTAACTTAAGAAAACTGATAAACAAATAATATCATGAACAATGGTAGAAATAGAGATACAGGTGCATCTCAATGAATTATAGTATCATCAAAAAGTGAATTTATTTTAGTAATTCAATACAAAACAAAAAGTGAAATACATATAATATATAGATTCATTACAAGCAGAGTGATCTATTTCAAGTGTTTATTTCTGTTATTATTGATGATTATGGCCAATGAAAACCCAAAGGTCACAAATCTTAGAAAATTTAAGTAGGAAGGACAAAAGGTCTGGGAGATAAAATATTACGATCAGCTGATCATTTAAAAAAGCCGGCAGCTTTTTACCGCCCGGCTGCTTGTGTTTAGTGATCGGTGGACACTTTCCTCCTCGCACAGGAGGCTCCAGATTCCAGGCCACTTTCACCCTTCATTTTGTGGGGTGGAATACAGGATTATATGGGTACAGATGTTGCTCCATGTCCATATCGCACAACAGACCTCCATACAGTGAATACACCAGAATCACATCTCACATCAGCTCATTATTTAAAAGCCAGGCGATAAAAAGCCAGACAGCTTTTTACCGCCCGGCTTTTAGACAATCAGGCATCCATTTCAGCCTTTTTCTCAGGCCACCAGACCGCTTTGTAGGTTCCAGGTCCAGCAGAATAGTATTCACATTTTCCATTGACTTGCAATGTACTCGCTACTACACTGTGTTCCAAATTATTATACAAATGTTTTTTTCTGATTTTCCTAAATGGTCGGTGCAAATGACGATCAGTGTAATAAAAGTCACCACCCGTTAGAGTATATATCGAATTTTATTGAAGAAACCTCCCAATGATAGCAGTATAATCTTCAAAATTAAAAAAAAAACTCTAAATGCACTGTTCCAAATTATTAGGCACAGTAGAGTTTCTAAACATTTGAAATGTTTGAAAGAACTGAAAATGCTCATTTCTTGAATTTGCAGCATTAACAGGTCACATTCACTGAAATAAAAAGCTATTTAACTCCAAAACATCCTAACAGGCCAAGTTACATGTTAACATAGGAACTCTACTTTGATATCACCTTCACAATTCTAGCATCCATTGATATTGTGAGTTTCTGGAGAGTTTCTGCTTGTATTTCTTTGCATGATGTCAGAATAGCCTCCCAGAGCTGCTGTTTTGATTTGAACTGCCTCCCACCCTCATAGATCTTTTGCTTGATTATACTCCTAAGGTTCTCTATAGGGTTGAGGTCAGGGGAAGATGGTGGCCACACCATGAGTTTATCTCCTTTTATGCCCATAGCAGCCAATGGCACTGAGGTTTTCTTTGCAGCATGACATGGTGCATTGACATGCATTAGGATGATTTTGCTCCTAATGGCATGTTTTTGCTTTTTGTACCATGGAAGAAAGTTCTCAGTTGGAAACGCTATATACATTGCAGAGGTCATTTTCACACCTTCAGGAACCTTAAAGGGGCCTACCAGCTGTTTCCCAATGATTCCAGCCCAAAACATGACTCCTCCACCTCCTTGCTGATGTCGAAGCCTTGTTGGGACATGGTGGCATCCACCAACCATCCACTACTCTATTCATCTGGACCATCCAGGGTTGCTCGGCACTCATCAGTAAACAAGATTGTTTGAAAATTAGTCTTCATGTATATCTGGACCCACTGCAACTGTTTCTGCTTGTGAGCACTGTTTAGGTGTTGTCGAATAGTAGGTTTATGCACCACAGCAAGCCTTTGAAGGATCCTACACCTTGAGGTTCGACGGACTCCAGAGGCACCAGCAGCTTTAAATATCTGTTTGTTGGTTTGTAAGGCTTTTTTAGCAGCTGCTCTCTTAATCTGATGAACTTGCCTGGCAGAAACCTTCCTCATTCTGCCTTTATCTGCACAAAACACATCTGTGCTCAGAATCAGCCACAAATCTCTTCACAATAAGATGATCACGCTTAAGTTTTCGTGCAATATCAAATGTTTTCATCTCTTGTCCAAGGCATTGCACTATTTCTTGCTTTTCGGCAGCAGAGACATCCTCTTTCTTTCCCATGTTACTTGAAAACTGTGGCCTGCGTAATATTGTGGAACACCCAGTTTTCCTTTTATTGGGCTCACCTGCCAAACTAATTATCACAGATATCTGAGATTGATTTCAATGATCCAAAGAACCCTGAGACACAATACCATCAATGGGCTTCATTGAAAAAAATGAAACCCTATGACACTTAAAACCAATTTGCATAATAATTTAGAACACAGTGTAGTAAAGAATACCCGAGTATTAGAACCTACTTGATACAATTTCAGCGAGTCCGAATATTTCACTACTTGCTCATCCCTAGTACATACCTATAAGTGATGTACATACCCCATAGTGATATCTATACCCCAGCAATATATATACCCCCAGTACTGTCTGTGCCCCAGTGAAATCCATGTCCCCCCAGTAATATCTATGTGCCCCAGTGATGTATATACCCCCCAGTGATGTTTGCACCTCCGAGTGATGTGTGTGCCCCACAGCCATGTCTATTCCCCACAGTAATATCTATGCACTCAGTGATGTCTATGTCCCCGAACCTGTATGTATGTTCCTCCCAGCTCTCTTGTCCAAGGATTGCACTATTTCTTGCTGTTCGGCAGCAGAGCATCCTCTTCTTTCCCATGTTACTTGAAAACTGTGGCCTGCGTAATATTGTATAACACCCAGTTTTCCTTTTATTGGGCTCACCTGCCAACTAATTATCACAGATATCTGAGATTGATTTCAATGATCCAAAGAACCCTGAGACACAATACCATCAATGGGCTTCATTGAAAAATGAAACCCTATGACACTTAAAACCCAATTTGCATAATTAATTTAGAACACAGTGTAGTAAAATACCCGAGTATTAGAACCTACTGATACAATTTCAGCGAGTCGAATATTTCACTACTTGCTCATCCCTAGTACATACCTATAAGTGATGTACATACCCCATAGTGATATCTATACCCCAGCAATATATATACCCCAGTACTGTCTGTGCCCCAGTGAAATCATGTCCCCCAGTAATATCTATGTGCCCCAGTGATGTATATACCCCCAGTGATGTTTGCACCTCCGAGTGATGTGTGTGCCCACAGCCCATGTCTATTCCCCACAGTAATATCTATGCACTCATGATGTCTATGTCCCGAACCTGTATGTATGTCCTCCCAGCTCTCCTCAGTACTATATATGTCTCCTCTGATTTATATACCCAATCCCATCCTGTGATGTATTTGCCCCAACATCTCCTGTGATGTATATAGCCAGCCCTTTTGTGATGTATATGCCCCCAGTCCCCCTATGTTGTTCATGCTCCCAACCCAGGGGCGGGCTGGCCCAGGTGGCAGGGGGGCAAGTGCCCCTGGGCTGGTGGTATAGTCCACCATTAGGGCCGCCCCCTGCAGAAACGGGCCGGCCGCGGGGCGTCGCTTTGCGGCCGGCGCGACGGTTTGCGGCAGGCGGGCTCGCTTTGCGGCTGGAGGAGGTGAGGACCTGACACAGCACCAACGCTTCTCACGGCTGCCGGACCGGACCCGACAGCACCCCACCCCCCCCCGCTTCTCAAGGCTGCCGGACCGGACCCGACAGCAACCCCCCCCCCCCCCCCGCTTCTCAAGGCTGCCGGACTTGACAGCACCCCCCCCCCCCCCGCTTCTCAAGGCTGCCGGACCGGACCCGACAGCACCCCCCCCCGCTTCTCAAGGCTGCCGGACTTGACATCACCCCCCCCCGCTTCTCAACCAGGGCCGGGGATACCTAACTGCCACCCAGGGAAAGAGGCTCCAGCCAGCCCCTGTCCCAACCCTTCCTGTGATGTCTATGCACCCCAGCCCCCCCCCCCCAGTAATGTGTATTCCTCTCAGCAATCCCCAGTGAGCGATATACCTCATCTCCTCCTGTGATATATATGCCCCCAAACCCTACTGTGATGGATATGCCACAGCATCTACTGTGATTTATGTGCCCTCAGCCCCTCCTGAGATGAATATTCCCCCAGCCTCTCCTATGATTTATATGCCTCCAGCTTCTCCTGTGATGTATATGCAACAGCCCCGTCTGTGATGTATATGCTCCTTTGGTCTCCTGTAATGTATGTACCCCTAGCATCTCCAGTGACGTATGCACTGTAGTCTCAGCATCTACGTTTTGATGAACATAGAAGTTCCAACAACTCATATGTGATGTATATACAGCAGTCCCAGAGTCCCCTATGTGATATATATACAGCACTACTAGTGTCCTCTATGTGATGTATATGATTTACAAAACTTATCACAAAGAGTTGACTGTGTTCCCTGCTGACACAAACCTGGAAAAGCAGTTGTGAGAAGCAACAAGATCAATATCACCTAACAACACAGCAGCACCAAGCAAAAGCTCCAGCCACCATAGTAGGAGTGAGTTAATTAATTGTTTGACCAAATAAAGCAAGGTAATTTTCAAGTTGAAAATTTTGTGCAGCCCCCGAAGGCTGGTAGAAATTTCCAAATGGCCCCCAGAAGAAAAAAGGTTTCCCACTCCATACTGAGGTATAGCAAGTAATTTACCTGTGTAAGGAACAGGGCTATATTGCAGCCTTTAGCTTTTTAACACACAGGTTCTCTTCTGCCTGTACAGTAATGGTTAAATTGGTAATGATGTCTAATTAAAACATGTGTGTTTCATGGGGGGTGGTTTTTAGATTTGTATATATGTATGGGGGAGGATGTGAACTTATGCTGTTGTTAAAGGACGCTAGTCCGAAACCCGTCCAGCGGTGGGGACTAAGCTCCCCTTACTTCATTGTTTCATCTCCATGGAACATTAAATAAAGCATTGAAAATGAAGATTCCTGTCTGATGCCGGTTCCTTCTATGATTCTACTGCAAAGGACTATGGACGTCCCTTCAGGCACCGACGGTTGTATGTGAGTCCGGTAGAGCACTTTCCTGTTCCCCTTCCCCAAGGATTAGAAATTCCAAATGGCCCCCAGGAGATAAAAAGGTTTCCCACTACATACTGAGGTATAGCAAGTCATACAGCTGCACTCTGGGGCACAAGAAAAAGGAAATATAGTATAGCAAAACTGCAGTGAAAATACTAGATAAGGAAAATACATGAAGCTAATGTAGTCTGCAACAAAGAAAATGAGGCATATCAAAACTGCTTAGGAATATCTGCAAATGGAGAAACTTAGCTAATGTATTGGCTAATTCATGTGAGCCCAATAACTAAGGACAAGGTGTTCTCCTGTATCAGGTATCTCTATGTGTGTTTAAAATATGTATGTGTGGGCAATCCGGAACCTGGCTAAAATAAGATGGTGGACACATCATGGCTTTGGGGTGAGAGTGGGGCAAGGGTGCTCAGTCAGAAAAAATACAGTAACAATATATGAAAAAAATGACCAAAAAAAGTGAGAACTTTATAGATCCTCCTTTTGTGGCAATTAAAACTCGCATTCACTTTGGATACATCACTATGAGCTTTCCACATCTTGTTAAGGTCTGAGCTTTGATTAGGTCACTCCAATATATTTACATGTTTCCCCTTAAAGTACTCAAGTGTTTTTTATCAATATGCTTTAGGTAACTGTCTTGTTTTAAGGTGAACATCCATCTCAGTTTCAAATCACTGACAAACTACAGGTTTTTCTTAAGAAGCTCTGTATTTTGAACCATCCATCTTCCCCTCGACTTGGACCATTTTCACTGTCCCTGTTGCTGAAAAAATACCCAGAGCATGATGCTGCCACCACCATGTTTCACTGTGGGGAAGATGTTCTTGTGGTGATGATCTGTGTTTGTTTGGCACCAGACATACTGTTTACCTCTGTGGCCAAAAAGTTACATTTTTGTCTCATCTTGCCACTGCACCTTCCTCCATACATTTGGCGAGTTTCCCACATGAACTTACAGGAAAAGAAAGGCTGGCATCTTTTTCTAATTAAGAGGTTTGTCCTTTATTCAATCCATTTATATACCGTAGATTGAATAAAGAAGAAACCTTTTAATTAAAAAAAAAGCCAGATTTTCTATTTCTGTGAATTATTTAATCAAGCCCAGCTAATGGGCATCAGGCGCCTGACTCAGATGTCGGAGCTGCAGATACTATTGGGTTAAGCCTGAACATTCTTTTACGAGTTTCCCACATGCCTTTTGGCAAACTCAGAACGAGCCTTCCAATACTTGGCTGTAAGTTGAGGCTTCTTTTCTTGCCTCTTTCCATAATGTCCATATCTCTGGAGTGAAAGGCTCATATGGACAGACATACATATGCACATAACAAGTTTTATTTATTTTTTTATCCATTAATTAATTTTTTTCCTATATTTGTCTCACTTCACTTTCCCAACTTAGACTATTTAGTGCTGATGCATCACACACATATCAGATTCCAAAAATATTTAAAACACAGGTTGAAAAGTAATAAACCAGATAAAAAGCCAAGGGAATGAATACTTTTCCAATGGATTGTATATAGCTAACCTACAATGCATTAACGCCAATTACAATAGTTGAAGGTCACAACTTATCCCCTTATTCACGCAACATAATTTGCGCGTGTCAGAGTATGTCTACCAGAGGTACTCTATCATAAATGCATTCAATCTTTTTCTTTGTAGTCCATATGGCTGCTGTAAAGCAATAATTATAAGTACTTGTGGCGCCCCGCAACGAGTGCGTCACAGGAGGGTATTGCAGCCATAAATGCAGCCGCAATATTCTCTGACACAGCAGTTATCCGGTTAACTTAGAGATCCAAACCCTGCATGCATCACTTAACATAGAGGGCCAATCCAAGGTCCTGGTGGGCAGAGTGCAAGGGTAGTGTAGAAGAAGTATAGACACTTAGACTAGAGAGTCTGGGAGAGTCTAGACAAGAGACAAGACACAGACTGGAACTTGGAGCAGGAGCAGGGGCTCTGCACCCCGTGCCCAGGCCGTAGGTTGGATGTTAGCAACCTTCTCAACAACCGGATCGGATACAACCAGGGTTTCCAATTCCCGATCCCTAACTCACAGCCGCTCATGTCGAAGCTGGCGCATTCAGCCGCTACGAACCAGAAGGTGGAGGAGCAGCTTCACAGGAGCTCACACCAGAACATTCTTTCTAACCAGCGGTGTCCACACCATTGGACACCAAGGCCTCCCAAACATCCATATGTAATCTGGAAGGATTGAAGCGCCCTTTCCGTACCTGTACCTGTATTCCTGGGCGACAATGCAAAGACTATTAGAATGAGGAACATACGATTTGAGGACACCTATAACAGTTTGATTCCACTTTTCATACCCGTTAACCTATTACATGTATGCTGTGTTACATAATGCCCGTTCAGACTTTCATGTCCTGCTTCTTATGATTGTATCGTCTGCACACAATAACGCAGCTGCCAGCACAAATTTAAGCAGCTCAGCTCGAAGAATCAACCGCTAAAAGCCTGTGGGGAGCGTTCAATACTTGCTTCCAATCCGGAGGTTCTAGCAGCCTCGTAAGATTACTGAATACAATAGTGAGCGTCACAATAATTACCCCTTATTTTCTACAGAGTCTTCAACTTTGATCTGCACTCAACGAGTCCCACTACCGCAGGAGCGGCACCGTGACAAGAAAAGGAGCTACACCTGTCTTAACGGAGTCCTGGCCTAACGGTAGTCATATACTTTTAACAAAAGTTCAAGTGAGATGGTTGTAACAGTGTGTCGCTGCCCGGCCTGTGTTCATGACTGTAATGTAATCAGGTCTAGGTCAACATCTCTTGTACTTCATCTAGTGGGGGATTCTGTCTTTGGTCTTCTCTGCAGGAGGTGACTTCAGTGCACAAACCTGTAGACAGAATGGAGTCTGGATTTCTGGAACTTTTTAACTGTAGCCACATGTTCAAAAGTGAGTGTGAATCCTTCCCCCATCCTGGGGCTGATCCAAAGAGACTGAAGAATATATTAATGTTTGATCAGTTCAGTTGTGTGGTGACTTGCGAAGGGCTGGGAACTGAGGCTGCAGCCAGCTCCTTATGTCTGTCTGTGGATGGTTTGAAGCTGACACATGGGATTGTGTCGTGTCCCTCACCCAGATCCATTGAACTCATCCAAGATTATTTATTCCTAATCTCTGGCGTCGGATTACCGGGTAAACCATTGTGGACTCATTACAGACTCTGCAGAATTACCTTCATTTTTGCTGTTCCATTTTCCTAGTTCAAATAAATCTCTTTGGATTGTTCATTGGCTTGGTGTCTCTTCCTGTTCAGCTGCACACCCCTTCACAATGGCATTCCCCATAATTGGGTATAGAAAGTAGATCAAAAACAATGACAATTAGAAAATTAAAATATAGATAGAAAACAATATAGTTCAATAACTTCTTGCATAGTTAAAAATTATACTGTAGTGTTACATTTTAACCAAGGCCCCCAAGTGTCCATCCTTAAATACAGTACTTAGAGATTAACTTATAAGTTTTGAACTAATGGAGTATAAAGAATAGTATTCATTGTTCTGGTCACTTGCTTGGGACTTAGTAGGACAGTTTCTACATGACATATGCTTAGTTTCTGTTGTGTTGGATGCACTGCATCATTGAAGTATTCCCTGGTCACAGTTCATTACTCAAACCTTGTCTACTTGCCTTATAATGTGTTTTTTTTTCCATATAATCAATTTTTAACTCTCCAGTGAGATTTTCTGTCATTTATACTGTTTTACTATGCCATAAAATAGGTAAAAGGGAATTAAAATAACAACATACATCACTGAAAATGGCCATAGATATTGATACGAATTTAAACACCAGTTTATTGTTTCAAATGTACTACATATGTTGGAGGTTGTACAGGTCCAAATAATAGTATTCCATAATCCACTCGCATCCCTTCCAACCATAAGGAAGATGAATATTCAGTGATGGAGATATGAATATATAATTCAATTCACATGCACCTGTTCATGAGCATTACCTGGGAAATTTCATTTGCAAAGAAGTTATTCTCCATCAACTGAATATTGACTATTATGCTATATTGTTATATGATGATAGGGCTTAATAATTGTAAAATACAATAAATAAAAACTATTTTTACTCACCTTAATTCTCACCTTGACCAGCAGCCTGCTCTACACCCTTCTTGCTGTCTGTTCTTTCATGCCTCCTTTTGATGCATCTCAAAGCCTGGTGTTGACTCCAAGCTGAGACTACTGGCCTCAAACAGGCTCCAGGGCATGCACCGTGAATTCAGAGTCTGCTCGCAGTCTGAATCCCCAGCCAAGAGCTTACACCAGGCTGGAGCTGTGATTTGATGGCAGTTCATACAGTGAACAGAGAGCAACAGGGGTTGACAGAGACATAAGCTGCTGGCAAAAATGTAAAAAGAAGAAATAATCATGCCTCACCTTTCTGTCTTCATGTTTCCATGCCTGCTGTCTGGTCTTCGTTTTGTAGCTGCAACCTAGTGTTCACTGTAGGCTTGGGTTTTTGGCTCTGAGTATACCTCAGAGCTAGGGATGAGCAAAGTCAAACTGTAAAGTTCAGGGTTCATAAACATTTTTAGTGTGGCCACTTTACACCCCATCACAGCCATGTTAAGTTTTGGCATGGCTGGGATTCCCAGTGCATCACTTGGGGAAAAAAATTACTTGGGTTGCCTTTTTTTTTTTAAATTACAAGCATGGGTAAAAATGACAGCTATGGGCTGCATTCCCCATCAATCTGCTATACCATGGCTGGTTATCAAAAATAGAGGGGAAACAATGCCATTTTTAAAATTATTTAAATAAATAACTTAAAAACTACTATTATTTGGCCCTTCTCAGACTAAATATATGGCTTGCAGCTGCTAAGAAATGGCACATCAATTAGATGCGCCAATTCTAACACTTTACTCACCTGTTTCTGATTGCCCTAGTGTAGTGGCAATTGGGGTAATAGTTAATGGGATTGTTGTCAGTTATCAATTCATAACTAACATCAAGGCCAGAGGTTAGTAATAGATAAGGGTCAGTCAGACACCTTCATTTACTAACCTGAAAAGTAAATGGTTAACAAACAGAGACTGAAAAAATACTTTATTTGAATAAAGACTCCCCGACATAACATTATTCACCAAGCTATTACCATCACCACATCATCTTGATGTCAGTAACCTTACATAGCATCACTGTTCTCACTGGGTATCGCAGAGGGCAGCAACAGACGCAGAGCCTTGTAAATGGCAACCACAAATTATTACTGGCAAATTTATGCTTTAAAATACCAAATAGCTGCCAGCTGCAGTCACCATGCTATTGAACAGAATAGGAAAAGCAACAGATAAAAAATGGATGCAAAAATTGTGATAGTGAGGCCTGGGGGCAGGAGGAAGCAACATGGGGATGAGAAGAACAATTATACATACCGTGTTTCCTCCAAGATAAGAAAGCAGTCAGACTCTTTTTGTATCACTGATTAAACTATATGAATATTCCCTGCTTCTTCCACCTATCCTGTGTGCAAGTGTGGAGCCCACTGGGACGGGGTACTCGGTGCCGGGCCGGGGTACTGCTGGGGAATGTCACAGCGGATTTGGTTTTGTCGTGACGCCACCCACGGGTTGTGGTCAGTAATGGGACCGCCGCTGCTGCAGAACCTCTGGGGATGATGTTTTAGCAGCATTAGATGGAATGACTCTCCGCAGGTAGAGCTGGGGCAGTGATAGTAAAAGTCAATGATGGTTATTGTAGGCTTTGCAGGGAAAGGGGATGATGAGGAGATGGCTCCTGACAGGGTCAAATGGAGGACTGACAGTTCTTCATACCTGAAATCAGACACAGACAACGTAGCAGGGTTCACCCAGGTTTACTTCTCCATCTCTCTTGTCAGACAGTACATGGTACAATACAGTTCTTTACAGCTTTGCTATGTTGAATCCGGTCTGTTCAGTTCAGCACCCACTGGCCTACTCCTTCTCCTTCATCTGTTCCTCTCAGCTCACTCCGGCCTACTGGCTACGTGTGTTGAGGTGTTTGCTAAACAAACTGTCTACCCTCCTACCTGGCTGCAGTTTCTACCTGTGGCCACCCTGGTCGCACACTCCCCCGGAGTAAAACCGGCGTGTCCTCACGCCGTCCGGAATGGATTCCCCTGAAAAGCATTTTTATCTTGCAAAACATTAAACATCAAACATATTTGTTTCTTCCTATTACGGAGGTACGAATCTTAAAACGTTACATTTTTAATAAGTAATATATATATTACTCTTCTAAAAATTCAAACAGTCTTAAAAAGGTGCCAAAAATCTCAAAGTGCAAAACGTGGCACAAGTGCTTAAAAAGTGCAAAAACTTCAAAAAGTCAAAAGTGCAAAACTTCACAAAGGCACTCAGCAGTTCAGTCCAAGTTCTATGCACCGTCTCAAAAGTGCAATCTTTGGTCTTAAAACCAATGGGGAGCACACTGAGTGCTCAATTATGTACAAGAAAGTTTATGCCATATCACTGTTCATGACATCAAATGTCTATGACACATAAGACGAACAGGGGAAAAGGCTAACATTCATTCAGGAATGGGATGGGGCCAATAAGGATCACGTCACATTCACACTTACTGTCCTTGATTGTAGCAATCCGGGTCTTACTCCTGTTTCTTCCAGGGCAGAACTTGTGGAGCAATCCTTGGGAACAGTTTCAATTCTTGTAGGGATTGCTCCAACAGATAACTGGTCGAGATTTGGGTAATCGCATCTTTGGTGGCTTCTACCACAACTGTCTCTGCAGGGGTTGATGAATCTGGGTTGGTATCTGGATCTGGGTAAACAACTGGATCCTCCAATTCTGGCATTTCTATAGGATCCGGGTAATCAGCTGGATCCTCTAACTCTGGTGATTCACTGTCTTCATGAACTTCTAGTGATAGCCTTTTCACGTTTATACCATATGGGCCTCTTTCTCCTTCCACTACAATATAGGAAACCCATTCTCCAACCTGTACTTCCCTGTCCGGGTGTTTCTCTGGAAGGTGTGCTTCCACATCCCTTCTGTTGATAAAAACGTCTCTGCTTGCTCCTGGTTCTCGTGCAAAGGCATATCCTGGTTTTGGCTTGACTTTTACAATCTCGCCCTCATGTCTCTGGGATTTGGCAAGACTGGTACTTCGGCGAGCTACTGTTTAGGAATACTTAGTACGTTCAATCATTTCTTGTCTCTTTACTTGTCTCTCTATCTCCTCCTGTTCCCTCTTGCGAATACAGCGTTGCAAGTATTCCTCCCTAGTAATAAGCTCTGCAGGCCCTGCCGGGCTGTCAGGGTCTTCCGGGAAACCCATAAGGTCATCGTTGGCCTCACTCCTCTCCCACCAACAACGGAGCTGTTCCCCTCTCAACTCTGTAGATGCAGGCACGGGGATCAGAGGCTCCGGAAGATGCAAATCGCTCTCCATCCAAGTTCCTAGGGGGTCGGCCACTCTGGTGGTTCTCCAGGAACTGTTGTTAAATGTGCTAACCCAGCCGAGTTGCACAGACAGGGACTGCTGGTTTTGGTAAAAGTCAATATCAATTTGTATCCATGTTCTTTGCTCTATTTGGGCCCGGGTTATCTGCAGGGGCAGCAGCCGCATTACACCCCTCCGGGTGTCTCGAACTTCTTGATATTCCTTTCCGCCTTCCGCCATGCTGCTGTAATTACCCAATATTTCTCCCTGGCTGGGTTCCTCCACACTCACGTTCAGTGGGCCCTCCAGGATGAATTGAGGTCTTTCTTTCGCAGCACTCTCCTCAGTGTCTTTTTCTTCCGTCCGGGTATACTGTAATGACGACCGTTCCACATCTGGTTTCCTGTCCCGCCTTTCCAGGATGACGACTTCCTCTCTTGCCATATTCTTACTGGATATCGCAACTTGAGAAGGAAGTTCCTCCCCAGGATTGATGGCTGGCTCCCCCGGAGTTAAGGGGAGCCAGGGTGGACTCTTCCTTTCCTTTGGACCGGCTCCATCTTGGATTCTGCAGCGCGACAGGGACTCTCTCTTTTCACCCGATGACGTCAGAGCGTTTTTTCTTCCCGCGCGTCGCGCGCTCTGTAATGGCAGACTTTGAAATTTACAGTCTCTGTGGCGCAGTTTAAATTCAGCTTGCCGCGCGCCCAGCAATGGCGGCTGATTCAAAACGGTCACTAATCACAGCACACAATGCCCGGTTTATACGGGCACGGTAGATCTTGTTCGTGACGCCAAGTTGTGGAGCCCACTGGGACGGGGTACTCGGTGCCGGACCGGGGTACTGCTGGGGGATGTCACGGCGGATTTGGTTTTGTTGTGACGCCACCCATGGGTTGTGGTCAGTAATGGGACCACCGCTGCTGCAGAACCTCCGGGGATGATGTTTTAGCAGCATTAGATGGAATGACTCTCCGCAGGTAGAGCTGGTTCCCCGGGGCAGTGATGGTAAAAGTCAATGATGGTTATTGTAGGCTTTGCAGGGAAAGGGGATGATGAGGAGATGGCTCCTGACAGGGTCAAATGGAGGACTGACAGTTCTTCATACCTGAAATCAGACACAGACAACGTAGCAGGGTTCACCCGGGTTTACTTCTCCATCTCTCTTGTCAGACAGTACATGGTACAATACAGATCAAAGCTGTACAGAAATGTTGAATGCGGTATACTGAACCCACTGCAGCCAGGTTATCTCTCCTAGACTCCTCAGTCCCTCTACGTGTCCTTTCAGGCTTATTCTCGGTGTTTCCCTTTAAAGTGAATTACGGAGCGGCAGCTCGGTCCCCAATAGTAGCTTCCCCTAAATCTATGGGCGGTAAGCTGGGTCCTCTCAGTTGCTGCTGTGCCCCCAATCCTCCGGTGGGAATACAGATCTGGAGTCTGTGTCCCCCATCAATTTGTCTGGAGCGCTGGGTTGATCTTCAGCCCCCCTCAGAGCTGACACTCAGGTTTCAGCCTAACCTCAGGTATCCCTGTATCTCAAGGGATCACCAGGTCCTTCTCTTCTGATGTAACTTCCTAGTGTATCAAGGGAGGTTCTCCTGTCAGTCAACTGCTGGCCCTCACGTCTTCCCTGGACCTGATGGTACTGGTCTAGTCTGTTCAGTTAAGCACCCACTGGCTTACTCCTCCTCCTTCATCTGTTCCTCTCAGCCCACTCCGGCCTACTGGCTATCCACTTCCTGTTGCTCCCTTATATACTCATCCGTTACCATGGATACGCTCCATCCGCTCATATCTAGCCTACTATCCCTTGCCTGCTTAGAGTCCCAGGCGCCGGGTTAGGTCCCCATGTCAGTGGATACGTGTGTTGAGGTGTTTGCTAAACAAACTGTCTACCCTCCTACCTGGCTGCAGTTTCTACCTGTGGCCACCCTGGTCGCAGGGGCGCCACACAAGCATATCAGTCTCATCAAAGTCAGTTAGCTGTATTACCATTAAAAGGATAGAATAAGTAATAAAAAAATGGCATGTGCAAACTCCTATATTTGTTAACAAGCACAAGTAAAACAGACAACTAAGGGCTGAAACCCCAGCAATTTTTTTTAACTGGACTGGTTATCAAAAATAGAATGAAGCCCATGACATTTTTTAAAAGGATTTAAGTAAATAATTTTAGAAAGTACAGTAGGGTCTTCCCATTTTTGATAACCAGACAACGGTAAAGCAGATCACTGAGTGCTGGTAATATCAGGGTGGGAAAGGCCATGATTATTTGGCCCTTCCCAGCCTACATATTCCAGCCTGCAGCTGCCAAGAATTGGCAAATCCATTAGATGTGTGGCGCCCCTGCGGCTAGGCGCCACGGGGTAGTATTACACTTAATATAAAATTGTGTTTTTCCCTGTAAGGTCATCAGTTCAGGGTTCACTTTATGGAGTCTGTTTTTACACCCACCTAGGACCACTCCACTTAGAATAGGGGAAACCGGTAATTTAGTGGGTTCCATAGGGGTGGGGGTGGAGCCTAAGAGAGAGTAGTGTGAGGTAAAGTGACAGTTAGTCAGACAGTGCTGGGAAGGCAGGCAGAGAGGTCAGTCCTGGCAGCCCAGCTGACAGGAGGGAGCCCCATCTCTAAGTGGGAGCCCAGGACAGAAGGCAACGGGCCAGGACTGGTATGACCAAACAATAATGAGTAGTCCAACACTGATGAATGCGATTAATAACCGCATTCATCCACCACCAGAAAATCTGCAAAAAATCAGTGATTTGTGATGTGTGATTCCTGTGCGGATTTTTTGCACTGATTTTTTGCAGATTTTCTGGTGGTGGATAAATGCGGTTATTAATCGCATTCATCAGTGTTGGACTACTCATTATTGTTTGGTGAATGTATTTCTCCTGTTTGCAGGAAAGGGAAGTGACCCACCCTTTCCCTATGAGTAGTCCACACATAAGCTGTTTCACAGGTAAAAAGCCCACAGAGTGGAGTCCTGGCTGGAGCCTGGATTGAGGTATGTTCACACACTCAGGTTTTAAATGCACACATCAGCTAGGGACTGTCTCGCTAGGGCAACCGTGACAAGGTGAGACAGCTTACGTATATATATTTTTTGCAAAAACGTACAGACCAATAGCCCTGTTTTTGATACTTTTTTGATGGCACTCGCTACAAACTGGAAAAAAGAAAAAATATTTATTATAAACAGGGAGCTTTTTGTGTGACTCCTGTGCGGAGTTTTTGCACTGATTTTTTGCAGATTTTCTGGTGGTGGATGAATGCGGTTATTAATCGCATTCATCAGTGTTGGACTACTCATTATTGTTTGGTGAATGTATTTCTCCTGTTCGCAGGAAAGGGAAGTGACCCACCCTTCCCCTATGAGTAGTCCACACATAAGCTGTTTAACAGGTAAAAAGCCCACAGAGTGGAGTCCTGGCTGGAGCCTGGATTGAGGTATGTTCACACACTCAGGTTTTAAATGCACACATCAGCTAGGGACTGTCTCGCTAGGGCAACCGTGACGAGGTGAGACAGCTTACGTATATTTTTTGCAAAAAACGTACAGACCAATAGCCCAGTTTTTGATACTTTTTTGATAGCACTCGCTACAAACTGGAAAAAAGAAAAAATATTTATTATAAACAGAGAGCTTTTTGTGTGATTCCTGTGCGGATTTTTTGCACTGATTTTTTGCAGGACTGGTATGAGCCAGCTGGTCACGTTGGGGAGCATCGGCATTGCGGATAGCCGAAGTAGCCAGGTGTTCATTCCTGGCTATAGACCAACGATCTGCGGGCCCAACCTAACCGGGTCGCCGTATGAACCACAAGGTACCTCGCCCCTCAGGACCATGAACCGGTTCAAGACACTACAGAAAAGGGCCATATATTGCGGGGCTGGAAGGAAGCCTTCTTCTTCTTCTTCTTGGGCGTCCTATCCGGACCGGTGGGGCACAAACCTTATCTGATAGATACAGACAGTGGGACTGGCGGGAGAGCTCTGCAAGGGTGGAGAGTAAGAAAAATAAATTAACCCAGAAAGCCATAGAAGGAAGGACATCTAGAGACTCCATAACAGGGAATCTGGAGCTAGTGACCGTCCCCCGGTAAACCGGATTGTACCGTACACCATCATCATCTGCCGGTACCTATTAAAGTGGAATAAACTTGCTCTGGACTCTGTCTTCCTTACTCTGTGCCCGGAGGGCTCAGCATCATCAGCAGCTCAGCAGAGGGGTAAGAACTGCAGCACCATCTCCATTACTGCCCTCCCTCACCATCTTCCTTCATTCCTGCCCTGAGGTAAAACTCCACCTGTGGAGAGCTGTTCCACACTCTGCTGCACCCACCATCAAAAGCAGCGCCGTTACCATATTACCGGGAACTACAGGTGACATCATGATCCCCTGTAAATAACCCCTTCTCCCATCATCAACATCTACCCCAGATGATTACCAGGGCACAGCACCGGGATTCCGTCCACCTGTGACTCCCTATTCAGCAGACCCGGTGACCGAGTTTCCCTTATTCCCCTGGCTGTATCAGATGCGCCATGTGTTTTGTTTTATTTGGCTCTTTGGATTGCCCCAGTGTGGTGGCAATCAGGGTAATAGTAATTGGTGCTGAAATGTTAGCCTACTCAAGCAACACATCTGGTGGTATTTATTGAAGACATGCAGACCACCAACAGAATCACACTACGGATGTGCTGTACACCACAAATATGGTGGTGGCGCATAATTTCAGAAAGGAGGTAGGCTCTGTAGAAGAAACAAAGGGGGTAAGCAGAGGGGCAGAGATGAATAAGAACACCATATCCCCTAAGTTCTGCCACAATACTGAATTAATGCACGGGTGATATTATCATGAAATTTTTAGAGGAAGATTATTCAGCAATCAAATATTGGATTTTTTTAATGCAGGTATCCATTAAATCAGAACAGTGCCATTATGGCTATGTATTTACTTTACAGGTTCTTTTTAAGTGCAATGTTTTTATAATTGAGTTTTCATTTAGTACAATGACTCCATCTAGTTGCTGAACTTATTTCCCAGCATTAGATTTTTGTCCCTCCTTCCTTTCCACGCCTCGTTCTATAGTGGTGCATTGCAGGAAGTTGACGCCTACTTTACTCATGAACTGAGGACTTCCACCATTTTATCCCCTTCATAAGACTGTATAACAGGCTGACTTAGCACATATTTGTACACTGTGCGTCCATTTTTCATATGTATTTTTCTGTTGCCTTTATACATGTGCTGATTCTTTGTTATTTCATTTCTTCTAGTTTCACCAAATATATTTACTAAAGGTTCAATAAACTGCATAGACTAAAGAATAGGGTCTTCCTACTGGACTACACTAAATAGGCTTAGCTGCTTGTAAGTCTACGCACACACCGGAGCACTGTGTACCAAGGACAGAATAATTATTCATTATTAATTCTTCATAGTGAGAGCTGCAAAAAAAATTTAAACATAAAGTCAAAAGAACTGTTTTTTTATTTTTCAATTTACAAAGAAATGAAATAAGGTCTACTGGCACTTGAGAGGTGAGCTAAAAGAATTGGGGTTCATCTGGAGTGGGTACGCCTTGTCGCACTGGAATTACATTTACACTTTTTTTTTTTTTAAATTAAAAAAGATGGGTTATGAACATGTGTGTTTATTTTACTTGTTTGATATGTGGCTTTACATAGTCTGTGCAGTAGCAAGTAGTTAGCCTGACAATAGTTAGTGGGCACCCAGATTGGGAAGAGTTACAAGGGCACACACAGTAAATAGTTACTGTTTGAGCAGAGGAGGTTGAGATCTTGAAGTAGAGGAAAGTACTAATGTTTAACAAAAAGCCTCAACTTAGTAGTGTGTTAGCGATGAAAGCATCAAGAGGTCAAAAATAAGTTCTGCAGTACAGGGGCGGAACTACCGTGGGGCAGCTGGTTCAGCTGCACCAGGGCCCCGACCGGCTAGGGGGCCCCTTCAAGCCTGCAGGGGGGCCCCCAGCCGACCCCCGTAAGCCGTTGCCAGAAGAAAGGAGGGTCAGGCAAGGGAAGCAGAACGCTTCCTGCTTCCCTTGCTTGATCCCGCCCCTCTTCTCCTCTGCCCCTCCGGCTCCCAGGAGCGCACTCGGCGTGGCTCAGCAGGTAGGAGAGCCGCCGCAAACACCTCTCCGACGGCAGCCAGCACCAACCCGCACAACACCCCCCCTCGAACCGCGACGATGGCCACCAGCACCCCTCCGGACCTCGCCGACGGCCACCTGCACCCCCAACAGACCGCGCCGACGGCCACCAGCCCTCCCCCCCAAACCCCCTCCCCCGCTCCTCACCATGGATGCACCAGGGCCCCCTGGGGTCAAGGTCAGCAACTGCTGCAGTAACTAACTACTTGGACTTGGATTGAAGGAGAATTACAAGAAGGTTACTATCACCATCAGTGAGTACCTGAGGGAGGTGTAATTTCCCTAGGCTAGAAAAAGTGGGATATGGCCAACATGTGAAACTAGCTCTGGAGGTTTAGAGAGGCCCTATTCTGACCAGGAAGGAGCACAGGGTATCATTGAAGTGATCAGAGGAAAGAAAGACAGATCAAATCCTAAAAGCTCTCTGACACTCCTGCTTTTCAACTGTTACATCCTAACATTCATTCAGATGTCATTATATCTGTAACTGAAATTAAGAAAGTGCCCCTGCTTAAAGTAAAAGAAATGTACAAGAAGTATTGTGTATTTTATCACTAGTGTTGAGTGAGTGTAATCGTTACTAATAGTTACTCACACAGATAGTACTGTATTCGTAATACTTGTTACTCGGCGAGTATCGCTGGTGCTTGTGAGTCGATCATGAACTGTCTGACACATATTGCCAACTCCCTTCAGTACACAAATGGAGTTGGCACATCAGTGAGAACAGATTGAATGTTAGGGTCTCTCACAGCAAAGTGTTTTATGCAGTGAAAACGCAAAAAAAACACCCTCCCGCCATTCCCCAGAAATGCTTGTTTTATAGCCAGATGTGTTAGTCACTAATTGACTAACACTGGACTCACTATCCGGACGAATATACGAGTATTAAAAACTACTCGTTACGAGGATAGCGATTACAAATATTTCACTACTCACTTATTGATCTCCAGTTATTGCTTGTTGAAACCCTATTTGAGTAAATACAGTAAGGATTTTTTAAACTTTTTAAAATGGATCCTTGTCTGACTGACTTATCCCATAATTACAAGGTCCTCATACCATCTAACTACATGTGGCCTGAAGAGGGGTAATATGCAAATCTCCAAATCACACACACGCACACACTGAGGGGTACCATCACAAGGTGTCTTGGGACCACGAAGCAAACCTTGCCACCACAGGTCCCTTACAAACAAAGTACAATGTTAGTTACATGTACTATTAGTTTTTACTTATTTACTTACTACAGGGTATTTAGTCATTTGGTTTTTATCCTCGGTCATGCTTTAGAAATAATAATAATAGTGATTATAATAAATGCATTATCCTAAAGGCTCAAAATGATATAACTTTGACTCCAATTAGTTCTATCATAAACTGCATATGTGATTTCTATCTTTCCAAAACATGATTTCAGTACGATGCTGGATTTTAAAAGTGACCATTTGATTAATGTATTTCCTTATGATATCGTATCCAAACAGTGAGTGGCCTGAAACAATCATATAAAAAAATCTCAACATATGCTCAATATAATCTGCTCACAAAACGAAAAAATGGTGTTCAAAGTCACAAAAATGAGGATTCCTCTTGTTGCGTATCCACAAAGCAATTAGACTGCATGCATTCCATTCCAAGTGATGCAAAAAATATCACTTATCCCTCCATCCACAACGTACTGTGACAATACAACCTGCACAGAAGTCTTTATCAAGTTTTTGTCTCTACTAGTCAGATTATTTCTATCTGACATATAAATGGATGGTTTAATGATTTTATATTTTTACTACAGTTAACTTTTAGGGAAATTCACTGTTTGCAGTCCTAACGCAAAATGTTGCCACACATGTAAGAAACTTTATGGTTATCTAATTAAGAGATTTGTACCAAGTTATTAGAATATCCCCTATTGAAGGGATAGGGGATAACTTTTTGACTAGAGGGGTTCTACTGCTGGGACACCTATTGCTCTTGAGGTTGAGCAATCATACTGTAAAGCTACCGTCACACACAATGACGCACCAGCGACCCCGACAACGATAACAATCCTGTAGGGATCTGCCTGTTTGACAGCTCCCCAGCGACCAGGGAGCCACCTCCACATCGCTGGTAACTATGATAAACAGCGGGTATCTAGGCAGCGCACGCTGCCTAGATACCCAGTGCTTACAATGGTTACCTCCCTGCTTAGCACTGGTAACCATGATAAACACCGGATATCTAGGCAGTGCGCGCTGCCTAGATACCAAGTGCTTACAATGGTTACCAGCCTGTGAGGACGCTAATCACTGGTCTCTCGCTGTCACACGCAGCGATGAGTGCTGACCAGCAGGAGACCAAAGAAAAAAAATGACCCAGAGCACTTTGTAACAATCAGCGATCTCACAGCAAGGACCTGATCGCTGCTAAGTGTCACAGTTAGCGAGATCGTTAGTGAAATCGCTGTTAGGTCACAAAACCTGTGACGTTACAATGATCTCGCTAACAATCTTGTTATGTGTGACGGGGGCTTAACTCTGCTCCATTTAATCTCTATGGAGATGTTCATCTCTTTACAATGCTGATTCAACCACTATTGTTTTATGTGCAGGTTTTAGACTATGCCATAAAAAATACACCCCCTACTAGATGTCAGGTAAACAAATTTAACACACGCATACAGAAACCCTTACAAACTGACAAATTAGCCCACTTTAGGTGTTTGTAGCAATGCTCTGCTTTCAAATTCACGAGCATTATACCTCTTTTATTTTAAAAATCACAATATTCTAAACTTTAGGATCCATTTTAAATTATTCTGTTTACCGTCTGCTTTGTTTCCAGTTCCTGTTTGCTAGATGAATGATTGTGAAATGTGTCACAGTGAACTATGAACATATGGAATTTTCCATGTTTTGGTATCTCAGAGGAATATAGTTCAGAAAGTGAACACAGTCTAGCATCAACTAAAATACTTTTACATTTCATGTGAATGTGTAAAGGGGAATGTGTATGTCTCTTGATGATGGACCCACACAAAGTAAGCCTTGCAAAGATGACAAATGGGGGTTAACCTTAAAGGGGTTGTCCGGGTTCGTCACATAATCTGAGTGCATATCCAGGCTGCCTAATGCTGACAATCTGTAATGTACTTTGTGTCAGCTTTCTGCAGGGTTTCCTAGATAACACTTGTTTTGTGTCTGAACAGAACGACCAGGGGGGGTGTTCTGGCATGATAATGAACACTGGTCGTTTCCACCTACTCTACCCCATCCCCTCCCCCATAGCAACATCCCCGCCCTCCCCATCTCCATGACTCAGCCTCTCCACAGGAAGAAAATGATCCTCGGCTGCAGCCATTGCTGTGATCAGAGCTGCCCGGATTAGCTGCTCCTCCCCCGGCCACACACAGTGATGTATGGAAAGTCTGCAGAGAGAAGAGACAATGTGCTGCACTCAGGGGGGGGCCGCTCTGTGATTACAATGAATAGCTCCGGCCTCTTATCAGTGATTCTTCCCTCACTGTCCCAGGCTGTCATCAGGAGAATGTACAGTGTGCAGACACCAGTGATGTCTGCAAAGTCTGCAGAGAAGGGACAATCGTGCTGTATTCAGGGCCGCTCCGTGATTACAGTGACTAGCTCCCTCATATCAGTGATTCCCTTCCCTCACTGTCCGGGCTGTGATCAGGAGAATGTACAGTGTGAGCCCAGTGATGGGGGGCTGCAGCTTCTGTGACACACTGTAACAAACCCCTGCTGTGTGAATGAGACAGCTGTGTCACTGATGTCTGTACACAGCAGGAGATATGGTACAGTGTGAAGGATGGTCAGCACTGTGTCTCCAATGACACAAATACTGATTGAAGCAGCCTCTATCCACTCAGTAACTGCAGCAGTGTGAAGTGTTGGAGGTATATGTATGGAGATATTGATGATACTAAGGATTTTGATATTGTTGAGGAGTCCTTCCTTCCGTCGCCCCATCAGTCCGCCCGTCCTTCCTTCTTTCCTTCCATCCATCCTTCCTTCCGTTCATCCTTCCGTCCTTCTTTCAGTCCGTCTTTCGTCCTTTCTTTCCGTCCATCTGACCGTCCTTCCTTCTTTCCATCCATCCGTCCTTCCCTCCTTCCTTTTTTCCGTCCGTCCTTCTTTCCATCCTTCCATCTGTCCTTCTTTCCGTCGTCCTTTCTTTCCATCTGTCCTTCCTTCTTTCCGTCCATCTATCCGTCTGTCCTTTCCGTACCTCCTTTTTTCCGTCCTTCCTTCTTTCCATCTGTCCTTCCTTCTTTCCGTCCTTCCTTCCGTCCATCTATCCGTCCGTCCTTCTTTCTGTCCCTCCTTCTTTCCGTCCATCCGTCCTTCCTTCTTTCCGTCCTTCCTTCCATCCGTTCGTCGCCCCATCAGTCTATCTGTCCTTCCTTTCATCCTTCTTTCCATCCTTCCTTCTGTCCATCCATCCATCCCTCCTTCCTTCCGTTGGTCCTTGCGTCCTTCTTTCTGTCCATCCTTCCTTCTTTCCATCCTTCCTTATTTCCGACCGTCCTTCCTTCTTTCCGACCGTCCGTGCCGTTCTTCCTTCTTTCTGTCCTTCCTTCTTTCCGTCTGTCCATCAGTCGTTCCTACTTTCCGTCCGTCCTTCTTTCTGTCCGTCCTTCTTTCCATCCGTCCGTCCTTCTTTCCGTCCGTCCGTCCTTCTTTCCGTCCGTCCGTCCTTCTTTCCGTCCTTCATTCCGTCCGTCCTTCATTCCGTCCGTCCTTCATTCCGTCCGTCCTTCATTCCGTCCGTCCGTCCTTCTTTCCGTCCATCCATCCATCCATCCGTCCTTCATTCCGTCCGTCCTTCATTCCGTCCGTCCTTCATTCCGTCCGTCCTTCATTCCGTCCGTCCTTCATTCCGTCCGTCCTTCTTTCCGTCCGTCCTTCTTTCCGTCCGTCCTTCTTTCCGTCCGTCCTTCATTCCGTCCGTCCTTCATTCCGTCCGTCCTTCATTCCGTCCGTCCTTCATTCCGTCCATCCCGTCCGTCCTTCATTCCGTCCGTCCTTCATTCCGTCCGTCCTTCATTCCGTCCGTCCTTCATTCCGTCCGTCCTTCATTCCGTCCGTCCTTCATTCCGTCCATCCCGTCCGTCCTTCATTCCGTCCGTCCGTCCTTCATTCCGTCCGTCCGTCCTTCATTCCGTCCGTCCTTCATTCCTTCCGTCCATCCTTCATTCTTTCCGTCCGTCCTTCATTCTTTCCGTCCGTCCTTCATTCTTTCCGTCCGTCCTTCATTCTTTCCGTCCATCCGTCCGTCCTTCATTCTTTCCGTCCATCCGTCCGTCCTTCATTCTTTCCGTCCATCCGTCCCTCCTTCATTCTTTCCGTCCATCCATCCCTCCTTCCTTCTTTCCGTCCATCCGTTCTTCCCCTCAAGCTGTATTTTCCCTTCACCCCTGGGTGATTTCCTGTTTTCCTTCCTCTTCTTCCATAACTTTTCTATTTTTCCGTCAATACAGACATATGAAGCTTCTTGTTGTTTTTTGCAGGACGAGTTGAACTTTTGAATGACGACATTTATTTAAAAATTGCAAAAAAATAGTGCAATTATACATTTGTTTTTTGGGTTTTTTATTCACCATGTTTACTATATGGTAACACTGAGGTGTCGGTATGATGTCTGGGGTCAGTACTATATGGTAACACTGAGGTGTCGGTATGATGTCTGGGGTCAGTACTATATGGTAACACTGAGGTGTCGGTATGATGTCTGGGGTCAGTACTATATGGTAACACTGAGGTGTCGGTATGATGTCTGGTGTCAGTACTATATGGTAACACTGAGGTGTCGGTATGATGTCTGGGGTCAGTACTATATGGTAACACTGAGGTGTCGGTATGATGTCTGGGGTCAGTACTATATGGTAACACTGAGGTGTCGGTATGATGTCTGGGGTCAGTACTATATGGTAACACTGAGGTGTCGGTATGATGTCTGGTGTCAGTACTATATGGTAACACTGAGGTGTCGGTATGATGTCTGGGGTCAGTACTATATGGTAACACTGAGGTGTCGGTATGATGTCTGGGGTCAGTACTATATGGTAACACTGAGGTGTCGGTATGATGTCTGGTGTCAGTACTATATGGTAACACTGAGGTGTCGGTATGATGTCTGGGGTCAGTACTATATGGTAACACTGAGGTGTCGGTATGATGTCTGGGGTCAGTACTATATGGTAACACTGAGGTGTCGGTATGATGTCTGGGGTCAGTACTATATGGTAACACTGAGGTGTCGGTATGATGTCTGGGGTCAGTACTATATGGGTCTGGGGTCAGTACTATACTATAGGAGCTGACGGCCGCTGCGGACACATTGCGGATCCCCTACGCAGAACGCTGCGGAGGGGAACGCTAATGTGAACCCAGCCTTAGAATGCAGGATAGTCCCTGATAAAAAAGGGAGCTTTTATTTTAATACACAAAAATGGGGTGACGGTTCTCTTTAAAATAAAAATGGATATAGATTTTGATTGTCAGAATAAATGTTTGACTGTAACTGCGGATCGTGGAAAATTGGGCAAGAGCGCAATTCTTTTTTTGTTTCTTTAATTCTTCAATTATTCATACCAACACCTCAGTGTTACCATATAGTACTGACCCCAGACATCATACAGACACCTCAGTGTTGCCATATAGTACTGACCCCAGACATCATACCGACACCTCAGTGTTACCATATAGTACTGACCCCAGACATCATACCAACACCTCAGTGTTACCATATAGTACTGACCCCAGACATCATACCGACACCTCAGTGTTACCATATAGTACTGACCCCAGATATCATACCGACACCTCAGTGTTACCATATAGTACTGACCCCAGACATCATACCGACACCTCAGTGTTACCATATAGTACTGACCCCAGACATCATACCGACACCTCAGTGTTACCATATAGTACTGACCCCAGACATCATACCAACACCTCAGTGTCACCATATAGTGAACATGGTGAATAAAAAACCCAAAAGACAAATGTATAATTGCACTGTTTTTTTTGCAATTTTTAAATAAATGTCGTCATTCAAAAGTTCAACTCGTCCTGCAAAAAACAACAAGAAGCTTCATATGTCTGTATTGACGGAAAAATAGAAAAGTTATGGAAGAAGAGGAAGGAAAACAGGAAATCACCCAGGGGTGAAGGGAAAATACAGGCTTGAGGGGAAGAACGGATGGACGGATGGAAAGACTGAAGGATGGACGGAAAGAAGGAAGGAGGGACGGATGGACGGAAAGAATGAAGGACGGACGGATGGACGGAAAGAATGAAGGACGGACGGATGGACGGAAAGAATGAAGGACGGACGGATGGACGGAAAGAATGAAGGACGGACGGATGGACGGAAAGAATGAAGGACGGACGGAAAGAATGAAGGACGGACGGAAGGAATGAAGGACGGATGGACGGAAGGAATGAAGGACGGACGGAAGGAATGAAGGAC
Source organism: Allobates femoralis (assembly GCA_033576535.1). NCBI lineage: Eukaryota > Metazoa > Chordata > Amphibia > Anura > Aromobatidae > Allobates > Allobates femoralis. The sequence continues at coordinate 183,198,772 of JARQOC010000005.1, forward strand.
GGACGGAAGGAAGGAAGGACGGAAGGAAGGACGGACGGAAGGAAGGACGGACGGACGGAAGGAAGGACGGACGGACGGGATGGACGGAATGAAGGACGGACGGGATGAAGGACGGACGGGATGAAGGACGGACGGGATGAAGGACGGACGGGATGAAGGACGGACGGGATGAAGGACGGACGGGATGAAGGACGGACGGGATGAAGGACGGACGGGATGAAGGACGGACGGGATGAAGGACGGACGGAATGAAGGACGGAAAGAAGGACGGACGGACGGAAAGAAGGACGGACGGACGGAAAGAAGGACGGACGGACGGAAAGAAGGACGGACGGACGGAAAGAAGGACGGACGGAAAGTAGGAACGACTGATGGACAGACGGAAAGAAGGAAGGATGGACAGAAAGAAGGACGCAAGGACCAACGGAAGGAAGGAGGGATGGATGGATGGACAGAAGGAAGGATGGAAAGAAGGATGAAAGGAAGGACAGATAAACTGATGGGGCGACGGACGGATGGAAGGAAGGACGGAAAGAAGGAAGGACGGATGGACGGAAAGAAGGAGGGACAGAAAGAAGGACGGACGGATAGATGGACGGAAGGAAGGACGGAAAGAAGGAAGGACAGATGGAAAGAAGGAAGGACGGAAAAAAGGAGGTACGGAAAGGACAGACGGATAGATGGACGGAAAGAAGGAAGGACAGATGGAAAGAAAGGACGACGGAAAGAAGGACAGATGGAAGGATGGAAAGAAGGACGGACGGAAAAAAGGAAGGAGGGAAGGACGGATGGATGGAAAGAAGGAAGGACGGTCAGATGGACGGAAAGAAAGGACGAAAGACGGACTGAAAGAAGGACGGAAGGATGAACGGAAGGAAGGATGGATGGAAGGAAAGAAGGAAGGACGGGCGGACTGATGGGGCGACGGAAGGAAGGACTCCTCAACAATATCAAAATCCTTAGTATCATCAATATCTCCATACATATACCTCCAACACTTCACACTGCTGCAGTTACTGAGTGGATAGAGGCTGCTTCAATCAGTATTTGTGTCATTGGAGACACAGTGCTGACCATCCTTCACACTGTACCATATCTCCTGCTGTGTACAGACATCAGTGACACAGCTGTCTCATTCACACAGCAGGGGTTTGTTACAGTGTGTCACAGAAGCTGCAGCCCCTCATCACTGGGCTCACACTGTACATTCTCCTGATCACAGCCCGGACAGTGAGGGAAGGGAATCACTGATATGAGGGAGCTAGTCACTGTAATCACGGAGCGGCCCTGAATACAGCACGATTGTCCCTTCTCTGCAGACTTTGCAGACATCACTGGTGTCTGCACACTGTACATTCTCCTGATGACAGCCTGGGACAGTGAGGGAAGAATCACTGATAAGAGGCCGGAGCTATTCATTGTAATCACAGAGCGGCCCCCCCCTGAGTGCAGCACATTGTCTCTTCTCTCTGCAGACTTTCCATACATCACTGTGTGTGGCCGGGGGAGGAGCAGCTAATCCGGGCAGCTCTGATCACAGCAATGGCTGCAGCCGAGGATCATTTTCTTCCTGTGGAGAGGCTGAGTCATGGAGATGGGGAGGGCGGGGATGTTGCTATGGGGGAGGGGATGGGGTAGAGTAGGTGGAAACGACCAGTGTTCATTATCATGCCAGAACACCCCCCCTGGTCGTTCTGTTCAGACACAAAACAAGTGTTATCTAGGAAACCCTGCAGAAAGCTGACACAAAGTACATTACAGATTGTCAGCATTAGGCAGCCTGGATATGCACTCAGATTATGTGACGAACCCGGACAACCCCTTTAAGATCAAATTATTCACTAAAGCAAAGAGATCATGGATCTCTGTATTGACTCCAATGGAAAGCTTCATGACCTCTTTTTGCAAAAGCATTGCTCAGAAGTAAAAAAATGTTCAACTTATTAGTCATGAGGCACAGGTGCTTGGAATAGTACTAGTATAGATATAGATGCTACAGTGGTTACAATTGCATTTAGGGACTGGAGCCTTAGGGGTTTAAAGGTCTAACATCCATGTAAAAGTGTGGAGCCCACTGGGACGGGGTATTCGGTACCGGACTGGGGTATCACGAGGGTTATCACGGCGGTCCTTGGTCCGGACCGTGTCACAAGCCCACAAGTAAAAGGGGATATTTACAAGGATTGTCGTGACGCCACCCATGGGTTGTGGTCAATGGGGACCACCGCTGCTGCTTGCCGCTGCCAGGAGGATGGATGAGCCCGCCATGGGTCGGGGCTGCTCCTGACAGGGTGTAATATGGATTTAACAGTTCTGTATGCAGGGAACCACACACGGGAGACGGAAGCAGGGTTCACCGGGTTTTACTAGCACGTTCTTCCTCAGTACAACAGTTCACAGTACAGTTCCTTTACACAGGTAACTCCGGACAGTCACTGAACCCTCTGCAGCCAGGTTTCCTTCTGAGACCCTTCTGTCTCTCTGATACATTCCAGGCTTTCCTCTATGCTTCTCTTCCCCGTGGGCTGTGTGGTGGAAACTCGGTCCCTTGCCTGGCTTTCCCTGGTGTGTGTGGGTGGCAAGCCTGGGTCCTATGTGCTGCTGTTACTCCAGCCCATGTGATAGGAACTCTGACCTGGAATCAGGGTCCCCTGTTGGTGTGTCTGGGATCCAGCATATTGCTTCGGTCCCCTCAGAGCCGACTCTCTGGTCCCAGCCTAACCTTAGGTGTCCCTATGTTGCGGGGATTCACCGGGCGCTTTCCTACCCGTGTGACATCTGCATAAGGAAGGGATTCTCCTCACCGTCATTCTTTGGCATCGCTGCCGAGTTCCTCGGACCCAGCTGTACTGGTCCGGTCTTTCCCTTCCCTTTGCTCCCGGGCTGTGGAACAGGCTTTCTCTCCAGGGAACTGTGTCTCGCAGGATTCTGTGCCTCCAGGGAGCCCAAAGCCTTCAGGGAAGCTTTTCTCTTTCTTGTCTTGGCTGCTCGGCTCACTCTGGCCTACTTAGTCTTTGCTGCTCAGCCTACTCCGGTCTACTCTTGTCTTTACTTCTCGGCACCCACTGGCCTACTGACTAACTACTTCCTGTTTTCCCTTTTTATCCCAGTGCTGGTACCTTGACTACGTCCCACCCACTGTGACTGGCCCTACCACCCCTTGCCCGCCTAGAGTTCCGGGCTCCGGGTTGGGTCTTGTGTCTGTAGGTGTGTGTTGTGAAGGTGTTTTATGTAAAACCTGTCTCCACCTGCCTGGCTGCAGTCCCTATCTGTGGCCACCCTGTCACAGGGGCGCCACAAAAGCAAACACAAAGTTAATTAACTTCCGAGTTATTCACTGCTCAGCTCTGCACTCAGCGAAGCCCATGTCAACATTTTTAGGAAAAGTTAATAAAAAAATTTGAAAAAAAACCCACATTTAGGGACTGCAACTTTATTAACCCCTCCACTTGAGGGATTAATAAAGATGCAGTCCCTAATATATATTTTTTAATGAATTTTTCCTAAAAAGTTTGACATGCGCTTTGACGTATTTTTGCACGCCAGCCAGGTACAGCAGGCAGGAACGGGCTCCCCAAACCCCCAGCTGCCTATTTGTACCTGGCCGGACACAACAATATAGGGAAGCCCTTTTTTTTTTATTATTATTTCATGAATTTCATGAAATAAAAAAATAAATAAATGTGGGGCTCCGCACTATTTCTGTGTCCAGCCAGGTACAACTAGGCAGCTGGGGGATGGAATACACAGCGTAGGGAGGCCCAAGCTTTCTGCCCCCCCCCCCTTCCCGCTGCATTCATAGAAGCGCCATCTTCTGACGCTGTACCTAGCTCATCTAGGGCCCTGGTGCATTGGCTCACTGGATAATAAAGGGGTAATATAGACCTGACCACCATGAATTTCTATTAAAAATCCAATCCAGTTCTGTTTTTTAGGTCAGCTACATCTCTGGCAGAGAACCTCTACCAGAGATGTAGCTGAGCTGTGGACCCGGCCGTGGGAAAGTACATGTGAGTTCATGCTGTCAAACATGGCTTTTAAACAATCATGCATCCATTTCAGCCTTTTCCTCAGCCCCCAGACCGCTGTATAATGTCCAGCTGAGTAATTACTCGCATTTCCCATTGACTTACATTTTACTCATTACTCATAGCGAGTATTCACAAGGAAACTCACGGAGTAATGAGTAGACCGAGTACCGTACTATTCGGCGAGTATCGAATAGTAATGAGTATACTCGCTCATCCCTAAAACGCATATATTATATAGAGTCATTACAAAACAGAGTGATCATTTTCAGGTGTTTATTTCTTTTAATGTTAATGGTTATGGCTTACAGCCAATGAAAACGCAAAGGTCATTATCTCAGAAAATTAAAGTAGGGAGGATGAAGGGTCTGAGAGATAAAATATTACCTAAATAGGTATCAGAGGCTTCACCTTGTGTGGTTGTGAGAGTCACAACCACTATAAAAGCAGATCACCGCTGCTGCAGTCCTTAGCGTGGTGCATATAGAGTAGAGAGTATGAAGGGTTAAAAACTGCACTGCCATATTTCGTGCAACATCAAAGGGTGAATATAATATTGATTCATTAGTCAATACATTTCAGGGCTCCTTTGGCCCGTTGCTCAGAACAAATCAATATCATATTGTCATGTTTTAGGGAAACCTGAAGCACGTTGACTAATAAATCAATATTATATTCATCCTTTAATGTTTCGGTCTCGTGGAATATGGCAGCGCGGTTTTTAACCCTTCAACCTTCCTACTTTAATTTTCTGAGATAATGACCGTTGGGTTTTCATAAGCTGTAAGCCATAATCATCAACATTAACAGAAAAATACACTTGAAATCGATCATTCTGTTTGTAATGACTCAATATATTATGTGTGCTTTACTTTTTGTATTGAATTGCTGAAATTTTTTTTTAATTCATTGAGATGCACCTGTATCTATATGGAAACGAAAAAATATAATTAATAATATGAATGGGCACAAGTATATAAAAAATTATTTTAGAAGTTTAGAATACCTGTGAAGTTAGTAGTTATGTAATCTCATAAAGCACTAAATCCACATGGAGCGAGAGGACAGGGTAAAAGCAGCCCTGTCATGTTTCAGAGAGCAATTTCTCCTTCATCAGGACAAAAATCACATATATGAAGGAGAAATTGCTCTCTGAAATGAGTTTACATAATAAAAATCTCTTTCCTCATTCTCAAACTCGAACTTCCTTGCAACAGCATGGCTTTTACCCTTTTCTCTCTCCATGTGGAATACCAATAATTGGGGTGGTGCCACAGCTGTGTTAATGCTTTGTAGTCAGTGGCGTAACTACCACGGTCGCAGCAGTCGCGGCTGAGACTGGGCCCGCCCCTGTAGGTTGCGCGATCGTGTCCGAGGAGAGGAGGGAGGACGGGAAGTGAGTGAAGTCTCACTTCCTGCCGCTGTGCTCGCCCCTCCTCTCCTCTAATCGGTGGGGCTGATGCTGCTGACCAATGAAGTAATATGACTGTAAGTAATGCACCACCACCAGCGCCCTCCCCCCCCCGCTCACCAACACTCTCTGAGGGGCAATCAAAAAATTCCCACTAGCACATCCCCCCGGCTCCCACCCCGCTCCTCACCTATGGGGCCCCAGTGTAAATGCTGCAGCTGTAGTTGCGTCTTTTCACAACTATGCCAGTTGAGCTGATTGTCCACAAATAGATTATTTTAACCCCAGATAACACCCTATTGTGCTTCTATGGTTTTTATCATAACTGTTTAAAGGACTAAAATAAGGAATACATAGTTGGCGCTTATGCAGAGGTAAATAGAAATATATTGCATGTAGGGCCATTACATGTCAAGTGAACCAATGATTATTACCTCTATATTTTTAATTCTTTTGAGATTTTGTTATTTGATAATAGCATGTCAGACAATGTGAAGAGAAATTTTTTTTTTTTAAATTTCTTTTTTTTTTTAAATGATTTTCAAAGTTCGAAAAAAGTGCGAATTTGGGTGTTGCCTGCCTTTACATTTCTCCTCATAACTCAGGCTAGAAATAAGCTAGAGAGACAAAATAAACACCATTCTACTCAGAATTGTACAGGCTTTCACCAGATATGTCACAAGAGGATCTTTGTTAATATTTTACCCATGCGATTGCGAACGCAAAATTTTAAAATGCATTTACGAAAAATCGGCATCATTTAAATATTTCAAAAGCTGCCCATATGTCTGCTGTGTTCTTAGCCACATCTCTACCAAATTTCAAGTTGGGATCGCGATGGGATCATATTTTAAAATATTTTAATATTAATAGCGTCAATGGGTCATTCCATATCAAGTGATCTAAATATGAATATTTTTTTTTACTTGACGTCTTTAGATTTTTTAAATTTTTTTTCTATTTGAAGTACTACTTTAGTTAATTACAAATTAAAAGTTTAGAATTTTTTTCTTAATCAGTTAATTTTTTACAGATATTTAAAATTTTAAAAAAGTGCGAATTTTGGACTGGTATGGCTTTACATTTTTTTTATCTCGGGCTAGAAATAAGATAATGAAACGGGAGAGGCATCATTTTACTCAGAACGGTGACAGCTTTCATTTGATATGTCACAAGACTATATTTTTTTATATTTTGTTTGGGAAAAATCAAATTCAAAATTTTGATGCACAATTGTGAAATAAATGTTAGTTTGAAAATTGTGAAAAAAAATGCCTGTGTGTTACTTGTGTTCTTGGTTATATTTGTGCAGAGATTCAACTTGGGACCTGTCAAATTTATATATTTTATGGTTGTATGAGTTATTACAACTTATTGAATTTTTATTCAATAAGTTGTAATAACTCATACAACCATAAAATAAAAAATATATAAATTTGACAGGTCCCAAGTTGAATCTCTGCACAAATATACATTTACATGCAACAAAAAAGAAACACAAAAAACAAATCCCGTAAGTGCCAGGATAAATACATCTTAATCATCAGAACACAACGCTCAGCATTTTCAACCTGAATGCATTGAACAAACCAAAAGAAAAAAGGTGATCATATCCTCAAGTTTGATTAAACAAGATTAAAAGAACCAAAAATGTTAACCCCTATTTATACATGTAAATTTGTTTTCTATTATATCACTAATCATGTCATTTAATAAGTGTTTAATAAGAATAGTACAGTAGTTAAATCATCATTCTATAAAACATGAACTAATCAAACAATTAATAGTACGTTTTTAAAGTGGCCTTTTATCATCAATTTGTCCCTTCCAGTGGGTGAAATGTAATCTTGTCCATAAGCGCTTACTAGCAATCGCCATTTCCTTTTGTGTCACAGTATGTACGGCCTGTCACTGTGTTCGGCTCCACCTGAGTTATCTGACTTTTGTGCACTTTTAAAATGTCTGGCTTTCTTGGATACACAAATTATGGCGCTGGACCAGAAGGATGCAATAAAGTCAATTCTACTTCTTCATTTTCACAGTCTTTGGAGAGTACAGTAGCCAGCCACCAGCGCCAACCATATTCACAGGTCACATAACCAGTTATGTCATCCATTGCCAATCTTGTGCCGCCTTCTACCACTACATGGACTTCACTGTCTTTACTGAATGAAAACATCCTTGTTTTTATTTCTGTTTCACTACATGGAATGAAAGTGTGGTATTGCTGAGTCCCTTTGATGGGTTCTGCTTCCTGTAACAGATGTTTTAACAAACTCTCCTCCTCTTCGTAGTCCTGGTTTGTACAATATTCAATACAATATTGTTCATTCTCAGGTTGAGCCCTAACAAAGCTTTCTCCTATATGTCCTCTCTTGCTTCTAAGCTGTAACTTATCAAAATAATACAGTAATGTCTAAAAATCATGGATTATTTGGTGAATATAGACCCCACACTTTTAGACCACAGGCTGAACAGATCTGAATTCAAGATTTTCGAATTGACACTATAATAGTTAATATTTTAAAATATAATCCCATTGCGATCCCAACTTGAAATTTGGTACTGATGAGGCTAAGAGCATAGCAGACACATGGGCAGTTTTGGAAAATTTAAAATTATGCCGATTTTTCGGAAATGCGTTTTAAAATTTTGAGTTTACGATCGCATGGGTAAAAAATTAACAAAGATACTCTTGTTACATATCTGGTGAAAGCCTTGACAGTTCTGAGTAGAATGGTGTTTATTTTGTTTCTCTATCTTAATTTCTAGCTCCAGATATAATAGAAAATGTAAAGCCATACCAGGCCAAAATTCACGCTTTTTTAAACCTTTAAATATCTTTAAAAAATTAACTGATAAAGAAAAAAATTCCAAACTTTTTATTAGTAATTAATACTATAAATATGTATAAATAGGGGTTAACATTTTTGGTTCTTTTAATCTTGTTTTATCGAACTTGAGGATATGATCACCTTTTTTCTTTTGATTTGTTCAATGCATTCAGGTTGAAAATGCTGAGTGTTGTGTTATAATGATTAAGATACATTTATCCAGGCACTTACGGGATTTGTGTTTTGTGCTTCTTTTTTGTTGCATATAAATGTTTTATTCAATAAGTTGTAATAACTCATACAACCATAAAATAAAAAATATATAAATTTGACAGGTCCCAAGTTGATTCTCTGCACAAATATAACCAAGAACACAAGTAACACACAGGCATTTTTTTCACAATTTTCAAACTAACATTTATTTCACAATTGTGCATCAAAATTTTGAATTTGATTTTTCCCAAACAAAATATAAAAAAATATAGTCATGTGACATATCAAATGAAAGCTGTCACCGTTCTGAGTAAAATGATGCCTCTCCCACTTCATTTATCTTATTTCTAGCCCAAGATAAAAAAAAAATGTAAAGCCATACCAGGCCAAAATTCACACTTTTTAAAAACTTAAATATCTGTAAAAAATTAACTGATTAAGAAAAAAATTCTAAACTTTTAACTTGTAATTAACTAAAGTAGTACCTCAAATAGAGAAAAAATGAAGAAAAATCTAAAGACGTCAGGTAAAAAAAAATATTCATATTCAGATCACTTGATATGGAATGACCCATTGACGCTATTAATAGTAAAATATTTTAAAATATGATCCCATCGCGATCCCAACTTCAAATTTGGTACAGATGTGGCTAAGAGCACAGCAGACACATGGGCAGTTTTTGAAATATTTAAATGATGCTGATTTTTCGTAAATGCGTTTTAAAATTTTGCGTTTGTGATCGCATGGGTAAAATATTGACAAAGATACTCTTGTGACATATCTGGTGCAAGCCTGGACAATTCTGAGTACAACAGTGTTTATTTTGCCTTTCTATCTTATTTCTAGCCCGAGATATGATAGAAAATGTAAAGTCATTCCAGGCCAAAATTCGCACTTTTTTAAAACTTTAAAAATCTGTAAAAAATTAACTGTTGAAGAAAAAAATTCCAAACTTTTTTTTATAATTAACTAAAGTTGTACTTCATATAGAAATTTTTTTTAAAGAATCTGAAGAGGTCAGGGAAAAAAAATATTCATTTTTGGATCACTTGACATGGAATGACCCTATATTGGAAAATTTAACTAAAAGAACAAACCTGTCTCTAGAATAGGAGTAGGAGTGGTTGTTCCTAAGGGAGGACCTTAAAATTGAATGGAAAAATTATAATATCAGACAACGGCTGGTTGGAACTGTAGAAAATATATTAAAAAATATAAATATTAAAATTAAAAATATACTGTATAAATCTGTTTGTAAAATGAGTGTATAAAAATTAAGATTTAAAAATAATAATAATAATAATAAGTAATAAACATAATTCAGAGACAACTCACAGTTTAAATAATGAAATTGGGTATAAATCAGAAGCCTGATGGATAATTGATTCCTACAAGGGTAACTGGTGAGAGACGTCATTACACATAAAAAAATTAAATTGGTAATATGTCTATTGTTCAGGGACAGTGGTCAAATAATAGAATGCAGAGGCATAGGATGAGTTTGATACTGATGGCTTGTTCAGATGCACAGTGCATAAAAATGTCAAAAATGTGAGTGATCATACACAGGTTTAGAAGTCAAGTACAGTGAAGTTCAGAGGAGCCCGGCTGTGAAAACGTGCCCTTGCCTTTAGTATATGTGCTATATATAACTCATGAAGTTACAATTGGGAAAATATCTGAAAAGTCATATGAAAAAATATCTGTAAAAACTACCTCAAAAAACATGGATGGAGAAAAGGGAAAGAAATGGGAATATACATTTATAACAAAATATATTAGGCGGAATCTGACAATCTTTAATGTCCTCAAAAAATAATGTTACTTACTAAAAAAGATCCAATCCTGAAAAGATTGATCCAAGAGAAATCAAGTATTACATCCCTTAGATGATTAACAATAAAAAAACATAATAGCACCAGATTAAACACAGAATACTAAGGGAAAGCTAGGTAACATCAAAGGAAAGGATAGAACTAGTTAAAATGAAAGAAGGACTTTTAGATGTAATCATTGCAATTGTGCTTGTTGCAAAATGGTCAGCCATAACCAGAATTTTATATTGAACAGTACGAACAAAAGTTTCCCTATCAGACAATTTCTCACATATAATTCAGACTATAGTATATGCGGTCACCTGTGAGTATACAATATGTGGGCCAGACTATCCAAACACAGAGCTAGGATGAACGGCTATAGGTACAATGTGAAAAATACATTCTTAAAACAATGTTTATCCTGACATATAGTTAATGAACACAAAAGTGACTTTAACAAACTAATGGTTATGCCCTTGGAACAAATCATGGCAGACCTATATGATAAGTGAAGAAAACTGACTACAAAAGGATTATTAACGGAAACCAACCACCTGGATTTAGTGCTGTGCAGCAGATGATGGACGTGTGCAGCATGACATCACTATTTGAATTTATGTTTTATTCCTCCCCCGTGGGGCTGTCTTTCTGCTGTAAGTTTAATCCCCCACCCTCTCATCCAGACTCATGCAGACTCATCCATGTTTCTTACTGCAGCATTAACATTGGGTAAACAGCACAAACTCCTCAAATTAATTACAGATATGCCGACGGCATCAAGTATAATCCCTGCTTTTTCTGCAGTTTTTTGTACATGGCCCCATTCCCCCCCTGCACCATGCCTTACCGAGGAGTGTGGCTGTGACCATGGAGCAGGGATGCCAGAGGCAGGTTTTGAGGGATGAGGGCACAGTTGCAGGACTGGAGCTGCGGAGTGGTAGTAGCGGCACCGTGCAGTGGGCGCCACCATTTTTTCTGTGTCTGGCTGTACTCACTGACTGTGCAGCTGGATGTTAAATGTTATGACTTTTAGAAAATGGCCACGGATCTCCATCCGCGGCCATTTTGTACAAGTCTCAACCACTACCAACCAGCTGAACAGTCAGTGAATGCAGCCAGGCACACAAAACATGGCTGCACTCACCACAGATGCCACCACTACCCTGCCACAGCTCCGGTGCTGCAGCTGTGCCCTCACCCCCCGAAATCTGCCTCCGACACCCCCGCACCTTGTCCGCAACCACCCTCCTCGGTAAGCCATGGTGGGTTTGGGGAGGAGATGGGGGCCATGTGCAAAGGATAGAGGACCATATATACAGGATGGGGGAGGCATATATACAGGATGGGGACCATATATACAGGGTGAGGGACCATATATACAGGATAGGGGACATATGTACCAGCATGGGGGCATATATACAGGATAGGGGGACATATATACCAAAATGGGGGCATATATACAGGATGGGAACATATATACCAGGATGGGGGCATATATACCAGAATGGGGGCA